>JAFCMP010000049.1:0-389971 GCA_017506865.1 Tribonema minus | reverse complement strand
TGTCGCGTGACATAGCGCCGAGGGTCAAGGCTGCGGAAATAAGGGCTGTTTGTAGGGGGGTCCAGGGCCCCTGAGACTAACGTATGTGTCTATCTTTTCCTGCGAAGCCGATTTCGCACGCGCTGCCATCGCGCGCGCCCACCTGGCCTGACGGAGGCGGGAGGGACTGAGCTGTCACTATGGTGACGTCTATGCAACAGCTACTTCAAAGCCCGCCGCGCAGTTTAGTGCACCGCCTGCCGCTACCACCGCTCGCGCTCGGCTGCACTTTAGGGACTGGAAGGCAATCTTGTTTGCTGCCGAAGACGATGTCCATGAACTTGTTGAACCGTGGCGCGCCGCGTAGCGGCTGAAGGGGCAAGGGTGTCCCGGTCGAGACCGCGGAGGTGGCCACCTGCTTGAGCAGCTGAAAAGGCGCGTCTGCGAGCAAGTTGTGTCGCGTGACGTTGGAGCCCTTGTGTGCGCAGGCGGCGTAGGTGGGCACCTGACCTCCACTGTTTTTATGCCTTGGGGCACCGCGCCGCAGCGAGGGCGGGGCGCTCCACGCCCAGGTAGCGCCGCAGCGTCTCGCGGAATTCCGGCGGGCGACATGGTCCCTCCTCTGGTCAGTGCTCGGCAGTTGCGCCAAGAAACCCATGGCCCCCTTAGAGGCACCGCTGCGCCACGCCGCGACTGTCTTCCAACGCATTTGCTGCTTCAAGCCGGCGCAGCTGCGTGGCGGCGAGCCTGCGTCTAGCCCCCGTGATAGCGCGGCTTGACGCCGCGGCAGCACGGCGGCCGGCGGGGCCTGGGCGGAGCCTGGCTCGCGCCGCGCGCTGGCGCAGCGCGGCGCGCGCCGGCGCGAGTCCGCATGCCCAGCCCCGCAGCTCCGCCTGCCCGTTGCAGCAGTCCGCGCAGTGCCCGCCACGCGCCGTCGTCCTGGCGCCAGTCCTGGTACCAGACCGAGGGCAGGAGCAGTGCGAGGGCCGCTGCGGCATCATCGCTGCCGCTGCGCAGCTGCTGCAGGCAAGTAGCTATCTGAGTGAAGGTGAAGCCGTAGCGGGCGTGCTCCAGGACGCGGCTTGCGTGCCGCCACTGGAAACGCCGCCATGCCGGTCCCATGCACTCGAGGGTACCGCAGCAAATGCGGCACATGCACGCGGCGCCGCGCCCAGCACGCCCAAAGCCGCCGCTCCCCATCCGCAATGCACGCGTACCTGCTGATGTGCTAGTAGCGTCACCGGGCCTCGCCACCCCAGTCTGCGCCGCGTACCCATGCCACTGCCGCCGCCCACAGAGAGGGCGGTGCCGTGCCGCCGCCGCAACCGCCGGCGGGCTGCGGCAATCGCCCACCAGCCGCCGGCGCGCATCGTGGCCGGCGGCGTACGGCCCGCCGATGGCTCCTGCCCCAGCGCAGCCACGGCCGCCATCGTGATGGCGTCGAAGCGCCGTAGCTCCTCGTGCGTGAGGGATGGCGCCGTGTTGCGCGCGCATGCCCTGCGCGCGGGGACAGCAAGACGCGAATCGAGAAGGCAGCCTGCACATCCTCCATCTGCACCAGCTCCGCCCCAGGCGGTCCTTGCCCGGGGGCACGAAGGGTCGCCGCTACGTGTGTGCGCACGAAGTCCTCGGTGCCCACCGGCACCCCCATCAGCGTGACGCCGTCGTCACATACTGGTACGGGGACATCGGCGGCGGCGAGACGGCGGCGGCGCGCTCGCGAGCGAGCCCGCCTGAGGCCGGCACCCGCGCTGCGCATTTTCGTGACATTGACCTGAATTTCAGCTCGCTCAGCGCCTGTTGTATGAAGCAGAAAGCGCGCCAACGTGACCGAGCACTGTGCGCGTCACAGCTGGCGGTCATGATGGTGAGGTCATCGAGGTAGCCCGGAAGCGCCAGCTGCGGGAACTTGGCGCGGGCAGCCACCATGTGGCCGGCCAGTGCCCAGCGCGAACAGCAGCGGCCCCAATGGGTCGCCCTGCTGCACGCCCTGTTGGGAGAGGATGATGGCGGCGTCGGCGTGCCCATCTAGGCCAAATTGTAGCCAAGGGGCCCGCCCGGGGCCGTAGATATGCTCGACGTAGCCGTACAGGCCAGGCAGATGCTCGGCCACCGCAGTGAGGACTGCCGAGCGCGACAGCGCGTTGAAGGCATTACTGCCGTCAATGGCAAGGAGCACGCCGCCGCACTCATGCGTGAGCTGCGCCATGAGCGCCACCCTCTCCGCGCCACCCCCCGCGCGCCGACCCCAAACTGGCCAATGGGTTCTAGCAGCGCGGAGACACGGTCTCGGGTGTCCGTGCAAAAGGTGCGGGCGAACAGGCGGCGGATGGTGTCGCCGCACGCTGGGGGCGCGCCTTCGCGCCCACAGCGCTGAGGCGCGCGGCTGCATGGAGGCGCCAAAAGGGGGCGGGCAGCGTGGCGGGGGTGGAGTACGCCGTGGTACCCAGCCACGCCAGTAGCTCAAGGAGCCAGTCAACCATGCGCCCCGACGTGTGCGCCGTGTGCCGGACGCACTGCTGGAGGTGGGAGTTGCGCAGCCCAGAGGGACCGGCGGCCGAGCCAGGGTTGGCGGCGAGGATGGCCTCACGTAGCCCGTCCCGCTGTGAACGAAGCGCAGTTGAGTGGTGCCGGCGCCGCCAGCGCCGCCGCCGCCACTGAGCTGCGCGCCCGCGATGCCGCGGCATCCAGCTTCGCAGGCGCATCGCCAGCTGGGTGTTTAGCCTGCAGTTTATGCAAGGTAGCGGAGTCGCGGGGGGCAGATGTGTCAGTGCCCTCCGCCAGCAGCCGCGCGGCGCGCCCGACGCCGCCCGGCTGCCGCGCCGTCGCCGCCGCGCGCTCGCGGACTGCCGCCGCCGCCTCCGTCATGGACCTAGCGCGACGCGCGCACGCACGGGCGGCACCACGGCGGCAGAAGGCCAGCGCTGTGCGCGTGAGTAGCTCCAGCTCGCCTGCCGCGAAGGCCGCGAAACGGTGCGCCCGCGGCAGGGAGCCGTCGGGCACTAGCAGCAGGCACGGCAGCAGATGCAGCAGCTTGCACCATGCACCCGCTGTAGCGGACGCCTGCGCCGCTGCCTCGGCACCGTGCGCCTGCGCTACCGCCGTTTGCGCCTCCCGGAGGCCCGCCAGCGTGGCCGTCAAAGCGGCCGTGAAGTCCGAGCGGTGCTCCAGGCGAATGCGGCGGCCAACCACCAGTTGCTGCTGCAGTACGTAGTCAAAGGAGAGTTCGTCCAGCGCTGCGCGCGCGGGCGAGAGCGGCGCGAGCGTCCAGAGCGGAAGCGCGCTGCGCCACGTTGGCCCTGCCGCAGCCACCGCGGCAGCTGCGCGGGCGCCGTGGCCCTGCGTGCCGCCACTGGCTGTAGGGAGGGGGAGAATGGGGGGCAGAGGCGCGACGCCGCGAGGCCCGCGCGGCCGCTGCGTTGTGCTCGCGGGCCGGGATTTGTCGAGGTGCTTGCGCAGGTGCAACTTCGTGAGCACGCACCCGGGCTCGCCGCACGAGACGCATGCGCAGAGTACCAGCTCAGGTTCCACGGCGCGGTAGGTGCCCTCGCCAGCGCGGTGGAGGGTCAGACACTCGGCGTCAATCACCTGCATACGCGTGAGGAAATCTGCAGGCATATCCGGATGCTCGCGGCGCTGGTGATCCGCCAGCGCCGTGGCGATGCGGCGCGCCAGCGCCGGCGACGCTGATGTCTGCGCGGTGAGCGTGTGCGCCTCCCCGTTCCTGCGAAGGCGCGGTTTGGGCACTGGCACCCGAAAGAGGCAGCCAGTGTCATGTAAAGGGCAGCGCGGATAAATGGCAGCCGTTGCAGGCTGAGCGGGCGCCTGCACTGCCTCGGGCTGCGCCGCCGGCGGATCTGTGCCCGCCGCGGCAGCCGCTGCTGCAGCAGCAGCTGCCGCAAAGGCCGCTGGTGCGGCTCCCCCTGAAGTAGAGTCGAACATCATTACGATGAATGAGGGGAGCGCCGCACCGGCGGCTTACAGGCCCGAGGCGCCGCCGCCTCCCTCCGGTGCCGGCGGCGGCGCCGTCAAGGTGCAGAGGAAGCGGTCGGCGGCGGACTGACCCTGAGGCAGCCCGCGCGAAGGGCGTGCAGCGGGGGGTTCCGCCGCCGAGCCCGGCGTGCGCTCAGCAGCCGTGCGCTTGCGGCTGGGGCGGGGTGTGCCACTGTCGGACATAAGCGCGCTGCTGTCACTGGCAGGCATGGGGGGCTGCCCGCTGCGCGAGGGGGAGGCGCTGCAGCCGCTGCCGTGCCGAGCCGCTGGCGACGATGCGCGCCGACACCGCGAGCGCCCGCGTGAGCAGGAGCGCGGCGGCTGCCGCGGCGCCGCCGCTGCCTCCGGTGCCACCGCGGGGTCTGCTGCCGCACATGCGGCCGCTGCCGCTGCCGCGCCGGCAGCACCTACAGCAGGCGGCGGCGCGCCCGCCGCCTCCGCCGCGGCGGCGCCCGCCGGCGCCGCGCCCGCCGCCTCTGCCGCGGCGGCGCCCGCCGCCGCCGCGCCTGCCGCCTCCGCGCCCGCCGCCGCCGTTGCCCCGTCCGCCGCCACTGCGGCCGCCGCGCCAGCCGCTTCAGAGCTAGCCTCAAGGTCTCCCGCCACGGGCATGGTGGCCACCGCGCCGGCGGCGTCCGCCGCCGGCACCGCCACGCGCGCAGCGCGCGCCGCTTCCGCTGTCAGCTGCGCCTCGAGTCGAGCGGTCGCCGCAGCGTTGCGCACCTGCTCTCCTTCGCGCAGGCTCCGTTGCTGCGCCGCCAGCCGTTCCGCACGAACTTGCTCTGCCAGAGACCGGTCACAAACGGCCTCAGCAGCCCGCTCTCCCGCCTCGGCGGCTGCCAGCCGTGTTGTCAGTGCCTTGACCTGCTGCTGCAGCCCCTTCCGCGCGGTCCTCCCCTCCATGATGGCCCCCTGCAGCTGCTGAATGCGCTGCTCCTGGCCCAGCTGCGCAGGGTCCGCGTCGGCCGCCGGCGGCGGCGGCGAGGCGCCCGGCGACGCGCTCGCCCGCGCGGGTGTCGAGGCGGCGGCAGCGTCCGTCACGGCGGCGCCGGTCGCCGCCGGCGCTGGGGGCTGCGAGGCGGCGGCGCCGGTGGGCGCACGCTGCGTCGCGGCGGCTGCCGCCGCGGCTGGAGCCGCGGCTACCGCAGGGTCACCGGCCGCTGTGCCAGTGGCGGCAGCTGGCGTGGTGCAGATGGCGGGGAGCGTGGTGTGTGCGCAACGCGCTGCCCGGCACTGCTGACCTGGGCGCGTGAAGTGCCGTCGCAGGCAGGACGGGCACGCCGTCAGATTATCTGGGCCCAGCAGCCGCAGCGCTACTTCCGTGCCGTCCACTGTGCATAGGACCGAGTGCGCGAGTTGCCGCGCCACGCCGCGGGCCACTGTGAGCTCCCAAACACCAGCGGCGCCTGGCGATGCCGCCGACGCCGGCGCCGCGGATGAGGCCGCACCGCCAATGCCCACGCCACAGGTCTTCAGAGCGCTGGCCAGCAGCAGAAAGGCGGCGGAAGTACCGCCGCCGCCCGCCCGCAAGCGCACCGGCGCGATGGGCACGCCAGGAGCTGCGAGTGCGGGCGCAAGCAGCATTGCAAGCTGCGCTGCAGACCACGCAGCCGGCGCGCCGCGCACAGTCACCGTGACCGGGGCGCTCATGTCACCAGCGCGGGCGATGCGCAAGCGGAAGCCGCTGAAGCTGAAGTCAGCGGAGTCGCCGGCCGCGCCGAGAGCCGCGTCAACGAGCGCAGCCGGCGCACGCAAGCATAGCACGCGGAAGTCATCGCGAGGCGACAGCGGCGCCAGCGTCTCTGCACCCTTGAGCAAGGATGCAAGCGAGGCAGCGTCTACGGCGCCCGCCCTCGCCGCCTCATGCATGTACGTGAGCGCCGTCGCTAGCAGCTGCTGGCGCCCCCGCGTGAGTCGGGCGCGGCGCTGGGCGGCCGCCGCTGGGGTGCTGCGCTCGCGTTCGTGAGGCTGACGGGCCGGCGCGAGCTCCGCTAACAGTGCGCGGACACTGGCCGGCAAGGCAGCCAAGTGCTCCTGGTTGTAGCAGGAGACAGAATCCACCGTAAAGGATGTGTAGTCCGCGCCAGCTGCCGCAGCAGGTGGTACAAACGGCTGTCCTTCTACTGTCTGGCGGCCCTGCAGGCGCGCTGCCGCTGCCATGAGGCGACCCGCAGCGGCTCCGCCCTTGCGCCCCGCCGCCGCTACAGCGGGGGGAACGAAGAAGTACTGCTCCTGATCAGCAGCCTGAAACATCGCGCGTGCCTGCTGGTCCAGTTGCTCCCGCGTGAAGGCGGACGAGGCAGCAGTGTAGCTGCCTCGGGGAGCGAAGTAGGCTGCATCGTGGCCGTGCAGCAGCCGTGCCTCCTCCCGAAGCAGGTTGCTCTTCGCTGTAAGCGACGGGACTGTTGTCGCAATTTTGGCGGCTTTGGCCGCCCACGAGGCAGCAGCGGCGGGAGGGGTGGTCGCGCGACCAGTTGGACCAGCTGGCGTGTCGCCAGTCGCCGCTGGCAGCACCACCTCCATCGCTTCAGATGCCATGAAACGACTTGAAGTTGAAAGTGGGGCGGGCCCCTTGCCCCGCCCCTGAGACACTGTGGCGGCCGCCCCTCGCTGAGGGTGCCGAGCGTTGGCTGAACAGCAGGCACACAGGGTGGGATTCACCAACGTGGCGTCAGCAAAATCCACCCTGCGCGGAGTTTTTGGTGAAGTTGTATATTATGTCCTGGACCGCATGGGCTGCGCGCACGATAAATCGGGCTTGCAATAACTAAATCTACGGAGGGGCCGGCGGTTCGGCGCTGGCCGGCGAGGGCCGCGGCACTTGCAACAGTGCGATGCGGCGGTAAGCGCTGACGTCGCCATCAGGGGCGATGACTGCGTTCCAGTTGTCGATCACGACACGTGTGAGCGCGCGCTGTAGCGCGAGGGAGGTGCGGCGGCGCCAGAAGGCAACGCGCTGCGCGAGATTGTAGCTGCCCTGCGAGCTCTGCTCGGCGAGTGCGTGTAGCAGCGCTTGGGTGTCGCGTGACATAGCGCCGAAGTGGTCAAAGGCTGCGGAAAATAGGGTGTGTGTAGTGGGGTCCAGGGCCCCTGAGACTACGTATGTGTCTATCTTTTCCTGCGAAGCCGATTCAAGCACGCGCTGCACATCGCGCGCGCCCCCCTGAGCCTGACGGAGGCGGGAGGGGCATGAGCTGTCACGTATGGTGACGTCTATGCAACAAGCTACTTCAAAGCCGCCGCGCAGTTTAGTGCACCGGCCTGCTGCTACCGCGTCGGCGCTCGGCTGCACTTTAGGGACTGGAAGGCAGACCTGGTAGCTGCCAAAGACGATGTCCATGAACTTGTTGAACCCGTGGCGCGCCGCGTAGCGGCGGAAGGGGGCAAGGGTGTCCCGGTCGAGACCGCGGAGGTGGGCCACCTGCTTGAGCAGCTGAAAGAGCGCGTCTGCGAGCAAGTTGTGTCGCGTGACGTTAAGCCCTTGTGTGCAGCGGCGCAGGTGGGCACCCGAGTCCACTGGTCTATGGCACTTGGGGCACCGCGCCGCAGTGGGGGCGGGGCGCTCCACGCCCAGGTGGCGCCGCAGCGTCTCGCGGAATTCCGGCGGGGACATGGTCTCCGCTGGGTCAGTGCTCGGCAATTGCGCCAAGAAACCCATGGCCCCCTTAGAGGCGCCGCTGCGCCACGCCGCGACTGCTTCCAACGCATTTGCTGCTTCAAGCCGACGCAGCTGCGTGGCGGCGAGCGCTGCGTCTAGCACCCGTGATAGCGCCGCTTGACGCCGCGGCAGCACGGCGGCCGGCGGGGCCTGGGCAGAGCCTGGCTCGCGCGCCACCGCTGGCGCAGCAGCGCGGCGCGCGCCGGCGCGAGTCCGCATGCCCGGCCCCGCAGCTCCGCCTGCCCGTTGCAGCAGATCGCGCAGCGCCCGCCATGCGCCGTCGTCCTGGCGCCAGTCCTGGTACCAGACCGTGGGCAGGAGCAGTGCGAGGGCCGCTGCAGCCTCATCGCTGCCGCTGCGCAGCTGCTGCAGGCAGGTAGCTATCTGGGTGAAGGTGAAGCCATAGCGGGCATGCTCTAGGACGCGGCTGCGTGCCGCGACTGGAAATGCCGCCAGTGCCGGCCCCATGCACTCGAGGGAACGTGCAGCAAATGTGGCACATGCACGGGGCGCTGCGCCCAGCACGCCAAAGCCACCGCTCCCCAGCCGCAGATGCACGCGTACCTGCTGATGTGCTAGTAGCGTCACCGGGGCCTCGCCACCCCAGTTGGCGCCGCGTACCCATGCCACTGCCGCCGCCCACAGAGAGGGCGGTGCCGCCGCCGCCGCAACCGCTGGCGGGCCGCGGCAATCGTCACCAGCCGCCGGCGCGCCCTCGTGGGCCGGCGGCGTAAGGACCGCCGATGGCTCCTGCGCCAGCGCAGCCACGGCCGCTAGCGTGATGGCGTCGAAGCGCCGTAGCTCCTCGTGCGTGAGGGACGGCGCCGTGTTGCGCGCGATATGCCCTGCGCGGGCGGGGACAGCAAGACGCAGAATCGAGAAGGCAGCCTGCACATCCTCCACTGCACCAGCTCCGCCACCAGGCGGTCGGTGCCGGGGGCACGAAGGGTCGCCACTACGTGTGCGTGCACAAAGTCCTCGGTGCCAACCGGCACCCCCATCAGCGTGATGCCGTCGTCACATACTGGTACAGGGACATTGGCGGCAGCGAAGACGGCGGCGGCGCGCTCGCGAGCGCCGCCTGAGGCCGGCACCAGCGCCGCGCATTTCATGACGTTGACCTGAATGTTTAGCTCGCTCAGCGCCTGTTGTATGAAGCAAAACGCGCGGCCAACGTGGCCGAGCACTGGCGCGTCACAGCTGGGCGTCATGATGGTGAGGTCATCGAGGTAGCCCGGAAGCGCCAGCTGCGAGAACTTGGCGCGGGCAGCCACCATGGTGCCGCGCAGTGCCAGCGCGAACAGCAGCGGCCCCAATGGGTCGCCCTGCTGCACGCCCTGTTGGGAGAGGATGATCGCGGCGTCGGCGTGCCCATCTAGGCCAAATTGTAGCCAAGGGGCCCGCCCGGGGCCGTAGATGTGCTCGACGTAGCCGTACAGGCCAGGCAGATGCTCGGCCACCGCAGTGAGGACTGCCGAGCGCGACAGCGCGTTGAAGGCATTACTGCCGTCAATGGCAAGGAGCACGCCGCCGCACTCATGCGTGAGCTGCGCCATGAGCGCCACCCTCTCCGCGCCCCCCCGCGCGCCGACCCCAAACTGGCCAATAGGTTCTAGCAGCGCGGAGACGCGGTCTCGGGTGTCCGTGCAGAAGGTGCGGGCGAATAGGCGGCGGATGGTGTCGCCGCATGCGATGGGGCGCGCCTTCTCGCCCACAGCGCTGAGGCGCGCGGCTGCGTGGAGGCGCCAAAAGGGGGCGTTTTATAAATAAATGAAGTTTTATAAAATGTCAGCCTAGGATACTTGCAACATCGCCTAGAACTGACAACAATGGTCATGGACCACTGTGTGCCAGGTACTGGTGCTGAACAGGCTCGTGCTGTCATTCCACAGAGTGGCATATGCTGCATGACTAACGATTAAGGGCGCCGCGAGGCCCCATAATAGTGTCCTTGAGTTTATCATGAAAACTTTGAGGACGTATGCCATCGCCCATGTCAGGGACGGCGGCAGAGAGGCTCTGTCTTCAACGTTGATGTTGCAGATGTTGGTGTCCGCATTGATGGAAAAAAAATTGATTCAAGAAAACAGCACTTTTTCTTAATCGTCGATTAAGGGTGCAAAAAAGCCCAGATGGTTGACATCAAGCTTGCTACCACAGTCCACATGTATCTTGGGACTATACCAAAGCGTCCCTATGAGCATCAATTGACATTTGCTTCCAAATGAGATCACCAAGTGGCATCTCCCCCCCACACTACGTCCCCATCCATCTGCTAACCACTTCAGACTCCGCCATGTGTGACACGGTATCATCACCCGCAAAGATTTCGCCATGTCAACAAGGTGTCAATGTGACCACGGCAACGACCACTGCTTACGATGCAGAACCGCCTGCTGTAGTACATTTGTCAAATTGAATGAGCCAATGTGCGCAAGTGCAACGGCATCCCGCAAGTGAAACGCCGGTGCTGTGCTGTCGCAGCGGTTGTCCGACAAAGGCGCATATTTGCAGTTAGGCACGCATATAGGTTTAGTCGATAAGCTCATGCTCGGGCGGGGGGGAGGAGGTGTCTTTGTGTTTATCGTGTCTATGGATGAAAACGACGGTTATTGAAGTCAGCGCAGCCCTCACCTTCTGCAACAGGTGATTTTGGTATGTGACTTTATATGTGCACGTATATGCCTCAACAGGGCGGTGGCAGTGACAAGGCAATACACAGCATGCCCACGCCACTGCAGATGATGCAGGCGCGGTATAGTTTTAGCACCATGCGTTGCCGCAGCTGCTAGTCTGTGCTGGAACAGATGCCTCTATGTACTTTGTATTAATTCTCGCTCAGGGCGCGAAGAAGCCCAGATGAATGGCATCTGACTTGACGCTTGCTGTACGGAATCTACATGTCGTGCAACCGTGTACCTCTCAATGTACTTTTTGTTAATTGTACCTCTCAAGCAGCGCCAGGACGACTCCAAAGTGGCAGCTCTTGTACAGCAATCCACTCAGCGCGCTCCAACCGACGCGCACAGGGCAGCTGTTGTTGCATGACTGAAAAGTAGGGCGCGTATCACGATGCAGTAGCCCCCCGCCCCGCAGCACACATCAGTGAAGCTCTGGCCTCCTGCTGCTTTGATGGCAAGAGCAGCAGAAAATGGCGCTGGTTTTGTGCTCAGTACCGTGAAGTACATGCCTTGAAGGCAACTGCCAGGTAGACATGCCATGAAGTCAACAAATGTGCACGTAGCATGGCAATGGTAGCTGTTGCAGCGACAATGCTGTTCTGAGTTACAGAAAGGGCCATTCTTTGGTTTGAAGCAGCTTCACACCGGCAGGAATTGAACCTGCGTCTCCAGGGTATGTATTGCCCTGGTGTGCTTCCATTGCACCACGGTGTGTAAAAAGGAAAGGATGCAAGGCAAGCCAACTACACGCGCATGGCAACATTGTCATGGCATTTGCGGTTCAATTTACAAATACTTGTGTTACTCACTTTTCAGATTTAGGCTATAAGCAAGGCCTCTCTTGGTGGAGCTGAACCGGTAAGGCTCAGTGCCAAGCACCCGCACCACGACAAGGTGGAGACCGCATTCGCGGGGGAACTACCTACACCAGCAACGCCGTAAAGCAGCACGCCAAGCAACAACAAGCTTGTGCAACATCAAATCCCAGCACAATCTGCACGACTTGTGTCAGCGTCTCTGGTCGCAAGGCGAACGGATTGGTCTGAGATGCGATGTACGCAGCCTCACTGCTGCTTGACGCACAGAAGCCGGACAGAGAATGCTGCTGAACACAGGCACGGCCGAGGAAGACAGAGGGCGGCAATCCCCCTCTCTTCCAGAGGAGGGTATCCATCGGCGGCTGGGTACCCTCCCGCGGATCAAGCGACCCTCTCATTGCTGCTTAGAGTGCCGACCGTGACTAAAAGGGCGGTCGCCGTGATATGTCAGCACGAACAGAACCACAATCAGCCCTGCTGCGCTGCCGCAACAGCAGGGCCTACCAGGCAGCCAACAAGTGGTTAACTTCATTGCGCCTGGTTTCCTGTATTCAACAGCAGCTCTTGTCTGGCCTTTACCTGTTGTCTCGTGGTGCCGTCGGCCGCATGCCTGGGCCAAAGCGCCGCGAACTTTCAAGTGGAAGGTGCGATGACGATGTGGTCACCTCCAGGCACGCGCCCGCCACAGACCAAGCGCTCCTACGCCACCAGGGACGGCCTGGGCAGAGCTGTTAGTGACTGCTGTGGATCTGCCCCAAGGAAAGCAAATGTTTTAGGCCTCCCTGCAATCAGGCTGCTTCTGATTGCCAGCCGCCAGCAATGTGTGCCGTTGCTGTGCAGCGCCGCCCTGGCACACATTGACTGCCGTCAGCCTCGTTGCAGCACGAAGCATGCAGCTTGGCTCCTGGTTGTAGCAAAGTTTACTTTCCCCGACGGTTACCGAGAAGGGTACGGTAGGTATGGTCATCATTGAAGTTGGCGTTGAAGTTCATTGGGTTTATTCCCCCACCTGTATCGAGAACGGTACGGTAGGTATAGTAATCATTGAAGTAGTTAGCGTTGAAGTTGAGTCATTGGGTTATTCCCCCCACCTGGAAGGCACTTCCTTCGAGATCTCATGCTATATATGTGGGTGAAAACGCCATGCTCCCAAAAAAGCAAAACAGTAACACACCTGTGCATTCACTACTGTAACAGCCTCACGCTTGAACTGAAAAAGTAATACCTGTCAATTTACTACAGCCTCATGCTCGTACCGCAGTGCCCTTGCGACCCCCTCACAACTCCACCGTAGGCAAATCAAAAAGTACGCTGCTTGGAGCGCTGCCGTTGTGGAGAGTGTTCAAGCCTACGCTCGCTAGGGCTTTGCCTCTCAATGCCAGAGCACTAACCAGGATCATGTGCGGAAACTCTGCCATCACCACTAGTGTACCCAGTGGTAGGTGATTGAAGTTTTATCCCGGTGAAGTTGGGAGGTAAAGTATGGAAGGTGTTGAGGTACATTTGTACATCGGCAACCCCTACGCAAAGGGACCAGCGCACGCGCAGCAGGCACCTGCTGCTCAGGCTGGTGGCAGCAGCTCCTCCGGCAGCTCAAAGAGGCCGGAACGCGGGGGCAGCAGTGCTACACGAGGGGGTCGGGGTCGCAGTGGAGGGCGCGGACGTGGCAATGGAGGACGTGTTCGCAGCGGCAGCAATGATGCAGACATCAGCAGTAGCAGAGCGACTAGCGGCAGCAGAACTGGAGGCGGCAGCAGCAGCGGTGCCGGCGGCGGCAGTGCAGCCGGTACTAAGGACAGCGGCGCTGGCAACGGCCGCAGCAGTGATGCCAGCAGCCGCAGCGGCGGTGCTAGCAACAGCGGCAGTGGCGCGCGAACTCAAAACGGCCGCGTTGGCCGTAGCAGCGGTCGCAGCAGCGACAGCGGCGGACGAGGCTGTGGTCGTGGCGGCCGCGGCGGCGGCGGAGGGGGCCCCAGAGCGGCAGGTGCGGCGACAGCAGCGGCAGCGCCAGGCCCTGCAGGCGCAGCAGGTGGGGCAGGTGGGCTTTTCACGTGGACCATCTCAACCCCCGCAGTCGCACCAGTGCTTGACAGCATCAGCCTCGATGAGCTGTGCAAGCTGCAGTTCGCGACAACTAGAAGCCTTGCTAGACCACGCAATCGTCGCTTTGTGGGAGCTGCACTGGAGAACGCAGCAACACATCTGTTGGCACACACAATGACGATGTTCGTCAATGCGGCGCGGGAGCCAGATTCCGCAGGGCGGGTGCAGCGACTGCAAAGATCCACGATTCTACACCGCCTCATGCCATCACTCATCAGCTCCACCAATGGCGCAACTGGCATCACTCGCTCCGACAGAATCAGAATGTTGGCACGCGGTGAGCTTGACCGGTTGGTGCCAGCGCTCCTCGCACACGCGCGTGCGCACCGGCGCTGGCGCGCGCGCCAGCAAACGGAGGCAGCGATCAACGCCTACGTCCTACAGTGCATGGGCACACGGGGGGGGCTACAGCAGGCAGCGCGTTTCCTTCAGCCCAAAACGGTGGCGACACCTGATGATGACTGCTTTGCCGCCATGCAGTCCAAACACCCCCCCGCTGCGCCAGGGGAACAACTCCATGAGCTATCCGGCATGGTTGATCAGCTTGTGGCGAAAGCAGCCGACATGCCAGCAGAACTCAGCCTGTTACAGGGGGAGGGAATTGAGCCAGAGACGGTTGCCAAGCTCATCCAGCGAGCAAGCCCTTACAGTGGAGCAGGCCCATCGGGGCTGCGCTACAGCCACCTGCAGGATGCGCTACGCACAAGCTGGGGACGGCATGAGTTTGCTGCTGTCCTCACACGGTGGCTTCAGACCGTTATGCGGAGGCTGCGCGGCTGCCGGATGCCTTCTGGCAGTTGCATGGCGCGGGGCGCCTGACGCCACTTGCAGAACAACAGAAAGATGGTACAGCTAAGCAGCGGCCCATCGTGTGCGGCGAGGTGCTGCAGCGACTATGCACTTCGGTGTACGTGGCAGACCGCAAAGACTTCCTGGCGGAGCTTCTTGAGCCAGACGGGCAGTATGGGGTAGCCGTCTCAGCAGGAGCGGAGAAAGCGGCCATGGCCGGCAAACTCGCGTATGAGCTCGGTCACTGGCAGTTCATGCTGGACCTCAAGAATGCCTTCAACATGGTGTTCGTCCTGGCGGCAGCGGAATGGGTAGCAGCACAGCTGCCGGACTTCTTCGACTACTTCATCGGCACATTCGTTCGCACTCGGCCACGCCTGCTGTTCCAGCGCGTCGACGACTCCACGCGCATCATCATGTCTCAGCGCGGGTTTAAGCAGGGGGACCCCGCGGCACCGATGCTCTTCTGCGGCGCCATTGCTCAGTGCTTGAAACGGTTCAATGAGGCGGCGGCCGCGCAGCGCGCGCGGAGGCGGATGGGCGCCTACATGGACGATGCCAACGTCCGAACAGGCGCTTGCACGCTGACTCAGGATGACATACAGGCGGTGGCGCAGCTCAAACAACACTTTGCGGAGGTGGGGCTGGAGCTAAACCTCACCAAGTCACGCGCGCTGCCTGGCAGGGGGCATGTGGTGACAGACCACGAGCGGCAACTGCTGCAGCAGCTGGGCGTTCAGCTAGTGGGGGATACGGATGAAAATCAGAACCGTGGAGCTGTGTTGCTGGGGGTGCCGGTGGGCCACAGCAGCTTTGTGGACGCATGGCTGCGCAGAGAAGCGGGTGCAGGCGGGGCAGGGGCTCGATTTGCAGAGCGATGCGCGCGCCTGACATCTCCGAGGGCTATGTTCAGGTTACTGCGCTACTGCATGGTGCCTCGCATGGCGTACTGCCTGCGCACCATTCCCACTACGCAGACAGCGCCAGCCGCCAAGGAGTGGGATCGGGTCACGCAGTGGGTGCTTGAGCACTCAATGGGCCTGCAGCCACCAGGCCAGACCTGGCGCCAGTTTGAGCAAAGTGGGGCCCACATCCATCTGGCAGCGCACGGCCCAGCCTTACAGCAAGCGCGACTCCCAGGCATGGCGGCCTTGGCATTACCAGCGCCTGCGACATCGCTGATGCTGCGTATATGGCGGGCACGTTGCAAGCGCTGCAACCAGCACTCTCTGGATGGGCGGGGGTGCTGCAGCAGGCGGCTCCTCAAGCGGCTGCAGACAACGCTGCTGAGGATGCGGCAACACAAGCGGCACCGGCAGCAGCGGCAGCAGCACCCGCACCAGCAGCATCAGCAGCGGCAACTGTTACAGCGGCAGCGGCGGTTGCCAGTGGAGGCGCGACCGCTTCGGCAGCGGCAACTGCATCAGCGGCTGGCCGCGCTTATGGCGCAGCCATTCCGGCAACACACGACGCAGCTGCCGCTGGATCAGGGGCCGCGGCGGCAGCACAGGCGGCACCAGCGGCAGCAGCAGCAGCGGCGGCGCACGGCGCAACTACTCCGACGGCAGCAGCAGCGGCGGCAGCAGCAGCTGCTCCAGCATCAGAGGCTGCTGCAGCAGCGGCAGCACATGTTGCACCTCAAGTGGCCTCGGCGGCATCACTAACTGCAGCATCAACAGTAGCGGCTGCGGGCATAGGCAACACAGCTGCTACAGGCCCTACTAGCCTAAGGGCTGCTGCAGCACCTGCAACAGGAGCAGCGTTGGCAGGCGGCGCCGCAACCGTGCCGGCTGCGACAGCGGCAATGGCGGTGGCAGCGGCCAATGCGGCAGGTGCTGCACCAACACCTGCGGCAGCAGCAACACCACTGGCAGCAGCAGCAACGGCAGGCGGCGCAGCTGCAGCACCAGCGCACGCAGCTGCGGCAGCCGTCAATGCAGGCGCTGCGCGTTCCACACCAGCAATGCTACAAGGCGCAGCAGCAGCAGAGGTGGCGCGCCTGCCCCTCATGCGGACGATCGCCACAGCTGCCACATTTCTACGTGCAGCAACAGGTGACAAGCTGGAACATATACTGCCACCAGCGCTAACGCCACTGCAGCAGCAACCACCTACGCAGCAGCCGTCGCTGCGGCCGACAGCAGGTGGCACTGGTGCGGATGCTGCTTGCGTACTTGACGCCAGTGCTCTGCAGTTGCAGTGTAGCCTGAAGCGCCCCGATCAGAGTGCGCTTGCAGATGCCGTTCGCTACCGAGCTTGCAGATAAGGTGGAGGCGGACCTGCAACAGCTGCCGCAGGGCACGCAACGCACGCAAGCACTTGCTCGATTCCGGTCGCAGCGTCACATGCACTCGATCGGCATGGCATTCCTCAACGAGCCCATGTACTCCACAACGGCTTCGTTCGATGGCCTATCCTGGCAGCTGACCGTCAAACGCGCCATCGGAGTAGATAGGCAGACGGCAGGCTGCAAGCTGTGCGGGAAGTCGCCGGGCGGCACCCTGCATGCACGGCTGTGTCAAGCGCCACGCGTCAAGGCGCACGACACCATCGTCCACAATAGCGTCAAGAGGGCCACGCAGCGCATCCTGCGGCAATACCTCAAAACGGGACTGGTGGACGAGGACTATACGCCGTTTCTGGGGTCCGCCGGGCCGCCGGGGACTCCGAGTCGCAGGATGGACATCGTGCTGCCTGCCGACGCCTTCCCGGTGACCAGCTACGACGACCCGACACGCCACCTACCGCTCATGGTGGACGTTACCTGCTTCGAGGCACAGGTGGCGTCGCGGGCGGCGAAGACTGCAGCAGACCCCGAGCGATGCTGCCGCGACCAAGAGGCCGCCAAGACTACCCACTATTCTGGTCATTATGATCAGAATTGCTACAAACTTGCCACTTTGGCAATAGGGTCATTTGGCAGCATTGAGGAGCAGGGGCGGAAGCTGCTGGCGGCTGTGGCGACGGAGTATGCCAGCAGGATGTCAGTGCCCGGAGGAGCGCGCCCTAAAGCTCTCAAGGGCATCGCCCTGGCGCGCTTACGCTCGGCACTGTCGGCAGCGCTCCACATGGCGTACTCTGGCCGTGTCATGACACACATGGCAGAATCCAGGGGGGGGGGGCACATGGAGGAGGACGTAGGGGAGGACCCCGAGATACCATTTGGCGGCGGCGGCGTTTGAGTGGTTGTCGTTGCGACACTTTCAGACTGTCATACGACATGTAGATTCCTTACAGCTAGATGTCAATCATCTGGGCTTTTTCGCGCCCTGAGCGAGAATTAATAAAAAGTACATTTGTATCATTTTGCACAATCGATCCAGCAGGTGTGCATAACATGGATATCAGATTCTTGCACAGTCGGTCAGAGCTTCAGCTTCAGGTAACATCCCAGTTGCTGCCAACTAGCTGGTGACGGTGCAAACAACGTACTTCCATTTGACGATCATCAACTTGTAGCTGCAAATGAGTATGCTGCATGTAAACACGCGGGGCGTATCACAGCAGGCCAGGTAGGCAACAGCTCGTCATGCTACATCAATGCGGGCATCGCTTTTTGTTGGACTTGCATCAGCATTGCAATGATTGTGCAGCATGGCCAGCAAGGTGATACTGTTGCCGAAGTTGTTTTGTAATGAAAGGGGACCTGCTTGAAGCGCCATCCGAGAAAAGAGAGCTGCCTGCGCACTTTGCCAAGTTCCAGGGCAGCGGTACAAACTGACTTGTTATGAAACGCCCTACAGAAAATTGCAGACAAGCAAACCGTGGGTGGTGCGTACACTGGGTGACCAAAAAAGATCGTCGTGCAAATCTTCAGATGACCTACACGATGCCTCGCGTTGCAAAGCCAACTCTTTACCAACACCCACCCTATGCGCCACCCATGGCCCCCCCCACCCACGACCACACCCCAGTCTGAGTTCTATGATCTTCACTGTTGTCACAGGCTACCATAGGCGACCATGTGCCCAAACAGCTACATGAAGCAATGGTGTGTCTGGGGGGGGTGTTGCTAAATATCCAGGCCTCGACTGACATGCACTTCTTTTGGGGAGTCTGCCTCTTGCACACAAACTTGGCCATTTGCTCCATCGCGTGATGCAAGACGTCGTGCCTTCGTAGTGTATCCGATGCATGGTCCTTGTACCGAGCATGAGGAGATGGCATGCACAAAGACGCTGTTCTGTACACTCGTGGCGTGAAGGTGCTGACTTGAGTCGACACGCCACGTGCAGCTTACATCTTGGCATCAACTCCATTGCAATCAGTGACCTTGCCATTTGCAACCTCAGTTCAAGCATGCAGTTGAAAGCGCAAAACCCCAGCGAGAAGTGAAACGTTCTGGTACTCAAGAGCATTAACGACTACTGCTATGATGCACAGATACATGCACATGTGGTGCCGCTGCATGTACAAGGCGCGTTGCTGGTAGCGCACAGCAAACCACCCCTCTCCTCCCCCACACAAAACCTCCCATGTCCACGACTAGCTGTTGGCACTGCTCTCAGCGGTGAACCACCTTTTGCATCTTGGCTTGTATAGGCATCGACGCCCACCAAAGCGCGCAAATGCTGCACTGCTGCACCCCTCACACCGTAAATCATCACAAGAGAGGCGGCCTGACGGCGGTGGTGGCACACCGAAGCTCACATGCTATAGCCTTGCTTGAAGGCCGCCACTTGCGGACTACAACATTCTCACATCCTACTGCTGCGCAAGACGACTCAGCGCTGCTGCTAGTGCATGCGCGCCATGTCACGCTGAGCACTGCCGCTAGTGCATGCGCGCCATGTCATCGACGCGCGTCAGCACATCCTCCACGGTCATGCTAACGACGCCCCAGTGCGCAGCCGCCGCGCCCGCATCTTCTGTTGGCGACGCAGGCTCTTCGGGGGCTGCGGGGGGGACCAGGGGGGCTGTGCCGGGCGGTGGGGGTATGCTCTCCGATGCCATTTCGTCCACCATGAAGCGCAGCACTTTGTCCTGCGGAGCATTTGCGTCATTGCAGTGGCAAAATTGCGCCACCAATGAGCGCATTTGACGACGCAGTGGGTATCCATATATAAGTGCACAAGATCGCTGTGTTTGACTCATGACGGCAGGCATCTTTGCTAAAGGCGAGTGCATCACGTGCGTTGCAGGGGTGACTGCAAGCATGGTGCCAGAGATAACATGTGTCGGGTGTGCGGTGCTGGACTTGAAGTGCACTAACTAACCATGCACAAGGCACGGCAGTCAGCAACGGTACAACAACCAGGACGCAGTGGTGGCAGCAAGATATTCCGAACGCTCAATGGCAACTTTCAAGACTCAAGGTGTGCCTGGCTCTCAGTACCTGTCTCCTTGCATGATCGACATACATTTGAGTATGACAGGTGTGGCAGAATGATGCGCTCTGACATAAGAATAACTGATCTGGCTGTCAGGACGATGCACAGTTGCAAGAGAGCTTGTAGTAGGGTGCTATACCTGGTCCTGCCTTGGCAGATCTTGGAATGTCTCTATGATGTCGCCGTCAACAAAGCAACGCGCATCTGCAATTCTTCGTTGGTTGCTGCACCGCAAGAGGTCGAGCAAAAACCAAATGAGGAAAGTGCGCTAACACGAAGTTATGGCGTCTGCAGTTTATGATGTTCCACCTGAAGGTGCTGAACCACATAACCACGGCGCACCATAGCAATATAACACATTTGGTGCACTACCACAGGGGGACGCAGGCATACTACTTCTACATGAACAATGTCAGGTGTTTGATTTGCCGAAGTCGAACACGTTACTAGCAGCATGTGATTCAGCAGATTTTGCGCATACCATTCACACAAAGCTGTACGTGCATGAGCTGCAGGAAACTATTTTCTTATGTTTACGGCCAGCGATTGTTGTATCTGCCCCACTGCGGCTAGCGCCCCTGTGGGACCCATGCAGAAGGCTTGACACATCTTTCAGAGTGATTCACACCGTCTCAGTCAGCGCTTGTGATAGGAAGACAACCGCCTAATTCCAAGTGCCAAACATGGCCTTTTGGCCTCAGGCACTGCTGACAGCACTGCAGGTGAAGAGACCTTCAAGTATCCTGGTGACTTGCACAGCCTCGACGCAAGAGCCTAAAATATGCCCGTGTCATGCGATGCAGTACCCCGCAAGTGGCTCAATGAGCACTCAAGCGTGCAGTGGGCTACTGTAAACCCCAGTGCGTTGCATGAGCATGATAGCAAAGCCAAGAAGCGCGCAACAAACTGTCACCAAATGGACACAACGTACCAGAATGCCCGCCACTCCTTGTGGCTGAGACCTCCAATGCCATTGACAACACGCGTCATGGCACGCTGCAGGCGGCTGTAAAACTCATGCGCCTAAGAAACACAACAAGGGGCGGGATGTCAGTCTCATGCCTTAGCCAACGTCTGCAGGTAGTGATTTATACCATTGTTCATGGGCGCGAGTCATCCCTATAAGGCCATTCCGCTACTGCAGAATGTCCAAGTGTAATATGAAAAGCTTTGCACAAATCTTACTCCACTGTGGCAATGCGGCATGGTGTCCTTTGACAAAAGGTATGTATTGGTCAGGCACAGGCCATAAAGTGGTGCAGCCCGCAACACCGCTTACACTGAGTTTCAGCCTGGGCTGTGGCAGAGAGTATGCCAAGTTGCCCCTCCCCAGAAGAGCGTGCCCTCCACAACATTGTCCAGGGCAGCATACAAATATGTGCAGCGTTGTAGTGAGCGTACCCAACTGACCCTGATCGATCAACACACGGCCAGCCTCGGATACCACCACTCAAGCATCTGGACCATACATGTAATTTGCACCTTGACTTGTTCACCATACAAGCAGTTTCTCAGCCAATGATCACTCGCGCTGGCGAAAGATGGCCATGCACAAAGCAGCAATGCGCACCTGCTTGGTGATGGGTATGATGCAACGATTTCACAGCCAATGATCAATCGCGCTGGCGCAAGATGTCCATGCACAACGCAGCACTGCGCACCTGCTTGGTGATGGGTATGATGCAACGAGTTCACAGCCTATGATCAATCGCGCTGGCGCAAGATGTCCATGCACGAAACAGCAATGCGCACCTGCTTGGTTATGGGTATGATGCAGCCCACAGCACCGCTCAGAGCGCCATAGAGACGCGTCTCGCCCGCCACGCCGAATTCCTTGCGTTTCCTGTCAGCATCAACGGGCTGCAAACACGGCATGTGCAAAGGGTGCATGAGGTTCATAAGGCGTGTAATGAGCTCTCTGGAAAAGTTGCAGATGAGTCCTGCGTGCTGAAAAAAAGTTGTTGACAGTGTGGTTCGACAGCCTCGCAGCACCTGACGCGAGAGCAGTGAGAAATGCAAGTAGAAGTATGATTATGCGAGCTGCTGATCAATCGCCTGAACGGTATCGCTTATACTGTAGGCAAGGACCACTGCCAGCCCCTAGGCCATGAAGCAGCACACTATTGTTCTGGGCATGAAGCAGCCAGGTCACCAACAATCAGCAAGCTTGCAGGCATCACAGCGCTGCTTTACCTGCATGACCAATGACCCTGTTGTGAACACATTCAAGCTTCCAGGCATCACAGCGCTGCTTTACCTGCATGACCAGTGACCCTGTTGCAAACACATTCAAGCTACCAGGCATCACAGCGCTGCTTCACCTGCATGACGAGTGACCCCGTTGCGAAGACGTTGACAAAGTCGCCCAAGTGATACTCCCCCTGCAAGTCGAGGCGAGCTCTGACCTCCTCAGTGGTCGCATCCGTGTTCTGTAGGCCCAGGAACAGACGGAGGAAAGCACAGGTCACAATATTGCAAATTGTATAAACTTGTGAATGAGGTTCCGTATACCTAGACTACAGCAATGCAACAGCAGGCCAGCAAGCGTGACGCACATGCATACCAAGTTGCCTTATCAGCGATGTCAAAGCAAAACGCAGCTAGTTTTAATTATGCTGTGTTGACCTCCAAGTGATATGTTACTGACCCGCTTGACGGTGAACAGGTTGGAGTCGTTCTCGGCTCCCAGGAATGTTTCATCATCCAGGATCTGCAGCCAGAAGGGGACCAATAAACAATGTTGTTGTCAAGTGAGTCAATAAACGATGTTGTTGTCAAGTTTTGCAAAGTATAAGGTGATTGCAAATACCACACAGCTTGGGCCACAAGCAATGCCACAATGCTTCCAGTCCACGCCGGTGCAAAACATAGGTCTGCCTGCCGGCACAAGAGGGGGACATGCCTGTAAACCAGCGCAGCATGGAGCCACATTTACATACAAAGGCCTGCTGACGTGTTGACTGGGCCAGCTGCACCAGCCCTGCTCACAAACTTCAACATCAAGGTAGAACTTTGAGCTGTATGGTGTAGGATGACAGTGC
This sequence comes from Tribonema minus, assembly GCA_017506865.1. Lineage (NCBI taxonomy): Eukaryota > Xanthophyceae > Tribonematales > Tribonemataceae > Tribonema > Tribonema minus. The sequence goes on along the minus strand of JAFCMP010000049.1, from coordinate 367,582 downwards.
TCACCTCCACCGCTGTCATCCAATTGGCGCTGTAGTCCCGTGCAACCTCCGTGATCTGCAGCACGATGATGTCATCGGGTAGACTTGGTGAGGCCCAGTGTGGCAAGACAAACACTGTCAGAAGCGCGCTGTTTGTTGGTCCACATGACATGTGCCCAGCCGCGCTGTCAGCCTAGTTGCTGCCACCTGCGCCTTCAGCCTGAGCTCTGCAACATGATCATGCCAAGGCAAGCAGTTTGCCAGGCTTGCGTCCATGAACTATCTCCAATGCAATCAATTTGCACCAAGTATGACGAACATGGCCTGTCAGTCCACCACATCAACAGCATTGTTCGCAATGGTGCATGGTAGTAAGCAGTTGCGTGACACTGTTGTCAGCGCATGTGCTGCAGCATCTGCTAGGCTCTATGACAAGAAACTGGGGGCTAGTCAACAGGAGTGCTGGCAGCTGCTCAGCTCCTGTGCAAGAGTCAAACACCAAAACTCACCTTCCGTTCGTCAGCGTTGTGTTGCAGGAGGCTCATGGAACGTAGCAGATCGCCCACCAGAATCAGGTTGCCCCTGCACATAAACCATGTGTGACCATTGTGAGTGAGCGACCAAGACCAAGGCACCGCACGCAATGCTTACTGCTGTCGGCTATGTGGGTGACATAAATGAGCCACTGCGACTGTCTTTGGTCAATGGCACAAGCTGCGTAGTGGCATGCATGGCACTCCTATGCCCAAGGCTGACAGGCATTGCGAGCCAACGCGGCTTGCTGAATGGCAATGGGTAAAGGCACCGGCTCAACACAATCATCACAACAGTGCACCATGCCAATTGGGAATACTTTCAGTAAAAATGCTGGAAAAAGAATTGCAGTACAGGCCGCACCAGCCTGTGCGTACCTGGTCTTCATGTACATGGCCAGTATGAAGCCCGCATAGACAGTGTCCAGAGCCAGCTCCACCAGGCCAGGGCCCTGCTAGCAGCAAAGGCAGAGGCCACATACACTTTAGTCAGAGGTGACAGACCGCAGCCATTCATGACACACTGCGAGAAAGCGAGCAAAGATTGGCGTGATAGGCAAGCCGGAGTCTAAAAACACAAAACCGCAGCTCACTGAGGTATAGAGCACTGTTCAAAGTGTAGAGCACTGTTGTGGATTCGCTGGATATATCAGGCTCTTGAAACTTGTCACCGCGAGCGATTTAAATCTGCTTGGCCCACAATGCAAGTGCCTACTGTAGTTGGCATGTCTCAACTATCAACAGCTCTCAAGAGCAGCACAGTCTGGAGAGCAAATGTCAGCACATACAAATGATGAGCTCCAAACACAGTTTGCTTTTTTCAAAAGAAAGTACTTCGAAGTATGTAATGTCAAACTAGCTGCCAGGCCTGTGAAGTCACTTTTAGAAGCATTTAGCTACTAGAAGCTGTAGAAGGCTAGGTCAGCAGTCATTCTAAGGAGCATGCGGTGTCAAAGCACGTACTTGTGAGACGGCTTCATATCACCCGGTACCGCCCACTGAAGTGCAACATGCCACACTCATAAACGCCTCATTTGTTTCTGAGCTGCAGCACAACGTCACGGTAAAACTTCACCGATACTTGGGTCGGAGGCCAGGCAGGCGTTAACATTAACGCGGGAGTTCAACAGCAGCTCTGCAGAAGCGTGCAGTCTCACCAGCTCACGCCACTTGTACAGCTGCACAGCGCTATTGACGCCCGCGAGCAGTGCGCCTTGGAAGGGCTCCAGTGCGTACACTGCCCCATCCGTCTTTGCTTCTGCGAGCAGTGTGACGGTGCGCTCTGCTCCATCCCCCTGTTTACACGACAAACGAACGTATCGTTCATAAACTTTAGGAAGTTGCTGACAGGCCAGGTAGTCATTGGGCTTGCAACTTCATGTTGATTCTCAAAAATGAATGTACTCCTTCTAGCAAAATCATCATGCAGTATGACTCCACAAGAGGCGCTTATTAGAAATACTGACCGTGCCTCCAACATGCCGTTGTTTCACTGCACAGCTCTTTGCGCAGGCAGATTGTCCAATGACAACATGTGATGAATCCACATGCACAGCAACCTGTAAGCTGAGTCACATCTGACTGGCATCCTTGATAACACAGCGCATGCTGCTCCTGATCGTCTTTCGAATACCAGCACACAATGGACGACACACCAACATTGAAGTACAACACGCTGTGGTATGACTAGTGGGCTTACCTCAACGCCGAATGCCAGCAGGCGCCCTGCCGATGGCTCATACTCGTCCTGTGTGCAAAGCGACAAGAGGCACATTACAGATGTAAGAAGATGTTGAATTATCCTTTCAGGATATGGCAGTATAGCAGCATGGCTGGAAGGTGGGACTGACACACGATGAGGGATGAATCATCCCGGATGGTGCTGCCAACAACCACCCCAGTGCCTGACCTGACAAGCGCATCACTGAAAAGGTATCACTTGGAAGTGCATCACTCGTAAATGCATTACTTGTAAGAGCATCGCCTGTGAGTGCATCACCAATTATCGAAGTATGACTGGAGCCTTGTGATGCCTGTAGGGTTTGACCGCACACCGTACAGATAAACCGAGCCTGTAGTGTCTACAAGGTTGACCAGACAACGTGCAAACGCATATGCAAAAGCCGCATGCGCACATTGCAGCTGATAAGCCAAACACAAGTACATCACGCTCACTAACACTCACCGCTCTGACATATGCAGTGCCCACAATGATCAGTGCCTTCTCTACGCCAGAGAAGTTGACGACAGTGGCGCTGCAGCCCATCTCACAGGGGTCCAGGGCGAGGTGATGAACCTCATCAAACCTGAGAGTCGACATAACAAACCATGGCGTGCAGCAGTTAGGGAACGGTGCAAGCAAAGCGCAATGAACCACTTGAACACCGTGCAGATCAATGGAGAATCTTTCAGATTGAAAGCACGACGCCTAAGGATCTCAGCTACAGCAAAATATCAATGCCTTCTGCGCTTTGGCCGCCCAGAAGGCTCATCACACATTCCTAAGCAAGCCATGAAGGCCATATGTTGCATTTCATCATGGTCCCCTGCGAGCCCCAAAACACTTGCATTCCCAGCTGCCAATGTATGCTGTCTGCTGAGGTCGTCTTGCTTCAAGTATCTTAGTACAATATTTCTGTGGTAGAATTCTTCTCCCAAGTGAAGTAATAATGATGTCGTCTGTACCAACTTTGAGTTTGTTGGTACATCCAGATCGAACCATATGCGATGCATGTACTAGCTCACGTGGTGTCGTCGAGAAACCGCATGTAGCCAACTTCATCTCCATCCTCCTCCTCTCGGCACGTCAGCAGGCCAAACAGGCGCGCCCCCTGCGGCAGTGCACAGCAGCGCAAACACCAGTCAACCGCCATGCAACGTACTTGAACTTCAAGTACAACAGAGCAGGTGCGGACCCTGGCCTCTGTCTACGCGTACGTGGCATGTCTGTGTACACGAAGTTGTTGCAGATCAGAATTACACATGATGTCAGTACTGCACGCAATGCAATTCACCACCCGAACATGCCAAGGCACCGCTGGTAGATTTTGATCATCTGCTGCTGGTAAGTGCTGCTGCCACTATGCTGTACGACAGCCTCTCAACAACAAACTCAAAGCGGCATGACAGATAAAGGTGGGTAGCTCGCTGCAAGAGCAGTCATCAGTGATTGACTGCATGTGTGTGTTGATGGCGTACCTCGTGGTGCACAATCTTCTGAGGCTGTTCGCCCAGCTTGATCGTCCTGCAAATATGACATTGTGACAAACACACCAACAGAAGGTTCGTCAGAGAAATGAATATCACTGATTGACATTTTACGCATACTGTATGTGCAAGCTGAAGCCTGTTGTAGCCGGATCAGGGGTAAGGCTAGGGTAACAACAGCCTGGAGCTGCAGCATCTCAATACATGAAGCTACACAGTAAGCTACTATGCAGGCACCTACAGCAGTCATGCAAAACCTCTCAAGTTGAGTTTCATATGTGTACCGCCCTGAGGTGGATGACCCCCATGCTACACAGGCCACAAGCTTTACAAATGATAGTCTTCGTATGAGCAAGCTGAAGCGTGTTGTGGCTGGGTCCGCCGTCAGACTACTGACCAACAAAACCAAGCTGCGGCATCTGCATGCACGAATGTACGCATGCAATACCTCGCACGTTGAGGTTTTATTTTTACGAGTGCACAGCCCTGAGGTGGATAACCCGCATGCTGCACAGGCCCACACGCATTACAAATGACAGTTCAAACGTTCACAAGTTCAGAATATAGGTATGCAAGTATAGGTCTGCAAGGGGAGGGTCATCACCTAATGTGCAGCTTCTGTATGCCATCAATGGTGCCAATGGTCAGCGTGCCCTCGTTGGCCAGAGCCAGGCACTCAGGGAACTGCTCCGAGTGGAAAGTGCAGACGGAGTTCACCTGCGTAAAGAGATCAAAACATCATCATCATCAGGACGTTGAATATGGCAGATGTGCAGAGCATGGTGCATGGTGCTGCTGCAATGATCAATCATGCTTGACTCCGTGTGTGCTGAAGACTGCAGAAGGCTTGCACAGGCACTGCCAGTGGATGTAGTGAACGCGGTCACAGGCGCTATGTACCTGCGCTGCGGAGGCAATGACTCCGCTGCTGCCTTCGTACACTGCACGCTTTCACAATGTACAACGGGTCGGACAGGACCTGCCTGGCTTTGAACAACAAGACACACCTGAGATTTTAAACAGCAGCTCTCAAATGCTGGGCATACCCAAGTAATACTGGAGCAAACTAAGCGAATGCCAAACCATTGCCTATCGCGTCGTCAGCTCCTGGCCTCTAAGAGCACATGGGAGTTGACACGAAGAGCAAATACCATGTAAGCACAATATTCCATGCCAAAAAGCCTGCCTCGGATGCCGATTCAGGGAACACAACGGTGCTAACGATGTTTGAGGTACACCACGCGTGCACGCACGCTTTGCTAACGTACCTCGGTGATGTTGACACTGGAGTAGAGCACCTTGCCAGCACGGCTGTACATGACTGTGGGCCGGTCGCCCGTGACAAACACGCACGCAGAGCCGTTGCTGACAAAGCAGTTCAGGCCGATGGGCTGCAGACAGCAGGGCAGCGGGAACACAATACATATATATATGATGAGCTTGGCTAGGAGGGTGAATCCCCTTTAAGCATGTGAACCTACACGTACTGACCCCTGCGCACAATGCAAATGCGTGCAACGATTTGATCATGGCAGGAGGGTAGACCCCCTTTGAGTATGTGAACCTACACGTACTGACCCCTGCGCACGATGTAAATGCGTGCAACGATTTGATCATGGCATATGATGATGCAGGTCCAAACACAGTGAGGCCTGGTACCCCATTTGCAGATGTACACGCGCACACCGTTTGTGGTTTGTGCAATGTCAGTGCATACCGCAATATTATTCAAATGCCGCAGGTGCACGCAACAGTGGGTAGGTAGGCGTCAGCAAGGTATGTACTTCTATGTATCTCAGCATGGAAGGGGCACTGCCAGCAGCAAAAAGCGGCGTGTGTTTTGGTGAGTGCACAGAGCACATGAGATTTGAGATGAGCTTGTGTTTTGACTCTGCATAGATTATGTGATCTGAAGTACAGGAGGCTTGCAACAGGTGCTAAGATTCTCACAGCGTGCAAGGTGCTTCGTGACATCGTGTGCATCAATCAATGGAGTTTGGAGGACAAGCCATGAGGCTGTGGCACGCCGCTAATGAGGTACAAATGACGAGCCTAAAAAAAAGAGTTGCATCAACACACTTCAATATCACTTGTGATTGACCTGAATATCAAAACAACATGCAAACATGCTTGTCACGATTTGAACCAGCTAATGTCGGACACGCTTGCCTGTGTGCCAAGTGATGCCTTGCGGGGCGGCAGCAGCGCAGGTGGCGCGTCTGTTAATGCCACCTCCATTTGATAGGAGTACACATGCCTGACAGCCAAAGCAATCGACAAATGAGAACGCATAGTCATCAGCAGTCGGACAGGGTGTGCATGACATTGAGAGAAACATTGTCCGAACAGGCATACAGCGCTATGGCTATGCAAGATGCGCCAGTTGAAGGGTTGCACGTTATTCTATGCACCAATGTGCTGCCATGCTACTGACAAGACTGTTCTGACAGTCATCTGGGCATGTTAAAAAACTTATGACCCAAGCATTGGTAGCTGCCCAGCATTCTGACGCCCATGATTGATTATTGCGGGCTGTAAATGAGTATTCAAGGGTGTCAGCAGGTGTGTGCAGCGCATGCTGTGAAGTCATTTGCTTCACTCTACTGCAGTCTGCATTGTGGTACATGGACAAGGGGCGAGGGGCGATCATCGACGAGGCCCACAATCAGAGTGTGCTGCGCTGCAAGCACCAACACGAGGGCATTGACTGCACAATGACTCGATATGGCTTCTATTCACCCAACCACCACAGTCACACTGACTGTGCACTGACAGCCACAGTCAAACTGACTGTGCACTGACAATGCGCATTCATCTGCTCATCAGAGAATTAGATTCACAAAGTGCACTATTAAAAACTCACCCATCACCGAGGCCCACAAGCAGCGTGTGCTGTGTGCCAAGCGTCACCAGCAGCACCGATCGTGCCTGTGTGTCGCCGCCCAGTGACACACGCGCCAGCTCGCTTAGATCCGCTGTCAAGCTCAGTAGCCTGACAGTCAGATCTGTCCACAGCCTATTGGGCAGCGCAGACAGGCAACACACACGACAGCATCAATAAAGTGAACTCGGTGTCCAGCACACTGTGTTGTCATGTAACATGGGTAAGAAGAGAACTTGCTCATCAAGATCTTATTAGCATGCTTGTCAACATTGAAAGATGGTCAATGTCGGTATCCAGCGCACTGTGTTGTCGTGCAACATGGGTGATTGAACGTGCATGGTAGCATGCTTGTGCGCTGTTGTCTTTCATGCCAGAGTAGGAATGGTTGCTTTGCAGCGCACTTGTGCTCTGCATCACCCTGACTTTGGTGCTGTACTGCAGGGCAGCTGGGGACCGCTATTGCTTGTGATGCTCAAGTTCTGCAGTCAAGGCCCCCCAAATGCAGGTCAGAACCGTTTCTGTATCATAGGCCTACACAGTCTCCTGAGCTAGTTCGAAGAAGCACCCTGCACACTGACTGATGTGCCATCGTACACTGGTTCCAGTATGCAACAGAACCTGTAGCAAAGCTTTCACTAATAGCATACTTCTAGCGGTTCGACTTACCCAACTGCCAGCATGTGGTCCAGCTGAGCAGGGTTGCCGGGCTGCAAGTGCCAATGAATCATGTCAAGAGAACAAGCAAAGCAACATGGTGTGAGCTGAGCAACTGCCATAGATCACATCGCGGACATGTTTTGAAGTTCCGGAGTAAACACACATGTGCAAGCATGTTGCCACCCAGGAGCAGGCACACACACAGATTTGCAATAGGCACCTGCTGTGTTGTCGACTGCCATGGTGCACATCACTACACAATGGACAGCGCACAAAGACCCAATGATCAGATATTTGTAAGCACGACGCATAACCACCAGCGTATTGTGTCACACCCTGACGCCAGCAGCGCGCATCAACTGTCAACACACGCAAAAAGTGCCCCACATCCGCCCACGCATATGCATGTAGATGCTGACAGAGCAGAGCTCAGCGCATGTTGAGGTTGGGTCCTTGGTGAGCACTGACGCGCCACCTCGGACAGGGTTTGCATCGTGTTCCCAATTCACTTCATCCGTAGCAACACATGCTCTCGTGACTTGTGTCTGCTTGGTCGTCCACCTCTGGCATGGTGGTGGCGCTTTGCGCTGTCGGATACCTACATACCTGCCGCGCAGCAGCCCCGCCCCCTTCATCAACTGCCATGCATCATGTCACACCCTTACGCCCAGCAGCACGCATCAGCTTTTAACACACGCAAAAAAGTGCCCCGCACCAAACCCGCACACGTAGATACGTACATACCTGCCGCGCAGCAGCCCCCCCCCCCCCCTCGCATGAAGCCATACCCTCAAGCCCAGCGGCGCCCATCGACTTGGACAAATGCGCATGTTTGTGTTGGTGCCACAGCCGCACGCTTATATAGATACCTACATACCTGGCGCGCAGCAGCCCCGCCCCCCTCGTCAACTGCCATGTCGTCCCCCAGAGCCTGCTCGGCAGCTGCCTCGGCAGGCGCGGTGTTGGCCCGGGGGTTGAGGCTGAGACATGCTATCTCATGCTCCAGCTGCACGGCTGCACGCTGAGCAAGGCTGCGCGCAGCCGGGTCCACCTGCACAAATGAGTTGAAGATGCCCCAGTGAGCCCTGGTTAAATGTGTTACATGGACAACTTGAGAAATGCCGCAACATGGTCGTGAATTCCATGGCGTAATTACAACAACTGGAAATGGCACCAATCCTGTATGGCCATACGGGGGGGGTAAAGGTTGTCAACACCTGCATACAATGCCCACAGGACCTTTCTGTCATTCAAGTGCTAGCAAACTTTGGACATTGTGAGAGGGGGGTAGCAAATGTGGAGTCGCAAGCTTGCGTGCCAGCCCACGTTCCATACAGGCTCACATATACTATGACTTGTGTCAAGAGTGATCAATAGAGTCCACAACATCAACAAACTGTAGCTGCAAACGCAAGTGCCCAAATGCTCAAGGACAGAATTATCACAAGACGGATGTATGCCCTCTGCAAACATCGCCGACGCCACATGCCTCTCTTATTATTATACATGCTGCAGTACTCAAACATCGGATCTGCATGTGCGCAGTACGCACTCAGTGATAGTCAATGATGGGTAGTCTTGCACTCTGTGCCAGTAAAGCTTTGCTTGCAACCTTGGTTGCAGGCACACAACGCATACATACAAACATGCAAACAAGCTCGTGCCACACGATTGCGTGCAATAGGCGCATCCTTCTCAACTTCACTGAGGCTGATGAACGATACTGATTGTGCACCACCCACTACGGTGCTTGACGGATATTGAAGACACTATTGACACATGGACTTTAGCACAAAAGCGCTTACCTCGAGGTGGAACAGGTTGCCCCCACCACAGGCCAGCACCACATGCCTGCACAGTCAAGGCGGCGTAGTCATGAAAACATTGTGAGCGACACACAAGAGCAAGACATAAATACATCATCAGGGACACGCAGGAATAATAACGTGTTCACTGTCCCTCGTTAATCATCGTCTCGACAGACTTTTGAATCCTCAAAGGTGCCAAGGTCCCGTGACACTCTCAAGTACTTGGAACCGCTAGATGACAAATGCTTCTAAGCATAACATCTGATTACGCACACAAAATGTATAGTCTCGAACCATCACAGACGTTTTAGGATGCAGCAAACAGTAGCTTTAAAAAGCCAAATAATGGCCATTCCGAGCCTTCTAGCATTCTTTTTGGTGGAAGGCACTTGCGGCTAACCACCCCTTGTCACCTAGAGCTCAACGACCTTTTAATTCGTGTTTCATTCATTGAGCAACCAGAGTGCGCACTCTGAACACGTCCTCGCGCTTGTGTGACTGCCTCGGTTCCCACACAGTACAACACACTATGCGAGACCTCCACTCAACGCATGTCATGCTGACACAAAGCGCAACCACGAACACATTTGACACACAGGTTCACCTGGAATTTGCAGTGGCGACGATGATGGACAGTGGTGCGGGAGGGTTCCATGTGGAAGCCACATCCAGCGTCCGGCTGTCCAGCAACACAGCACCCGTCGCCGCAACTTGAAGTATCTGGCAAAACAAGAGACGCAAAAGCGAGACACAAGGAGCAGGCAACGTTTTGACAGGTGCAAATTTGAACTGTGCACTGGTGAGATGCGACCCAGGCGAGCCTCAGTGATGTAGTGGTGGAGCAGTTGCTGCAATCATGAGAGCCGCTCAGCTTTCAATGTGAACACCAGCACATGGAGACAGGGAAACCATGAGGAGGTGCCAGAGTGCGCAGGTGGTTCACTCAGCCAGCACCGGCTGCCGTGGCATGCCCACCTCCCAAGGCTACTGATTGCTCATCAGCATATCAGAGCCACCTTCAACACCAGTATCTGGGTCTAGGATGTGTCATGGCTGTGTCTGCTCTGCTCAGAGAGCTAGCCCACGTGGGCCCACATTCTAACAGAAGTCATGTAGGAGGCATTGTTGCCTGCTAAGATGTACGCCAGCCTCCATGGACCAACAGGGCCATGCTGAGTGATGGTTGTTGCGCTGCGCAGTGCTGCAATGTGATACCCCTACATAATTGCGGTTTGATTTGCAGCGCTGCTGATGTCTGCATGGTAGTAAGTAGTCCTACACTGACTGCATGCCGCACCTCCCCATGAGTGCGCAATCGCGTTAGTGCTGCACTGCTCTGACAAGCCCGCAGCGAACAGTGCTCATACGAGCAGCAGTTGGCCATATGTCAGCGTCATGTAGCTAGTGCACCTGTCAACCTCATCGTCGCAATACTGCACATGGTCCAAGACTTGATGCAAGCACATGGCGGTAGCTGCAGCAACCTACCAGGTCTCCGATGACGTTGCCACAGAAGATGGTGCGTCCACCAAGGAAGCCCTTCATCTCCACCTGCCACCAACACAGCAAGAACACAAATTGAGCATGGGAGTCATTTTAATGTATTGGGGGCGTAAACAACAATGCGGAGGCATACACGCTGGGCACAAAGCACGTACGCCAAACTCCCGTCTTGATGATGGTACTTTAGATCACGGCTAATCAAGTGCGCCGAATACCATCAAATTGACATAAAAGTATGTTACAACACTCGCACAAGGGAGGAATGGATGTCAACGTTTTCAGCAGTTTGGCAGACATAGAGCCAAAAACCAGAGACCAGCCCAGGGCCAATGAGAAGGGAAGCAAGTGCCACATGTCAGGTCCACCACTCAGTTTGGTGCCATGATCACAAGCCAGTCTCTCACGGGGTGGTAGTTGACAGGCGACATTGGTGCGTTGCAAGTCTGCTGCCACATCGCATCGACTTGGTGCGCCAGATATTGCATGCTGTCAACCAGACCAGTAGGCTTTCTTGCCGAAACAACAATGGCAAGTCAACACGACAGCATGCTCTTGAGTGTGCGGATGTACAAATGGTGGATCACGCTCAGTAACATGTTGGCATTGCTGACAGACCTCTCCCATCTCATCATCCTCGATGGCCAGCACGCGTGTCTCTGGGCAGACGAGTTGCAAGTGCAGCAAAAAGAGAGGGGGGAGGAGTGCGCAAAACAGGTGAGTACCGAGGTGGGGGGAGCATGGACGGCAGTACATCTTGCTACATCCAGTTGACACGGAGAGGTTTCAATTCCCAGTCAAAGGCTCAAAGTACCTACTGAAATACAAGGTTGCTAAGCAATATTGAGACCCGTAGGCTTGCACAGTGCTTGCGCTGGGCAGACGAGTCGCAAAAGCAACAACAGGCGGGGGGGGGGGGGTGGCAACGCGCAAGATCATGTATTGTTAGGTGAGTACGAAAGTGGATATATGCACGTATGCAAAGGTATAGACTAAACCATGCTACATCCAGTTGACACAGAAAGGGTAGTCAAATGCCCATTCATGGTGCGGCACCAAAAAGCTACTGAAGTACAGGACTGTCACGAGCACTGTTGACACCATCAACCTTGCACAATTTCACAGCAGCATTATGCAAGACCGCAAATGTTGACACCAATTCAGCACAGAGGACAGTCACGTTGCCATCAAAATGCCTCGTTGTTTGGAGGCATGTCAACAGAAGAGTGATGACAAAAAAAAAAGCTGAGGCGCTGCAAAGACACTTTTACTGTTGCGTGGCGTGTGACATGTCAACACGAGAATGCCATAGAATGCTTGCGTTGTCGTGTGATGGGCATTGTGTACTCATGTCCAGATGTGTCGGCTGCTAGTGTGGTGTGGTGCACAAGGGAGCACAAATGCGTTCCAGGGGGCTGCACCGCTGCACGAGACTGTAATAATGCAGACATGGAGCACAATGGCTTCATGATAAAGGGCGATACCAGCCTCTGCAACATCAGAACATGCCCATCAATGAGAAATTGGATGCCAGTGATAAGGCCGCTATACTTCGCTTCTATCGCGCCATTCAATGTGACGTATAAAAGGCAACAGGACTGCAGACTCACTGCAGCTCGCTATGGTGCATCCCGTAAATATGTTGCAGTTGAACGAGCTAGACAGGTGCCAAATTGATCTATGACTCCAGTACCTGTAATAAAGGACGGCACTAGGTATTGGTCAAACGGCGCCAAGTAGGCAGGTGGCAAATGAAACTTCAACTCCTGTACCTGTAATGAAGGACTGCACTAGGTACTTGTCAAAGGGCGCGGCATGCCCCTCCCTCAGTGACCACATGCCCTTGATGCCCTCCAACTCAATGGACGCCTGCAACAACAAGGCGGAGGTGCAACACGGGAAATGTGAGCCCGAGCATGGGCACGATGGCCATGGCTGTTGATTGTGACAAAAACAACTTCCATGAGCTTGAGTTGTTGTTTTGCGGCATCAACAGCAGGAGTCCGCACAATGCCGGACTCTCGGTTGACGCATAGGTAGCAGTTGCTCGGTGTCTGACACAGGCTAAAGCACAGGCTGCTTGAACAATGAAGTGTCTGCCGCTGCGGTGTCCACAACTTCAGATGCGCATAATGGCAGCACAGCGACGCAAGACACACAGCAAATGCAACCCCTGAATGATGCGCACTTCTGCCCCTGTTGAGCGTTCAGGTCACTGCTGCATCGAACAACATGCGACTGCACATCACTTGGCGTCACAAGCCATGCAAGTGCGCAGCAAACTGATCTAATAACTGCGCAGCTTGCGCACCCGCTGCGATGCCAGACACGGCATGAGATAACTGCAGCTCATTGAAGTACCTGTTCGTTGATGCCGATGCCATTTCGAATGACACGCAGCGATCCATCCCTGTAGCAGCCGCTGCAGGTGACAGCCTGCAAAGTACATAAGCAGGTGCCCAATTGCAAGGGAAACCCCATCAGCACTGCACCGTTGACACTGCTCTTCAACGTTGCATGCATGGCTGCCCAACACAAGTAAGGTGGAAGGAGAGCGGAACGGCATTGCGCTGTTGCCTCTCTGCTTCCTACATGCCCGCTAGGCCAAATGACACGCATGAGTGGCCAGTGAATGCTGAGAAAATCAGAACCAACGTTTGGTGCAGTGATTCAGCACGGCAGATACAAGGCCTGCTTGGTCGAGGCCCCTGTTTACAGCATCACTGCTAGTGGAAAAAGACAGACCAAGGCATTCAAACTGGAGATGGGTTCACATTGGGATCCTGCATCACACGCTTCCATCTCGATGCTCGCGGCAAGATAGAACAAGACAAGACGACGTCATGCCTGCCAGTAGTTGGAGGTTACACAGGTAGATCATGCTCATGAATGTGTGAGAATGTGGGGGGGGGGGGGGGCTCACCGCTTCAACAAGTTAAAGCTGAGGCACTTGCCAGCAAAAGGAATTCACAAGTGTGCGAATGTACCTGTGCCTGCCCTTGCTTGTCAAAATCCACCAGGCAGAGGTCCACGATAGGGCCCAGATTGGAGAAGGACTCAAGCACCTGACAGTCACAACAAAGGACCAAGAGGCAAATCATTGAAAGCTGTACATTGCAGACAAAGCGGCATGCAGGTGCAGCATCTACTATTGCGTCCTCGTACTTACTGCCATGATGGCAGTGGTGCTCATAAACTGCTTTTTGCCGAGACTATCAGGGCAAGCTCACAAGTCGTGCGTCACAAAATGAGCCCCAGGTCGCAGGCACAGCGGTGGTCCAAAAAAAGCAAACTGCATCATAGCAATATGATTCGATGGCGATCTTGCGTTTGAGTGCAGTATACAACCTGCGTAGTAGGCACTTGCTTGCAGCTGCATAATGCTGGTATGCATTGGGCTTTCAAGCATTGGCGTTTGATCAGTCTGATGCTGGCCTCCTGCTACCACGCTGATGAAACCATCTTAACCTGCACCTGCAAATGCGTGCTGATGCTCAGCAGGCGCAAGTTGCTTAATAACAGCGTTTACCTCCACATAAGAGCCATCCTCCCCCGGGGTCTCCATTAGCCGGATCAGCTGCGAGTCGCCACCAGTGCTGCCCACATACGCCACTCCCTCGTCAATGTATGTGATGCAGCTCGCACAGCTGCAGTCGCAAGCAGGGTGTGAGGAGTGGGTGTCAGGCTGTATGGGTATGTATAGTTTTCTGCGCAAGGAGCAGGTGTTTCACTGCTACAGTGCTGATGGCGCTACTGAGCAGCTGGGCACAAACACAAGGCACTCCAGCTTTTTCAGTTAGCAATCATTATTGCACAGCTTGCAAAGAGAGAGCCAAAGCGACTGCCTGCCAATAATGATCCAAACGGCCATGTGCCGTTTGCTCTTTCGAACATCAGTCAAATAATTGTGTTGCAGGGCACATGTCAGTGAGCCTGCGCCAGTGCACTGGCCGTCACTCTGGAGAAAGGCATGCCTCATGCAGCCAGGCTGCAGTGACCATATGAGCCATGTCCAACATCATAAGCTCACATCAGTACTGCATACCGTGCGCCAAAGTGTCACACCTGTGCTGCAATCAGGCAGCATGCAATGCCTGTAATGCCTGTATAGAAGGTATTGTGCATACTGTTCCGCGTGTCTGCACTGTGATACAGGCTGACACCCTCATATGCCTCTGTTCTGAGATCCACGTAGCATCTGTGCTGAGCACTGTTGTCTCACCTTGTCTCCCCCAGCGCCTCCACGTGCACCGTTTCCACGCCCTTGTTGTCTGCGGTCAGAAGACACAGAAACACAACAATAATTGCAGAGTGTCAGTGCACCCCAAGGCCCAGCATTCGAACACCTGGTGGTTCTTCCTAACATCAAGTGCAGCCACACCAGCTACTTGGAGGTTCTTGTTGGTGACTGCACAAACAAGTCCAGCTCAACTTGTGTTGAGTACAAGTTGCCCGTGTGGCTGAGCTGGATGATAGCAGGATCTCACTTCTGGTGTGTTGTCGCTCTCACTTGCTGTGCTGCTGGAACATCAGGGCAGGCTTGACTACTGCCAAACCACTGCTGCAATGACCATGAAGTGAACGACACTGATATGACCAGCATGTGACCTTGCAAGCACAGATAAAAACTGCAAGTGGCATCGCCCATTTCATGCTGTGCAACCTTTGTTGGAACCTGCAGCTGTAACCTCAGTATGGTGGTTACCGTACCTTTGTCGGGTGACAGAACAATGAGCCTGAGCCCCCCCGTGATATCTCCCACCAGGTAGCGCCCTCCTGTATCGTCCACACGCCCCACAGCTGTGATCATCGTCTGCAAACAAACACATGAGATGCAGCAGGGGCGATCTTTGATGAACATGTTCAAGAAATGGCGTGTCACTGCCCCTCGCAAAATAACCCACGCGCCCCACAGCTGTGATCATCGTCCGCAATGAAACACGTGCTTTTGATGAGATGCAGTGAAGGCAATCACACATGGAGGTGTTCAAGAAATGGCATGTCACCGCCCCGGAAGAATGATCATGGCAAACATGAGACGAGAAACCATACTAAGAAGCCATAGAGGGACTGCTCACACTGAGCAAGTGCAAGTGCTGCTACTACTGCAGTTCAATCACATATCAGATACCAAGGAACAGCGAAGATGCACCTCAATCCATGATATGCCCCACGCAATAAATCTCTTCAGGCAATCAGCACAAGAAAATAGTGCTTCGGCGACATCGCAGAGGCCATGTGTACCTGTGAGATGGGTGTTGCCTTGACGGAGATGCCATTGTGATATGTCACTGTTGTCTGTCCCAGCACCAGCAGCCCTCCCATTGGCTCAGGCACTGCCACCAGCTTGCTGGCCTGTTAATCAAGCATAGCATCAACATCACACTCAGTCAATACTGTAACTTGGGCATCAGCAAGCACAGCATTAGCATCACACTCAGTTTATACTTCAATTTGGGGCATCGTGGGATACACCAGCATCTCAGAAGTCAAATGGCGCAACGATCCACAATTACTGGCACTGACATCAGACGCGCAATCGGTTGAGCAATGCTTTGCGGCTCATGGGATGCACTATACCTGAAGCAGCTTCTGATGATCCAGTATTGTGAGCTGCAACCATCATACCTGCTTCGGAATACTTGAAGTGCATTCCCGCACAAGTTCAGTGCATGCCAGCGCAGCCATTCAACTCCACATTGGCATGCAGTCATTCATGTCAAGGCTACTCTTTCTAAAGACATGACTTGCACGCAGGTGATACCAGGTCTGCATGATGTAAGTGATCACGCTTATATTCTTGCGCTTGCCGACCTTAGCCTCCACGTTGTGGTGTCGCCAGGGGCCTGCTGCCAGCTCCTTCTCTCGCACATTCACCTGGCATACAGAGGACAACGCATAAAGTGTCAGCAACAGAACATGACCAAATGCTGATGTATCACACCAGCACAGGGGCTGAGTACACAATGATGCGAGGCACATGGTCGATGTGATGGCAAATACAGCTGCATCTTGCTGATAGCCAGAGACTGGATGCAAGCAAAGTGCACCAATTCCAGCAACGTAGTGCCCTGTATTGCTCACATGAAGGCCTATCGTTGGCTACAAAAAGGCTGTAATGTGAGGGCAATGCACTAGGCATATGCGGGGTTTGGTGTCCAACCGGATGAAGTTCGACTACTTACAAGTACGCCACTGGCAGTGCATTGAAAGCAGGTCGTGCTCCATGCAACCGTTGAGGAATCGACAGAAGTACTTCTAGCTCTGACAGCGCTGACTCGGTGGGTGAGGGTAATGACGTTGCTTAATAAAATGGATCTGAAGAGGGTACTGCCTGATCCCACACGGCAGGCGGTGCGTGAGGGTCATGGAGAAGCATCATAACATGGTTCTGAAGCGGGTACTGCCTCATCCCACACGGCAGGCGTAGTACTCTCACCACATATGTTTTCAGGTGCCGCGCATCCCTGGAATCTGCGTGGAGCAGCGCCAGCGTGGGCTTGCTGCATCCGTGCAGAAACTGACAGAGCGACACACCAAGGGAAGGCAAGCAAGCATGTATGCACTTGTGTTGAGAGCAGACAATAGGCCAGAAATTGCACCCCAGCTGTGCAAATGTCAAGTCAGTGCCATGCATTTGCTGTACGTCAAGCAAGCGTTTTGAGATTTGGCACATAGCATCCAAATCAGCCTTAATATGCACCAAAAGCAAGGATGCGCTGTAACATCACGATGTGCCTTCATGGGTCGCTTATCGTGCTTCAACACGGCGACATCACATGCCATGTTCCACAGTTTGTCAGCGATGCCATTGCATAGATGTAGCTGACATCATTAAGGTTGTATTTGCACGAGCCACCCCAACGTTGTGGGTCACAATGCTGTGCGTAACGCATCGCTACATACACTTCAAGTAGTGCTTCGAGTATACCACACCTTAAAGTAAGATCACTGTTGCTAACGCCAACACGCAGATGCGGCAAGGGTGCACAAGTAGTGAGCTGCATGGCATGGACAAAACAGCCACAGAGGTATAGGTTGGCTCAAGCAAATGGCCAGCGTCACTGGACAGGAATAAGCGCTGCCACTGACCAGGACATTTGCGTTGATGGACAGTGGTTGACGTGATTGAAACTGCCGTGTTTACCTGTATGTCGAGCACTTGAAACTCGTCCAGGCGCAGGTTGAAGGCATCCTTGAGGTTGCCGCGTGCATCTATCGGTATCACCTGCACGACGCACGCATAGCGTGGAGTGTAAGCAGGTTTAGTGTGATGGCAACACGGGGCCCTGAACTACCAACTAAACCATTTGTAACGCCCACTACCATCGAGCGCGTTACCATGCAGCCTAGCTGACGTAACCATTGGAGCGTTGAGCGGTGATGTGCATTACCAAGAAGTCTTGAGCTCTTGTGGTTGAAGGCGAAGCACAGGAAAGCAATGCAGATTGGGGTAGTAGCCAGTGTCACCGTGAGCTTATGCAACATGCAACCGCCATCGTTGACAGCACAGTGATTTGCAGTGATTGTTGTATCTCGACTGAGCATGACATCCATCTGAACATGGTATGCCTCTGCACGCTGCAACAGTGAATCACCTTCAGCATTGCGATGCAAAGGCTAAGACGATGCTGTACATAGCCAAGTACTTAGTTTAGTGGACAGAGTATTGCAACTTGAAGCGCAAACATTGATTTCAGCGGTGCACCCATGATCAACAACCGGCACACTACTACCCTTCGCTTGATATGCAATGGCAACCACCAAGCGCAAGCGGTGGCTTCAAGCGCAGACGCTCCTTGCTTTGAGCACGCAACATTTAAAACATACAGTATGTCAGAGCGTGCTCTGTGCATCGATAGAAATCTAATCGGCTGGACACTCAAAGGCTTACTGCAAGGCACAACTTCAATTGCAGATGCTCCTCACATTGAGCACGCCCTCGTAGAGGTAGAGCGCACTGATACCTCTGCAAAACTGTAAAAACATTATGGGCAGCGCACTTCAATGGCTTACTTCAAAGCATAACTTCAAGTTAGACGCTCCTCACCTTGAGCACGCCCTCGTAGAGGTAGAGCGCAATGAGCCTGCTCTGTGGGTCAATGGAGCATAGACGCCCAACATCCGCAGGCTTGCCAATACGGTCCACCAAGTTGCCCTTGCCGCGCGTGCGGATCTCACCACTCTGCCAGCATCAAGTTCAACACAGCATGATAGGTTAATGATGATGGCTGTGACTGTGGATAGCGCGAGTGAACTGATGTTCATGTCCACAGATTTGGCAAAGGTCCTGCCACACACAGACAGTGCATCCGCCGCTTCCGCTGCGCATTTGCATCTTGCGGGTGTCAAGGACAAGGATGGCATACACAAGTTGACGCAACAGACATGCCAGGCCGCAACCACTTGCCTCAAGTAGCACAATGTGGCATGGGCTGCTTACACAATACGAATGATACCAATGAATGCAGCGAACATGGGCAACATACGAGGTGCTAGTGGAACCACTCGCACAGCAACTGCGGCATTGACTGCACACGCGATTGATCACAGTGACCCTATGGGCAACATGCCAGGTATCTGCGGAGGTTCTTGCATGCAAGCAGGTACTCGCATGTGCAAACACAGCCCACGTGATGGCATCACATGCACACCTGGAAACACAGTGACACAGCAGTGCTCTACATGCCTCATGGAATGCTCAGCGCACCTGTGTATCATACCCCAGTATGCAGAACTGGTACCTGCAGCGTAACCATGACATGGAAGATAAATTGGTATTGAATCAATCAAAAATTGGTGGCACAGCACTTTGAGACACATAGATTGTATTGATGATAGCAGTGCACCTACAGCAACGACCCGTGTGATTGTCAAGAGTATGGTACGTGTATCTACAATGTATGGCTATTTCAACAACAATGTATGCTATCCAAAGCAGCCCACAGTGGTTGCTTGCCACAACGACTCAACAAGCAACCTGCAGCACCTGGGTCAAGAGGTGTTGTCTGCACGAACGAAAAACGAAATCAAAAAGATCGTTGAATGGCGGGCTGTACATAGATCAGTTACAGCAACTGCTGCTCAACGCACATCAGTTCACATTCAACAACGCTCATCAGCTGTTGGCGCACGCCAACCTCGCTAACAACAACATGGCATGTTGCACTTGAAGTCATACCGTCAACGCTGTGTGCACGCATTTACGCGGTGCTGAGGCTGTATCGATGACATACATACCGTACTCACCTAGCGGTCAGTATGAACAGGAGGTCCTGGGATTCGCCAGGTAGCCGGAATGCCTCCATACATGCCACGGAGCCATAGAGCGGAGCATCATGAATGCCCTGCAGACCGTCCTCAGTGACCTGATGACAAAGAGAAACGTCAGTGGAGCTCTCATGTCAGCACTTGGCCACTACCAGCACACGTGCATGTATGAGGAATAATGCAAGCGGAGATGTGATGTTCGCTGAAACAAACAAGCAAGCAAGCAAGCATGTAATGGTTGCTGATACAGAACATATTTGTTCAAGTAATATACGATCAAGCCTTAGTACCAAGCTAAGTGCGCTTGCGTACTTACAAGAATGTGATGCAGTACCAGCAGTCTACGGACAGTCCACACCTGTTGCTTTGCTGATCATGCGAGCAAACCTTGATGGTGCAGGAGATGCGCGACGTGCGCGTGCTCTTGAAGTTAAGAGCTTGCGAAACTATGCAAAGATGTGCTCGTCAACGCTTGCAGCCTGCGCTTGAAGTTGTGCTTGAAGTTGTCACAGAAAACTCGCTCACCGTGAGTATGTTGAGACGGTTTCCCTTGGCTGTGATCAGGTTGGCATCCTGCACAAAAAAGAGCGGCGGGCGTAATGCATTTTGTCAGCACCACAGACATGCACAGGCACGTCACAACACGAAGTTGCTGACAGCCATCCGGAAATTGCGCAAGGCACAGGCGCAGAAATGCATAGTTCGCGGGGCACAGCATGTAGCAAGGCAATTGGTAGTCTGCTGAATAACAAGTTCAACAGCGTACATGCCACGGCATGCACGCAAAAGGGACAAAGGGACAACATTTTTCCAACAATGCAATGCACTTTTGCAACTGCTTTTCAAGAACCGAGCTGCGTGAGCGGCTTCAAATCCGTCAATGTTTGCACTGACAACACCAAACCGTCAACATCCAACACAAAGGCAGCAATCGATCTCAGAGCTTCAACATTGAAGGCGGCACAGATGGCTGCTCAAGCTAATACTTGCGCAGCACAAGTGGAATCCTGTAGGCAGATTTGCCTGATACCATTTGTTGCGTGCTTGTAGCACACACGCAGACTCCGTTTGAAAACCTCTACACTTTGAACGTCTCAAAACAGAACTTTGTGTTCATTGGGGACACGGAGGCCCATGGCTGCAGTGGGACACATTATTGCAGGTGTCCTAGAGTACCCCACCAAACTTCAAACTTCAACAACACTTCAGCAGCAGGTGCCAACAAGCGCATGATCAAAACGTCATTCCTCAGCTACAAAGTTTAAACGCAACGCATCGCCCACAATGGCAGTGGCAAAACTTCCTAGGTACCTGGGCAGATGTGAAGTGAGCCAGCAGCGAGTGTGTAACTGCCGTTGGCCGCTGAGCCGTGACCACATAGTTGTAAGACATGCCTCCTTACTCCGCTTCGCACTTATCGCCAGCGTTCCTGCGCCTAGAAAGACATTGCAGCAGGTGAAGTGAGCACTGCCTCACGCTGGTTGCTGGCTGCAGGCATGGCACAGAATGTGAAGTAACACAGGCTGACATGATGACACGAGGACCAGAATTAGGCTAGCGCGCATGTACTTGCAGGGGGTGTGACGCCAGTGGCTTGTATGACTGGGATTAGGAGCATGCGTATGTATATGATGGGTTCAGCTGTCGGCAGCATCAGTACATCAGACGTTCAGGGGCATATATAAGCATTCAACTAGGTAATACACTTGCACGCGTCCATCGACAAGGACTTTGCCGCCTGAGTCAAGTAATGTTGCCACCAATTTGGCGTCGCAAGTGGCCACCCAGCCCCATTTTCTGCTTCTACATTGTGTTGCCAGCATCATATACACGGGGGTAATCGCCGGTCAGCATAGAGGCAAACACTGAGGTGCTCGCTGCTGATAGTAGCATCTACTTCCTCAGAGCGTGCTATCTCGCTGTTAGCACACATGTGCCAGCCTTGCTGAACAAGACAGAACTTTCAGAACGAGACTGTGGATGAACAAGCTATTACTGGCGATGGCGGAGCAGGTCGCCGCTGTGAACTCTGCTAACGTAATATCAAATGCCGCTGCTCGTTACTGCTCACAGTGAGCAGCAATGCAGCCCGTAGCGGTGCCACATGTAGGCCAGGGCATTGTGGAAAGTTCAACAATCACAACAAAGTTCAACAATCACGACGGTCTGCAAAGTGACGGCAGTTGTACACGATGTTCTTTGAATGTGCTGGGGAGGCAGAGCTGGCAATGACCATCATGATGACGTGTACAAATATTGCAATCTACTCAATTCATCAGTGCACGTGTCTGGTCCATGGATAGAGAAGTGTGGAAACAACTCAAAGAGATGCCGACATTAGCCAGTGGCAGCTGGAAATTGTTTCATGTGACAATTCGCTTCCAAAACCACGTGCCTACACAATTCTTTCCTTGCTGTGTGATGCAGGTTGTGCAACGCTAGCAATCTCTGAAAATGCAGTTTGCGCCCCTAGAGCTGCTGGCAGCAGCATTGCATCAAGTGGTGTTCAACAGTGGCGCTTTAGCAATGCAACCAAGAGCGCCACCAAAGCGCGTCAAGTCGTGATCATATAGAATGATCCTAAATCGTTGCTGTCACAGGTGATACTACATGAACAGGAAGCATTGAAGAGCTGCCAAACACTTTAAGGTTGATGTTGCCATTGCTGTGCATGGCTGCTGATGCGACAATGGTAATGATTGACGCCTGCTAGCAGATAATGATTGATGCCTGCTAGCAGATGGACACATGCATATACGCTGCAGTACACACCCACTTCCGAGTGGCGCTGTTGCCGTATTGAGCGCTGCAAATGCTTACCATAGTGAATGGTTCAACATCAATCAGTATGGTCGACATTTCTTGTAGCGCATGGCCGGCAGTACCATGCATGCAGTATCATGGCCCGGCTAACGATAACCTCTTGAGGGCGATAATCGCTGTGCTTGTACGCTTTGTTGTTTGGGTCACTTTAAAGATGACACTAGTTAAACAATGCTGAAGAACATAGAGCGCTCCATGCTGGACGATGTTGGTAGTTCTTGGATGCCGCTAGATTAATCGTTACAGTGATGACAAGCGCCTCAACTTCGGCACATGACACATGACATCTTACGAAAGATATTGCAGCTCTCGCTGCCGAAGCCTGCACAGAGGGCTGCGTTACATCCACTCAGCAGGTGCTGCCGCTCGTGGAGATTAAACGAGAATTATAAACAGCACGAGCAATATTGCAGCACGCAATATCAGTGGAGTTCTTCAAAGCGCGATGGATCCAAGTTCACCTTGCGCCTGCGTCACAATCCAACCCCACACCCCTATTCCAACTCCGGCCCGCGCGCGCTTCCTTGTCAGTATTTGCGGCAAGTTTGCTGCTCTAGGCGCAGCTGCCCCCTCCTCGCTTCGTGTGGTGTGTGCTTCGGCTTCTTCGCGTTCAAAAAACAGAGTTCGTTCAGCGCCAGAAACTTGAAGTTTGTTTTTTGACTTGGTGTAGTAGCTGCGAACTTGGATGCGGCTGAGCGGGATTGTGGCGGTGTCCGCCTTGTTTTTGGGCCTGGCGTGCGGATGTGGCGCAGCGGGTCGGGGTGGGTGTACACACGTACAACGTACTTGCAGTTCAAAGTGGCAAAGTGTATCAAGCTTTTGCCGTGTGCCACGTACAAGATACTGAGCTTCACAGAGACTGATACACTGCCGTGACTCATGTTCAGCTAGCTGCAGATTCAGCTAGCTACAGTTGTAGGCTTATCTCGCTGCTTTTTTTTGCACTGGATTCCGACAACACTTCAGCAGGCGTTGTTTTTGCAACTCCTGCGCTTTGTTCATGTTTTTGTCGCAAGCGTGATGGCTTGTAGATATATTACAGTGCTGGTATCCTTGTCGTGAAGTGAATGCACAGAGCTGACAGCATGTTGAAGTTGCTTGCTCACGGGTAGCAGAGATTGAGAAACAGTATCCAAAACCTGGCTAGACGCATTCTGCAAGCGCAGCAAAAGTTTCCAAGTTCATAGCCCACGTCGTCCGCTGTGGGATGTCAAGGTTGCCACCTTTTCAACACGCTAGGGCATCGACCCATGTCTGTGAATCAACACTGTGGCTTAGCATTCAGGGCGTGTTCCGTGCCCGTGTCACTGCTGTATGTAGGACCCCATGGCTCTTCTGACACAGCAGCTGGGAGCAGTCATCGGGCAACTGGCAGACCTGCAGCACCACTTGGCAGGCAACGATTAAAGCACGTGTCTGGTGTCGCCAACAGGTATGTTATCCATACGTGTGTTGTATAATTCTTTGTCATGTGGTGCCTCCATGCCTTCGTCGTAGCCTGAGCGCTTGCCTCTGCAACAAGCCAGCAACTGCACTACATTCATGAATCCTTGATGTAACGTTTTGTGTTTTGTGTGCAGCAGCAAGGTGCAGACTTTCTCCGCTGTGTGCACCTTTTCTTTCATGAGCCATGCACTTCACAAGCACACACACAGTCAGCTCTCTGGCGACATCCAATGCGGCACATGTTAGCAGCGCTGTTACACTGTTGTAGCTGTACAATGTTGAGCTGATCTTTGCATCACACAGCGAGTAGCACTCTGTGAAGTGAAGGCTGGTGCTGCCGTGATCACTGACCGGACTGAATGAGGCATTTCTCAGCGGTTTGGACATCCCGAACGTAGGCGCAGGTCAAGACGCCGCTGTGATATGACAGCCCTCCACAAGCAATGTTTCACTAGATAGCGCGGGGTGCATCAGGCATTGACACCGGTCGCATGCCTGCTTTGAGGCATGTGCTTAAGGTGTTGCTGAACAGTCAGCCTTTGTGTTTGTGACTGGTTGCTCTGCATCTCGTGCTCGATCGCTGGTGTATTCATGATCGTGCTCGCCTGCGCAGGCAACAGCACGTAGGCTGCACTGGTAGGAGCAGGCGTGTCTGCCTTACATACTCTTGTGCGACACGCGCATTGAAATACTCAATCGTTCCATGAAGTGGCCACAGCTGAGTAAATGTTGCAACATCAGAGCACCTCTGACACTCAATGCAGGTCACTTCCATGCAGCTCACAGGCAACGCGTCGCATTCGCCCTGGCACTTGGCAGTGGGCTTTACACACACATTTGTGACCTGTAACAGCATTTGCTGCCTGCAGGCAACTGCGTCTTCACACATGGTGGGCCCTTCGCGGTGGCGGTGAGGGTGGCCAGGTGCCAGGGCAGGAGCGCGCGCTGACTGTGGTGCACACATCGCAAACGGGGCAGGCGGCAAAGGCAGTGAGCCGGCCAATTCCTGCGCTGTGCGTGGACAAGACGGGGGGTGTAAGGGTGCTGGAGGTGAGTTCATGGAATTCGTGTTCATGAAATCCATGTATTGATGAAACTCATGTGTTGAAGGCGGAGGGCGTGAGGGTGCTGGAGGTGAGGCCTGGCCCTGTGTCCATTGAGTTCATGCATGAATGAAATACATGTGTTCAAGCACTTCATGCAGGTTGGAAGTGGCGGCTGTTCAGTGCTCTGGCGCTATCAGCAGTGCGATGCATGGACGAAGAAGAAGGGGGGGTGACAGAGTGTTTAGGGCTTTTGGAAGCTTGGCGTGAGCTTCATTCTCAGTGCGCAAGCAAGGGTGTTGCTACTTCAGTGGCAGTGGATGTGTTGCGATGGTTGTGCGTGATTGGGGGAGTGTTTCCCGTGAATCCCCACCGTTGTTGTGCTACTGATTTCACATTTTGATGAGTCTGCATCTTGAAGCCAGTGGCTGTGTTTTGCTTGCACAAAACAGGTGTCATCAGGACTCCTGAGATGCATGTCCTGCTGCATAGACGTAGACGCAGTTGTTGAAATGATTCTGTGTAAATGACCTCAGCGTATAGTCCCATAACATAGTAGAAACGTAAGGTGACTACGTGAGTTGACAGGCAGCGCCGCTGAGCGTGCTTGCACTGAGACGCATCAGCATGCATAAAACACATAGGTGTACTTACAGCTGCAGCTTCTGGTCGTGCCTCAGCACCAGCTTGACAGGCCTCATATGGTGCGCTTTGAGTGTGGCTTACCTGTGGCGTTTGCATTGCATTTGCCTGTACTGTGATGTTGCAGCTCTCCCGCGCGGAACTGGCGCAGTCACTCAGATGTCCCATGCGTGACCTACGCCTGATGGACCCAAGGTGACATAACACTACTATTAACATTACTACTTCTATTCGCATTGAGGCAGTTTGATACCACAAAGTACCATCTGTCAGCATGATCATTACTACTTCTAGTCGTATTGAGGCAATGTGATACATTTGTCAGCATGTCGGGGCTGTGTTGTAGTTCATGGCATCATCGCTTGCATCGCAACGGTCGTGCACTCATTTGTGCTGAAGATCACCAGAACAAATGTCTGTGAGGTTGACTGCTGCCTTCGCACTTCAACCTGAACTATTGAACAAAAGCTTGATCAACTTACCACTCTACATGACTGAGTGCACAGCTGTTCTTGCTGTTGCACTGCAAACTTCTACCGAAGCTGATGAGTGCACCATCAATGTTCTATGACTTCTGCACGCCATGTGTGATGGCGAACCCCACTTGCTCTGGCAAAGCCCATCTACTCTCGATGCTGAGGTTCAGATACTTCAAGTACGTGGCAAGAATCAAGTGGTATTTGGGGTCGGAGGCGGCGATTTACAAGCGCTTCTGCAGAATGTAGCATGCCAAACTGTGCCCATGACTTGCGACAAAGAAATGTTGGAGGATGTGCACTGTCTGAAGCGGTTTCAATGTCTGTGCACTATTCCTGCAGGGGCTTGCACAAGTGTAATTGTGCATCACTGTAACGTTTCTGCTCGATTGTCTTGCTCCGCATTCATGAACGGCAGCTTTCCAGGGCAGTACCCGGCTGTGCTTTCACGAAAGAATGCCATTCTGGTCAGCGCCAGCAACATCAGGGTAAGTCAACGTGGCGATGCTATTGCAATCACGTCACAACCCGCGTTGCTCCTGCGTACACGGGCCACCTGCATGTTACATCACGTATTGAACTTCATGGGAATGAGCTCGATTTGCAGAACTCATTCAGAGCCGCAACGAAGAGTGTTGTCCACAAGCAGATAACGTGCTCAACCTCGCCCTTCTGGATGCAAGTTGCATGTAGACTACTGCAGTATGGCCGCTAACATGCGCGCCCATGGGCGTACCTTGTGTACCACAATACAGGTCACTCATTATGATGTGGCTGAAACTGTGTGTCTGCTTGCGGTGTGCTGACTCCTGTCATGCGCTGCAGGCTGTGATCACGGCAAGTGAGGTGTACCTGGGCAACCCATCCCACAAGGAAGCCATCGCCATTGCTGAAGCAGTTCGGCAACAGGTGAGTCACATACTTGAAGTTATGATAACTCAGATGCATCTGCAGTCTGAGTTTTTGCGCCATCGCCATCGCTGAAGCGGTTCGACAGCAGGTGAGTCGCATACTTCAAGTATGAAGTGTCATTAGTCTGGCCACATGTGCATCCTCAGTGTTTGCGTGATGTCCGCTGCTGCGCCGAGTGAAACAGTCCATCATCACTCCAAAACGTTGAGGTGCACAACTTTTTGTCTTCTGACATTCTTTTAGAAGAGACGATCACTTCGGCATAGCGATGAGCGACCGTCATACTTCAACCAGTGGGGCTGCAGCTGGAAGCGGTGCGCAAACAGGAAGCAGCCCATGTGCTGAGTGACTCAGCCTGAGTCGGGATGCTACGGTTCACAGGCACATCATCACTGAAGATTTTGTGTTGAGCGGTGCGATCTCCAGTTGCTGAGCGCTGCGGTGCGATCTCATGCATTGTGTCTCAAGCCATGCAGCAACTATTTCGCCAAGGATTGCGGGGCAATGGCGCGCATTGTGTCTCAAGCCTGTCTCGGCAGAAACCTCGTAACATACGTAAGCTTGAATCATGGATGAGTCACGAGTGAGACGCAATTGCGGTGCAATGCGCGTCGCGCTGCAGCAGCTTCCGCCATTGACATACAACAAGTATGTACAAGTATCACTCTCAGAGCCAGGCCCCACTACGCTGAAGCAGTCTCCTGCTAGACAGCATCTCTGTGGGGGCCTTGAAGCCCTGCCATGATCGACGTCTTAATCTGTGCATGCTGGATTCGGTTTATAGCATGACTATGGGAGGCCTCAGCCCTGCTGCAATCAACATGGTAGTTCGCGCACTCATGTGCATGGCGCATCTCATTCTGCATCTATCATGAGTTGCAGGTTCACGTTGTTGGCATGAAGCTGGAGCAATGCGCACCTGAACATTGGTTGTTGCCTACGCTTCTTGTTTCTTCTCTCCGGCTACAGCTGATGACAAGCAACATGCCATTTGAGCACATCGCCTTGGAGTGCTGCCTGAGCCAGATCTGCGCATCACAAAGCGCACAACTCCAGGTGATGCCATTGTTACAGTCAGTACGCGGCTGACAGTAAACATACCAGGGTGTTTCACAAGGATACATGTGCTGTGTTCGCTGTGTTGTGCTGGCGTTGTCAATCACAACGGCAAAAACTCAACTAGCAGAACATTAGCGGTAGTCAAGGCCACAGGTGCAGGAGCACCACTTTGAAGTGATTGCTTTGTTGTTTTGTCCTAATATCTTCTACTGGTTGAAGCTTCATGAAAGAGCAGGTGTGCGCTGCTGCAGGCCATGGCACTGAAAGTTGTGCTGTGTTGACTTGCGAGTAAAATGCGAGGAATGTCACTGCCTATCATTCTGCAAAGCAACAAACAAGCCGCATGCTGGTATGATGGTCTCATTGATGCCCATCTGTGTCCTGCTGCGACAAAATCCTGTACAGCGCAACATGATGCCATGGCAATGAGCGTGTGGCTATGTAGAAGCAGAATTTGTTGAATATGCTGCAGCATGCAACGGTTGGCAGTAGCATGCATCAATATATCTACACTGCTAGGCACATGTTGCTACTGCCGTAACAGTCATTGTTGTGTCTGCTATGGCATTCTTGTTGACAGGTGCTGCGACCATACCTGAGGCAGGTGCTGCATGGGCTCAAGGCTGCAGGGGGCAGGTATGGGTATGCCATTATGTAGTATAACACAGTTAGAAGTGCAGTCCAGTCACCTGATGACATCGCTTCCAACTACACTGGCATCTATAAGGTGTAAGCGTTGCGTGTGTATCTGGAATGTGTTGTGCGTGCAGGCAGTGCATGCTACTTCACATCGCTGTAGGGTTCTGCAGCATGCGCCCAGGGATGCTGCTGCTGTGATGTGCAGGCCCATGTATACTAGCGTACTTCAAGTACACAAGCGCACGAAGTATATACACTATAGTTCTACTTCTTTGCATCATACTCTATAGTGTCATCTGTGCATCCCCTCCTGACAGCCACACACCCTGGTCGAAACACGTGGCTTCACGTGGAACCTACTTGTCAAACATGCCATGTGACATGCTGCTGTGCAGCCATGAATTGATGTTTTGTGCTGCTGTGACCTTCTCTTGAGGCTACCCCTGACCTGCATGTGTCGCCTATGCATGGTAAACCATGTACTTGTACAACTCAGCACGTGTGGTTGCGTTGAGGACTACCTAGTTCATTGCTTGTGCAAAGCACCCACCGCATAGCGCTGACTGCATCATGGTCATCTCAACGCTGCCAGTTCTCATCTTGCCCTGTGCTACAGCAAGTTAATCTGATCAGTTATCGCTCCAGTGACAGTACTGCCTGTAGTCTAGCTGCTGATCACTCATTGTTCGTAGCTAGCAGAGCACTGCCATCTCTCAATGTGAGCCATGCTTGTGTTGCTCAACGCCCGCAGCTTGCAAAAACGGCTGGACCAGCTGCTGCCGCTCAAGAATCAGCTGGATGAGATGCACACCACACTCACAGCTGTAAGTAGATGTAATTTGTTCTCTGCAACCGCGTGTTCAGTGGTGACATGATTTCACTCGTCTCTCAAGCAGCATTAATGGTGACAACAACCTGCATGAGAAGCCCCTTTTTCTAGGGTGCAGTTGGAACAGCATTGCGTTGCTACGGTTCAAAGCATACAGAAACGCACTGATCTACATAGGAGCACGTCTTGTGCCAGAGCCCATGTGCTGCGCTTGCAATCTACTTGATGTCACAAGCCCCCTCAATCAATGCCCCAAACATTGTGTGTGCGCTACTTGCGCTTGTCCTGCATCTAGGGTGCTTAGCGTCCTTTGGGGATGTGTAGTTGAGACTTGACACGCGTCTCATGCTCCAAGTGCCACGGACAGCCAAAGTGTTCGCACGAAGGGCGTCTGGCAGCATTGACAAACTTCAGAACATGTGAAGCTTACCATCAGGCAGTTGCTCCTTGTGTTGCATGTGCGAAAAGTGGACCTGATTGATTTGCGCTTACAAGTTTACATGTCTTGTGCACACATGGAAGTGAGTTGTCTACAGCAGTCGCAGATAAAATTGATGACCAAGTAAAAGTTATTGTAGCAAGATCAAAAGCACAGTGGCTGGCAAAGGTTCACGTGCACGCAGACGCCGTCAAGTGCAGGACTGCATATGCACTGACATGCAGCAACAAGCCGCGTCCTTCATCCACGTGTGCACCTACGTCGATGGGGCTTTTCTGACGCTGCTGAATGTACAAAGCGGCCACACAGGAAATACATGCAACGTTGAATCATCGCCTCCGCGCAGCACCTGACATTTCATCGGCACTCACCGCGAGCCTTGTGCTTGCATGCTGTGGTTGCAGGTCGCACGCTGCCTGAATGACGTCTTGACTAACAACGCTGACATGGCACAGGTGATGAACACTTACAAAACTACATGAACGTACATGCATACTTTTTTGAAGAAGAAGTACATACATGCATACAATGCACCTGAGACGCGTGAGACCGCTGCATCCCATTCCCCTGGCAACATAATTGGGGAATATCGTCTACAAGTGACTGGGGACCTGATTCCTGTTGTTTAGTAAACGAGGGGCTGACTTAGCTGCGGCAAGCCCTTGCTGCAAGTTTGCTCCATGTACGCTGCACTTGCACAATGCGTGGAGCCATTCTGCTGCCAGCACTGTCTCCACCACGTCCATAGAGTTCCTCAGTGCCAACGGAATGCTGGGTCGGGATACACCTTGGTTGAGTTGAGATGGCGTTGGTTGCTTCCCCACCAAGTACAGCGTGCATTGGTGTTCCAAAAATGGTTTCTGCTGCCATGCCGCATCAGGGTCATACTGCTGAGGCTGCTGCCTTTGCGCAAGCTGCACCCCCCGAATGCATCACATGGCAGTCAGCAGCGTCTCGTGATAATTGCCATCCAGCTTTCTGTCACCGTCTGCATGTAATTATGTGCCACAAGCATCACACCTGTGGCGCGCGTCTGTGCTGGCTTTTTACTGTGTAGGGAGTGCACAGCGAGACTGCAGCCGCGCTGCAGTTGCCTGACGCTAGCGGACAGCAAACGCGATGCACGCACTTGTTACTTTGTCCTGCTGTAGCGATGTCCATGCCTGGATGTGATATGGTATGAGCCACGGTCGTACGCCGAGCTGACTTCTTGTACCATCATGTTGTGCCATGCAGATGTATCTTACGGATGCACAACGGCACAAAAAACGCAAGGTGAGCATGATGCTGTCTTTTGAAGTTCTCTTGTCATGTGGCCTGTGCTGTGCCTTCAGCCCAAAAGACTTCACAGTTCGCTGCTTGGAATGGCAGTTGTTGCAAGTGATGATTTGCCCTGCTCGCTTCTCTGACAACGAGGAGCAGAGCAAAAGCATGTTGTCATCTACAAATGGACAAGCAAGAATGTGTTGTCATGATGCAGATCGTAGGCTGGTGCAGTCGCCTGGCTTGTTGCAGAATGCTGCCCCTGCCTGCCCCTACTTTTGCTTAATGCTAAGCCTGCGGGTATTGGCTGTTGAAACTGATGCCATTTCTCTTGTACACCATGCACCATGACTGACACACAGGACTCGGACCATGAGGATGTGGAGCTGATATTTGAGAACTATCTCATGCAGGTAAGCAATCCACCCCCAACATTTATTCCTACACTTTGTTTGTGATCTGCAACTCATATAGAAATATGAGAACTATCTCATGCAGTTAAGCGTACAACCCCTAAACCCTTCCGTACCTGCTTCTTACACAAATGATCTGTAGCACTCAACATCGATGTCTACATCAAGTTGCTGTTGAACACGATGGCAACGTTGCAAGTCTTCCCGTCCCTTCAGAAGAGTCCTGCTTCGGTTCTAGACGCAATGCTGCAAGAGGAAAATAGATCCAGGCATGTGGCCAACAGTTGACAGTGGGCGTATATGCATATGGTCGGTTCAGGCTGCGCCAGAACCTGCCTTGTGTAGAGATGATGAAAACAACCTGGCGTTGCAGTGATGTAACTGGCATGTGTCACTCGTCACTCAGATTTGTTGGTCTGGAGACTTTCAGTCAGCTGCATGCTTGGCTTGCATGTAGCTTACAGGAGTTTTACTCTGCTTGCATGAGCATGCACTTCAGTGATGGTGCCATGTCAGTCGTCTGATGTAATGCATATGGCTGCAAATGGAGCCTAAGCGATAATTGCCGTCAAGGAAACAGAACTTGGTGGCAATGATCAGTCCATCTTTGATCCTGACTGTGCTTGTATGAACGTGCACTTCAAAGATGCAACGCATATGGCTGCAAATGGAGTCAAAACGACAGTTGCCGTCAAGCAAGCAGAACTTAATGGCAATGATCAATTCATCTTTGACCTTGACTATGCATTCGCCCATTTTAGGCACAAGCCGCTGCACTGCTTGCTCTCTGCTGTGAAGGTGGAGCTGATCAGCAGTGACATCAAAGATGACCAGAATGAGATCACCAACACTGAAGAGGTGGGTGATCTTGCACAGGGTTGCAGAGAACAACGTTGGCAGGTCGACTGCACGTGCATCCACGCCTTGTCATCGATCATGCCTATTCAACAAGTACTTCAGTTTCACACGCAGGTGCATGTAAGCGCGCCTCATGCAGGTAACCTTGGAGACTTCTTTGTGGCACTTGCTCTCAATGGAGTTACTTTCCGAAGCACACACATATAGTGCAGCGGGATACCATTTGTGTTGTCCTTTACAACATGCTTTTTGACATCACAACTGCGGCCATTTGCATTGTGTGCTTCACAGTCCGCTTAGAGTACACTTATTGGACCGCTTGTCCGCGAGATCGATCAGACCGTTCAGCCAGCGGCGGAGAAGTACTCATGCATCCCTTGCGTGCCCACCCTGTGTTGTCTTGCAGATAGTGGACATCGAGCTGGACGTCATTCGCAACAGGTAAGGCGCTCCTCGACGTAAGGCAGCAACGCGTTCTGTCATGGCTGAACTACACATCATGCTGCTTCAACTTCAACTTGCGCAGTGGTGGTGACGTTCCTGTCGCATTGGCGACTGGCACATTGCAAGTGGCACGCAACACTCTTCACTACCAGGTAGCCATGCGCTTCCCGCCTCAGCCGTGCCAACAGCCATTGCGCTGCATACATAAGCGACTTAAGATTTCGCTTTGCATACGTGGAGCTTTGTATGGCAACGCCTGGCGAAGTGTATTGAAGTGAAAGCCCATTAAGATGCGACCATCACTGAGTGCTTCTCCTGATGCTGCTGGCACGCGCATTTGCCTGACACTGTTGTAGCATACAGCAATCAGTCGGCAAACGGCAAAGACACACAAACACTGGCTTGTGGCAACGGCAGTTGCTTTTGGCATTGCCTTCGCGCAAAGCTCAACAGGAGTGGCGATGCCTGTTCTCTGTCCTCGTCTGCCACAGAATCCTGCAAGTGGAGCTGTTGCTGTCGATCAGTGCATTTATGGTGGCGCTTGGTGCACTGTGGACAGGGGTAAGTGTACTTGACTGTAAAGTGGAAATTGTGGCGTGCAATGTGGTTCGGTGGCTTTGCCAGGGGACCGTGATTGCAGTATGAATTGCTGTAAAGAAAGGTCATGATGTTGTTCCTGTCAATGTTTGTGTAGTTGCATGCAACTGCCATTGAGGGCACTTGTGCTTGCTCCTGCAAAATGCGAAATACTGAGATACAAGTTGCGACCACGCTGGTTGGCTGTGCTTATCTACTACAAGCTTTATTAGTCAGAGTTGCCTGCTGCTGAGAGTCGTGGGTTCCGGTTTCACTTCTTCTAGGTGGTACTTATTGCTCTCAAATGCACACTTGTTGTCATGTCTTCATCGACCTGCACACTGTCTTTTGGGTTTCAGATCACCGTTTGCTACAACGTAAACCTCACTTGAAGTCAATTCGCCATTTGCGTCATGTGAACTTCACTTGAAGCCTTGCCGTTCTGCCCTGCTCAAAGCGTGTCATGCATTTGGGCTTTCCTGATCTCTCAGCATTCTGCTGACGCTCCGATGCCTTGTGTATGGCTTGTGTGCCTGCCTGACAGATCTTCGGCATGAACTTGAAGAGCCACCTGGAAGAACATCCGCACATGTTCTGGGTTGTGACTGGTGCAATATTTGCATGGTGAGTCTCTTTGCGGTTATGGCATGGATCTTGCTTGAAGTCTGCGTGTGCATAGGTGAAGTTGTACTACAAAAGTATGACATGTGTTGTATGGCGCCACATTGTTGGGTCTGCTGCAGTTCTGTCAGCCTTGCACGCTCGCTACTCAAGAGTATTGCAGCACTAGACTACTGTCATGTGTATATATAAGGGAATGAAGCATCATGCCACACCAAAGCTGCTGCGTCTGGCCATACCAAAGCTGAAACGTCATGTCAGAATGTGTAGCTTGTCGCCAGTCTCGATAATCTGCATTGCGAGCAGCTGCTGGTTTCGACACGGAGTTCCATGTTGTACCGCGCACCCAAGAGAACCACGCTAACAACTCTTGCCATAACTCCGTAATGCTCCACACACGTGGCATTTGGTTTGCAGGCAATGCCTCGCGTGGGATAACCAGGAGGGGGTGGATGGGTGGATGACACTGTTGCAGAGGGTGAAGCAATACATGGGAATGAATGCCTTCTGACATGGTTGACACTTGGTGCAGCAACATGCCAGCACAAGATGACAGAACGCTCAGTTCAATAATATTGATCTAGAAGTAGTGGATTTTGTCATGCCCTCAGCAAGACTCAGGCATCAGTGCCATCAGATAACAGAACGTATGCAACGCGAGCGCAATTCAAGTGGCTCATGCGCACACCACCACTAGGAAGTGACACTCACAAGTCCAGCCATAACTCACATGCCAATTGACACTCCCCTCTGCTGTTGCTGCTGCGGTGCTTGCTCTACGGCAGGATCTTCACGTCAATTGCCACTACACGCTGGTTCTGCAAACGCGCGGGGTTGCTATGATGACACCGTGGATTGCGAGCCCATTGTCGCGCACTGTATGTACTGCTTGATGGTGGCATTGCCGCTTTGTAAATGATACAACACAACCAGCTAGCTTCCTTTCTGCTGCGTGTTCATTGGTGTCATGCGGCTTTTCGACACAATTGTGGCTATGCATGCTTTGTTGCAGTAGAACTGGCCAATTTGCTGTGAAGTCCGTCACTGTGCAAATGCTGGCATTGCATAATTGTGGAGTCCAGCAGCCCTGTGATATGCATGTGTTGGTTTGCTCGCCAATCTGATGGTATGTTGGTATGATGGTATGCAAAGCTCTCAACACGGTGGCGCAAACCACATCACCTTGAGGACTGTACTTCCGTAAGCTGCGTTGCTGTCTACACTTTGAAAGTAGGTACACAGTGCGTTGCAACTATCGTTGCCCAGTATACAGCCATGAGCTTCTGAAGCGGCTTGATTGTATTGAGGCCACAGGTGCCTCCTCAGCGGCCTGGTGCCTTTGATGGCAGCCCCCCCCCCCCACACTATCGCAGCAATGCTCACTCGCTGTTACAGGACATGAACCCAAAGACGCAAACCACCCCTGGATCACCATACACGCACGCTCCATCTGGGTGAAGGCATTGACTGTACTGTAAGTGGACTGTACTGCAAGTGTACTCTGTAGTAGTTTGAGGCAGAACGACGTGCACACGTGCACTTTGAGATGCCCTCCCCCCCAGTGTTCACTGAGCTTTTGTGAATCAATGTGAGATTAACAAGCACATGCACACATCGCAAAGCAGCAACACGCTGGCAACGCTCATGCACGATGATCCTGAGCGCATGCATCTAGAAAGGATCAGGCTAGCTACAGGGCGTATTTTGTTCAGCACTGATCCCTGGGCCCTCCCCTCCCCCCTTTTAGACCCTGGGAGGGGGGTATGTAGAGGAAGAGTCCCAGCCTACTAGTAGGGGTCAAGTTCAGCTCATGCTTTTGAAAGCTGTCACGCTGTGTTGATGATGCCACGCATGTGTTCTGGCCCTTGATGCATACCGCCAGCTCATGCGTGATGTGGAGCAAACATGCAGCTACAGTATGATTTTAACCATACTGTAGCTGCATGTTACATTAAAAAAAGATTGCTGTCGCAGCCGCACACACAACGAGAGACCAGTTGACAGGAATCAGATGATCATGTGACAAAAAAGGGTCTGTTTGTGATTCAAATGCGAACTAATGTACGTGGGAGTATGCTCTGAGACCGGAGCGACCCTGACTTCAATGACGATGAAACACCACAGCGATGGCGTTTGTGCACGCCTGAGCGTCGGATAAGCCAGATAAGAAATCAAAAGGTAAGGATGCGCAAAGCGGGATCTAGCGGCTACGCGTCCTCAGGTGGAGGGAAATCACAAAACATGCATGCACTGCTGCGCACAATATATGCGTCGCAGTGGCTTTCTCAGACGTCACTACGGTAGCGTCGTGGTGTGATAATCCGAAACCTGCCCTCCCTTCAAAGGTGTGCAACACTATCGAATCTAAAACAACCTATCAAGGAAAGTCTGCTGGCTGGTGCTGTTGGCGGTGGCATGCGCTGCGGCAGTCGCACGCATGGCGCGCAGCTGCAGGTGTGTCCCACAGTTGCTGCGCAGCATGGGTGCAGGCTGCCCTTGCGGCACCTAGCGCACTCCCCGCCATGTGATCCCCATTGATGCAACTGGTCGACTGCGGTGGCACGCAACACAGGTCCGCCCAGGTGAAAATCATGACCCCCCTCTCCCCCCCTCCCCCCCCCCCCCCCCCCCGCCCCCCCCCCAAAACCCCCCACCCCGATCCTCACTACCAGCACCCGTCGCCTCGTCTCTCGCCGCCAAACGCCGCCGCAACAGGTGCCCACCTCAGTGCAGGAGGGGTAGGCTATGCGCCGCACCCTGCGATCCTGCGCTCCTGCCTCCAGCGCCGCAGAGTTTGCTTATGCCGCCGTCGCCGCCACCGCCTTGTCGCAGAAGACGCCCTTGAACCCGGGCGCGCAGTCGCAGCGGTCAAACTGCCCCGCATACGGGAACTGCTTGACGCGGCACTTGCCGCCGTTCTTGCACAGGTCCTTGCTGCAGGGGAAGTCGTACGCGCAGTGCGTCGTGTCGGGCTCCGCCGCGCCGTGGAAGGACGGTATGCACGTCTGGCGCGGCAGGCAGCACTGCGTGTCAATGCCGGGCTTGTTGACGTAGTCTCTGCCGCACGGCACCGCGCAGTCGAGGCACTTGGTCTTGTAGCCGCCGCCGTCGGTGTCGATTGTGTAGCACTTGGTGTTGCACGGGCAGCACGTGTTGTCCGCGGTTTGCAGGATGGAGCCGGCCTTCTTGCTGCGGCCGCAGGCGTCCTGGCCCTTGGCGCACTGGACCCTGGCCACGCAGCTGGCGAGGGCAGCGGAGCAGAGTGTAGAGATGGTGCTCAGAGCCAACATTGCATACCACACGTTTCAGTTGGCAGCAGTTCAAGAGCATGTGCTCGGCAACATCATTTCTGTGTGACTCTCTTGGGATGCGGATGCATGACGTTGATTGCAACAACACCAGCGAGTCTCTCCTGTCAAAAGCCGGGCACTGCTGTTGATTGCTGTGCTGCACGCTGCCGCCAGTCTGCCCACCAGAATAAATTGGGCAGCCTGACAACATGAGCCCATCATTTGCGTTTTGTGTTCGTGTACTAAAGCAGCCCATCACCTCCTGCATCACTTCATTACAGTTCACGGATGACAAGCAAGCTTAGATATTGGCAATTTCTCGCATGCAGATCTCACCATGCGTGCTCACAACATGGCAACTGCAGGACTCGTGTCACGACATCATCCTCGAAAGGCCATGGTAGTCTAGTCTTGTGCGCTTGTGTGACAAAAGCTTATAGCATGCGTCATGGCAATGGCAGAATTGAGGTTGTAGAGTTTGCTCTGTGAGGGCATGCAGTGCATCTACAAGAATTTAGTTTGGATGAAGGTCGGCAAGTAAGTAGACTGGGCGTGCGCCTAACCGATGATTGAAACCACAATCGTTGATGTATCGTCATTGACATCAGAAATTGTGAGGGCTGCCATATGCTCATCACCAGATTACGCAAGTTAACAAACGCTCTAGGAGTCTTATATATGGACTATGCAATTGACATCTGGGTGCAATGCGCTCACGACACAGCGAGCTGGAAGGCTTTCTTCTGCAATAACGCTTATCACCGCACGCTTGTACAACTAGGTTAAGTTCTTGTTACGCGACACGACTAGCAGGTCTGGACGAATCTACCAGTGTTATCGTGCTGCCTGCAAATGGATAGCCTTCTGCACTCACATTGAGCCATAGTGCTTGGAGTCCGGGTCCTGAACGCAGTCATGAGTCGCTACTTTGCAGCACACTTGATTGCGCGTGGAGCCAAAGGGCGTGAATGCATAGATCTCCTTCTCACACTCCAAGTTGCCATTCAGACAGTTTTTGTCGTTGAATGGGAAGCACGCGGTGCCCCATGTGTTATCGCTCTGGATGGGCAGTGCCTGCGGAGCATGCGAGCGAGCAGGTGAAGCTTCACAGTTGCAGGCTTGAGAAGGAGGTGCGTTTGCTGTAACATGCACTACAACTGTAGTAGCTGGCTGGACTGGCAAGCCTGAACATAAGGCGGCAGCGCAACACAAACTGCTCTAATTTTTTATCAATTGCAAGTGGCGATGCACATGAATCTGCAGTAAGCGTTGGCCACTTCACTTGCTGGATAATTTGGTAAGCGAAGTCCTGACGCATAGGCAGCAGTTCTGCATATCACCAATGCTCGAAAGCGATGGGGCAGATCTCTGCTCAATGGGGCAGATCTCTGCTCGATATATCAACATTTAAATGTGGTGTGTAGCACACAGTCAGACACGACTCACCTTGCAGGCACTTTGGCCGAACACCACGCCCTGGCAGCAGGTGGTGTAGGGCGTCTGCTGCACCGGGTTGTATTCATCGGCGCCAGTTTTCCAGCGTGCCCCGCATTGATCCTCCTCGTATTGGCACTTCGGAGGCGCCTTGAGAGCCTCTTGCACTTCCAGTGCCAAGACTACGGAGCCAGGCAGGCTTGAGAAACGTGTGCACGGGGGTATGCCGCAGGGCATTGCCTTGGCGGCAATGTTCATCTGACAGCAGGAGTCAGCGCTGCCGTGAAAGCGAATGGCGCAGTGCGCGCCGCCGCATTTTCCACACCTGTGAGTGTATTATCGCATGTAAGCGGGTGGAGCAGTCAGACCTGTACGGTGACAGTCGCCAATCCGCTTTAGCCAACTGCTTCTGTCTGCTTCAGTTGATCTCAGAAGATCTGGTCGCAAACTCGCAGACATAGACATGCACATGTGGAGACTAAGTTTGCAAGACAGACGCAGCGGTTGCGTTCTCCATAATAATTTATCATATCATGCAAAATAGATCACTGCCAGCTGCCAGCTGCCAGCTCTGCTAGAAGTACAAACCCAAAACCCAAAAATTGCTTCAACACCAGAGGCAGCTGCTACTTTGCGATGTTTGCGGCCATTCGCACCTGCGATTGTATAGCTGTATGTTAGCAGATAGTGCAGTCAGACATATACAGTTGCCAATCCGCTTCAGCCAACTGCTCCAGTTTACGTAGTTGATGTCAGAAGATCTTTTGGCAAGACTCGCAGACATCGACATGCACTTATGAAGACCAAGATGCGAGACAGACAGTGGTCGCGCTGTCAATGATACATTACCATATCATGCAACGGAGATCAATGCCAGCTGCCAGTTGCCAGCTGCCAGCTGGGCGAGCGGAAAGATACAGACCCAAAAAGTTTTGCTTCAATACCAAAGCAGCTGTTTTGCGACATTCACGACCACGCAGCTCTCGCACCCGCACAACGCAATCGCGCCTACGAACCTTGCAGGACAGCAGGTTGTTTGGTCCGCTGAAAGGATCCCCAATCCATCGGCCCCGCAACGATCCAGGCCTGTCGCAGAGACTGCATCTGCTGCTGCCGTAGCAAGGAGCTCTGTGAGGCCGACTGAGGCCTGCACCGCGCCGGCTCGTAGCGCTGCTAATATCAACAATAGCCTCATGGATCTCGAGATTCGCAGCACCACACACCGAACAGATTGGCAAAAGTGCAAGTGCTGATCATCATCGAACAACGGTTGAGGGTTGTGACATCCTCTGATGATGCCCGCGACGGCGTAGACTCTGCCGTGCCGCGCCGCGAAAGCATCGTGTTGGCATCCACAAGCACTGCACCTCAGCACGGCGACACCGATGGCTTGTCGATGCCAAAGGCCCCTGTCATACTCTGCCCCTCCGCACCCGCATATTCGAGAAGAAGCGGCCACCGTGTGCCATGCGAGGCCAACACAGACAGACCAGCGTGGATCCGCTCCTCAGGTGCGCTCGCCGCGTACACGCTTTCCGGAGACGCAAGCCGCGTGTAACCAAGCCGTGGACGTAGTCGGAGATGAGCAAGAATGTGTCGGGAATTTACTCGCGCCAACATCGGAATACCTTCTTTGCGGGACTACAAACAGAGTGTAGACAACGACGTCTAGACACACACGTGAAGACGGCCGGCATCGCCAGCTGACGCGCAATCGCAAACGCTACGAGCCGGGCGACGCTGCACCATCCTTGTGGACCCAGCTCTGGTTGAGTAATAATTGCATGCGCTGACGGCACTCCGACAGCACCGTCATGACCGCCTATAAAGAAGCTTTCGGCGCCCTTAGTCGGAAGCTGCCGCCAATGATGGTGTGTCACACACACGAGGATGAATTCCGTTACTCATCGAAGGATGTTCCTCCCCTCTCTAAAAAGGCCGCCCGCCTGGCTCTGTCTCACACACACTCTCTCTCACACACACACTCAGCAGACCAGCAGGCTCGGCATCGACGGCAACGACACGACGCGGGTCAGCGCAGCTTCTTCTCCACCAGCACGCAGCTCATCGCCGGCTCGCCTACTTCAAGCTAACCCCAGTGCCACCGCGCAAGTCAAGTTTGCGCTCCATAGTAACCTTTGCGCAGCACACCCGCATAACGCACCAGCAGGCGCAGCACCAGCCCAGCCGACGCCACCCCACCGCCCGGCATCAGCATCACCTTCAACATGGCACCACACCAGTTCTCCCTGCTTCTGGCCCTGGCAATGGCATCTTGCTGCTTGGCAGGTGAGCCGCGCGCAAACGACACTTGTACAATGGCGAGAGCACTGTCAAACGTCAACGCTTCGTGTTTGTAGTGCGCAAAGTCTATCGCTCAGCCCGTGTTGCTTGGTTTCGGTGGGCTCGCTCGTACCTCGCAACCTGAAAACTACCTCCGTGGCGGGTTGTCACACTCTCGGCCGACGGTCTGCTCCAGCAACATTTGTTACTGGCGCAGCGCATTTGCAGATTCAAGACTACACTAGATACGTTGTAGCACATTCGGCCCTGACAACGGCCATGCGTTTTGGTGGTGTGGTGCTTGTCTTGTCTACTCTTTGGGATTCACCATGTATTGTAAGCTTGCCAGGACAACTGTTCTTGATGTTTCAACTTTCCTGAGCGTGCCACGCCACACCGCTCGCATGAGTGAGCAGCAATGTGACTGGTCATTTTCTGAGCTATTGCCCGTCCCGCATGACATTGTATCCTCCTCTTCAGGCCTGCCTGCCCTCCGGGAGCTTGCTAACAGCTCAGGGCCCAAGTGCGATGTGGTGGACGCACAGTGCGGCGGCACCTTCAAGGCAGGGCTCGACGAGTACACCCCCGAGACAGTAGCCCACCACACCCAGTGCTGCCCGGGGGTCGTCAACGGCGAGTCCGCGTGCAAGGCGCTTCCCATCGACAAGGACACGGGCATCTGGGGCACCCACTGCGCCCCCGTGACCAAGGACTGCCCCTTTGACGCCCCCGCCTGCGGCTCCAACACGTACGCCTTCACGCTCTCTGGAGGCCAGACCGTCGACAGCATCTGCTGCCCATCCTCCACCCACGAGTGCGTCTCCGACCCTGCTGCGCGCGCGTACAACGGCACCAAGTGCGTCAAGAAGCAGAAGTGCGCCAAGGGGCGGCAGGCGTGCGGTCGCTCCAAGGAGGCGGGCCAGATCCTTGTCAACTCGGACGACAAGTGCTGCCCCGCCGGACAGCAGTGCTACATGGTCGACCAGCCCAACGGCTCGTTCACCACCAAGTGCTCGTCATGCGACACACCGTGCGGCCGCGCGCAGGTGGACCAGCCCGGCGACGACGACCGCTGCTGCAAACCGCGGCAGCAGTGCACGGCGGCATTCCACGGCACCGCGGCGCCCGTCACTACGCGCTGCGCGTACGCGTTCAAGTGCAAGGACAACACCTGCAAGAACGGTGGCCGCTGCGTGGAGGACGAGTTCCCCTACCAGGGGCAGTTCAAGAAGTGCCACTGCGCGCCGGGCTTCAAGGGCGTGTTCTGCGAGATCAGGATGGCCACCAAGAGCTCATAGCAGCAGACGTAGCAGCAGTGGTGAGAGGAGACGCGGGTTAGGAGCTATTGTTATTCAGTGCGCGAGTGTGCAGCCATGCATAGATGGCATTGTGTTGCACACAGGCTCTCGGAGGCTGATGCAGCGGT
Organism: Tribonema minus; assembly: GCA_017506865.1. Lineage (NCBI taxonomy): Eukaryota > Xanthophyceae > Tribonematales > Tribonemataceae > Tribonema > Tribonema minus. The sequence goes on along the minus strand of JAFCMP010000049.1, from coordinate 324,828 downwards.
TTGCGGTGTTCATTTCGGATGAGTGCCGGATGTTTGTTTCCATATAGATTAGTGCGCTTTTGACGGTCCACCAACCGCGGCGTTACAATCATTAGATGTCAGGCAGCGATAGCGTTCGGTGGTGTGTACAGACAAGTCTGGTGCACATTGGACTCTGATGTGTCTGACACAGCGCACACTTGTATCAAAACGGATGTATTTTAACCGCGGGTTGTATAAAAGCGAGTGGTCTCCTTACCAATAAACTCGCATGGTTGCTGGACTTCCATTATTGACGCGTGTCGCTTCTGCTGTGCTGCTACTGACCACATGATGCAGACAGTGATTGAATTGCTGCTGCGTATTCTACAATGTCTTGCATGAAGCAGCAGGGTTTGTCATTGGGATGCCTTGTTGCATTGGTGGGTGTCGCCTGTGTATCGGCATCATTGCACGCTTGTTCATTGTGAAGGGCTTCACTTTGGAGGTAAAACACCAGGTAAGTTGGTGCAGCAGTCAATGCCTTCTGTAATTCTGTTCAAGGGTACCACTGCTAGGAAGTGTGTTGTGATCGTATGGTATTACCACATAGTCGTACATGTTGACTGTATAGACTGCATCTACATTGAACCCGGCGGCCTTATGAGCATTATGAGCCTGACTTCCCTGAGATTGAGTCTCAACGCGCGAAGCATGTTCTTGTCAGAACCTAATAGTATGTGGCGATCTCTGCAAGCTGCTGCGGTCTTTCTCAAGGTACGTAATGTCACGCCCCGCGACAACTGTATCTGAATAGCTTTGTCATGCACTTGGAAGACACTTTTTCGCTTTTCAAGTTGCCATTTCTCGTCTGCGCGAAACAACATTGGCTAACATTGGCTAACCCTCATTGTTCCTCAGGTAGTACGCGCTGTCTTCACATGCGCAGACTTGATGGTTGTATGAAGCAGTGCGATGCCATCACATGCATCTCTGCGCCGCTCCATTCCGCAATGGCGGGCACAATACGTTGTTGTGGTGCGCTTACCCCGACAGCCTGGTTGGACTGATGAAACGATATCATGAGCTATCTGCCGTTGCAACAATCAAAATCTGCAGTCCCTCATGGTTGGTTTACCGCAATCACTGAGACACTGGCTGGCTTTCAACATGGTGTAAAGATGCGGCTGTGGAGCACATCAGCCACAACCTCGTACATGAAGTTTTTCAACATGGACAGAAGCACGCACTGCACAACTGCTGTCATTCTGCAGACGGTCGCTTGGCAAGGGCCAGAGCACCACTTGAGCAGCGTAATGAATATCCTCTGTTGTTACCGAGTGGGAAGATGCCGCAGGGGGTGGTGGGGGGGGGGGGGGGGGAAGGGGGGGAGGGGGGCGCTGTGACGTGCTGGCTGTGAGTGGTAAAGGCAGTTGCATTCAAGCACTCACGAGATCACAATCTTCAGCTCCATTTACATACTATATTCAGGTCAGGTTGGCCATATGAAAGGCCAGCATGCTGCTGCTGCCGCCCTTGAGCCGCAGCCGCGTCGCCGCTTGTCCCCTGGCACCCCCCTCCACATACCCCCCATACGGGCTCAAAAGGGGAGGGGAGGGGCCCAGAGGACAACGTCGCCGCGAACAGCGCTGTCATGGCAACGCAGATTCGGGTCTTCTGGCGCGCGCGCGGCGCCGCTGCGTGCCGCAGCGGCGGCAGCAGCGCGCAGCATGCTCGCGTGTGCCGCGAGGGCCGCGCACGCGGCGATGTTTGGGCATGCTTCACAGTATTTATTATTTCTCGCTCAGTCCTTCTTGTTAATTCTTGCTCAGCGCAAAAAAGCCCAGATGGTGGATGTCTACATAGTGACTTTGTCAACATCTTGACAGTGTCTCAATGCGCATTGCCGGTCACTTCTAAATGACATTGCCAAATGGCATCTCCATCTGCCCCCCGTACACTCCGCCATGTGCGTCATAACACGCAAAGAGTAGGCCATGTGGAGCGCTGCCGACAGACACCGGTCTCATCCCATTCTTTGTCATGTATGGTCGCGAGGCATCAATCTCATGATGCATTCATGGCTGAGGACCGTTAAGTTGACTGCATGCCGAGATTGGATCGGTTGCGTAACTTGCAGCTAGCGCAAAAGGTGGTAGAAGAAGCCTTCGCAAAGCACAGCGCATTAAGAGTGTCAATGACGCGGTCAAACGAGGGATGCAGGTGTCGGTTGGTGATCTCATCTGGTGATGATCCGGCCCGCACTTGTCAAGGGGCGTTCAAAGAAGCTTGACCCCAAGTTTCTGGGCCCGTGGTTGTGGTGGAGGCCGCTGGCAGCTCTGGGCTACCATTCTGAAGCAGAATGATGGATAGGCGCATACGGCGCACCAAAGCCCATGTCAGCAACATGAAGCCGTTTCACGCACGCCCAAGTGACTTGCAGACTGATCAAATTCACGCACTGCTCAATGCAGAGCAATTTCAGCAGTTGCCTCGCGACGAGAGGTTGTACCTTATTTACTTCCGCTTGAGGGGCGGATGAAAAACAAATATGCAACTGGTGTACACATGTGCTGTGTCAAACGTTGAACACATGCGCTCTGTACACTATGAAACGGTCACTGAGCCAACTACAGGAGGGCTTCCAGGAGGACCTCGTTTGCCTTAGAACCCCCACTACCGGCTGGTAGCCGTCCCCGTATCCATCAACTGCATGCACACCAGCATGCCATGCACGTCACAGTCATGTGCCTAAATAGAATAAAAACACCAGGAGCATGTGTTACGATACTGGCTCCATGTTTTGCAGTTCTGATTCATCTTCAACGGAACTTGAGCCCTAGAAAAAAGTGCAGGGCGTGCCAGGCAGCAGAGGCAGCAAAGACTGACAGTGCACCATCAAGTTAAGAAGTGTTAGCAACCAGGTTTATTACTGAATGTAATCAGAGCAGCAAACCTGCCAGGTCAGTCAAAATGAGACAGGCCTTGACATGGCCCCCCTTCAATACTTTACGCCCCCCCTCCCCGCCAGGCAAAGCATAGCAGCTGATGCTAGCCCTGACTGAATGACTCGCAAAAGAGATACACAAAGCTGTTAACGCCGCAAGATGAACAACGCTGGCGTGCATCGGAGATTCCGAGCAGCGCGCTGTACCTGGGATTAAGGATCGAAAGCGTTTGCGTCCAGAAGACCGGTTTCGACGGTGGTTCATGTCGATGGCAACTGCGGTTTCTGCAGCAGGGCCGTAGGCGCGTTTTCGCTGCCTTGGTACAAACCCCTCTACGTCGAGGCACCCAGTGGATGAAATGAAAGGAAACTCGCCGTCTGTTTTCGTCTAGACCTAGGTGCGGGGAGCAGCGAAGGGGAGGGCGGTCGAGTCCCAGGTCGCCGGCTCATGCGGAACACTTGTCCCCCAGATTGTCCGTACCCCCCCCTCTGCCACACAATGCCAACATCTTTGGCATCGCCGCACCAAGCTCATTTTGTGTGTTCGCCTGTCCGTCGGTTCTTGGCTGGGATGCTCTGCAAATATGCAGCGACCTTACTGGTAAATTAAGCTAAGCGCGTGGTGTGCACACCTGTAACAGACGCTCTTGGAAAAGGCCTTGCCGTCGATACCTACTGATCACTGACAATGCCGTGAAAAAGCGTAGCGCGGAAGACGAGGGCTGGACCCTGTGATAGCTGAACATCAATGCAGTCCGTCGAGCTCCCTCATGCGGCTGTTGACGAGGTCGAAGTCGTCGATCTCCTTGCTGTCGTAATTTACCTGGAGACGTCAGCAAAAAAAAAAAAGGCAGCGGCGCGCAGAATTGTCAGCGTGGCCATGAGCAGTGCAGGCACGCCTGACAGTGCCAGCAACAGTGGATGAGAGCATGCTGTGGTCCTGTAGCTCGTAGCGGTGCGAGGCACCAGGAAAAGCTCTCACAACTTCTGTGGACTTTGACAAGCACATATGGAATGGCAATAGCTGTGCGCATGGCTGCAGATCTGGGGCAGGTGCTCCGTACCTCTCTAGAAGCAACTTAGTGCCATCATGCTTACTTTGAAACACGTCCGCACTCAGCCTTGCAGATGTACAAGTACCTGGAGTGACTACACACACGTACACAGTCTACACTTCATGAAAGCAGTTACAGATTCTTTGAGCACCGGGCACGTCGTCATGCAGTGACAAGGTGTGTCACAAAAGCGTGAGAGGTGAACATGGCCATTCAGCAGGAATGCGGCATTCAGCTATGCTGAACGGCGCATCGCATCTGACTCACAGAATGCGCTAGTAGCCTATGACGCTCTTGCTGCTCTCAGCCCACACAGAGCACTGACACACGAGAGGTGAGCCAGACACCAGGTGCTTCACATGACACAGAAATGTCACAACAAATTGCCGGCTGCTGCTGGTCCTGTCGTGAGGCGGCCCTAGGATAGACTAGTAGTTGATGTAGCGCTGAGCAGTCCTTGTAACTGTGAAGCTCATGAAAATAACTTCGTGCACCCAGGAGTCACTGCGCTAACCTGTACGACGTGACTCCTGGAAGCGCAGTGACTCCTGGACGCACAGTCCCACGCCTCAATCAATCTCAGCATTTCACTCATCACCACAGGTCAGGGTTGCACAAATGCGTATCTGGCCACAGAAGTACACGTCTTGAGCAAACCTCAACATGAAGACATGCTGCGCGACGGGCATATTTGATGCGCATGTGGTCCGTCTGCTCAATCCCGACCATGTAGGTACTCCAGCACAAAAAGGGGCACTTGAACTCAAAAGCAAACTTCGGAATATGCTCCTTTGTTGTAAGCCCTACTACAGGAAGCCGAGCATGCAGCATAGGGATGCCACATGAAGCGCCGGCTGGGGCTGCCCAAGCCCTTCCAATCACTTCATCAGACACTTCAGCTGAGTCGTGCAACACATAACCTTCGCCACTGGCAGGGTGTTCAAAGCCTGCAGGACCCCTCGACGCAAGACAACGACAGGGATGTAGCCCCACTAGCAGGTAAGAGATGGCTGAGGTACGTCCATTCATTCAATACGCCTACGATGACAGGAGAGATACAGTGCAGCGCAAAGGGCTCGTGCAAAGCAATTGCGACTGCTGGATTTGTAGACTGGATGCCCTAACAAGACCTGCGCTTTGTGGTGCAAACACGGCCTGAATCGTCACACTACAGGCATCTGCGCAGTGAACGCTCACAGCCGCCCGCACCATCGCTGCACTTTACAAACGCGTACCTGCCAGTGGTGTCGCCTGTGGCTGCAGCAGGCCCCAATCATGCAAGCACCACAGAGCCCTCGCCCATGCATAGAGTGGCGGAATAGCAGACCTCACGTGTCTGCTGAGCATTAGTTACACCAGGTCATCGTCATTTCTGGCATGAAGCCAATGCAACAAAGGGTAACCCGCTTGCTGAGCATTAGGTATGCCCGGTCATCATCATTTTCGACAGAGAGCCAATGCAACAAAGGGCAACATGTTTATGCACTGCTGAGCATGAAAACTCACCTCGTAACCCAAATCGTCTAGAGCTCCAGCTGTGACGGCTGTAAGGAATCCACGAGCGCCTCCAAAAGGCTTTTTGCCGGCGGCGTTTGTGGATATGATCTCCGCCGGCAACTGCGCCTCGGGCCAGTGTGCGCAGTTACTGCGATTGAGGGCAGAAGTTCGATTGTACCATTAATTACATACATACTTGCATACATACTGCACACATACATGTAAGTACATACATGCACACATACATGCGTCCATGCGTCCATGCACACATACACACATGCGTACATACGTACATGCGTACATACATACATGCGTGCATGCATACATACATCCATGCGTACATACGTACCTGCCAAAGTTGAGATCGTCTTTGGTGGCAGGAGCCGCTGATTCTGCAATGCGCAGGGGGGCATGGGGGGGGGGGAGAGAGGCAGGTCAGCAAGCAATGTCGCGCTCCCGGTAGCTGATTCCTCAGTTACGACATTAACAGATATGTCAAACGTCGAACAGAGATGCAACGCAGTTAGCCATGATATGATTGACAGGAGCATGGAGTTCTTGATGCACATGACTCACCCTGACCCTAACCCTACATGAAACTATCAGCATGCGATGATCAGCACGGTCTTGAGCCTGACAAGCACACGCATGCACTGGCAAGCGATGCCAGCACTGGAAGCCGCGCCGAATGTCAGCAAGCGGGCTTGGCAATCACAGCACGTTGCACTGCATGATTGTGTGCGCAGCCTTCGTTTGTGTAGTGGTACGCTCACATGCAGATGCCATGCTCACGCCAAATTGCACAAAGCTCAGTACGTCACAAACCCTGGTTCGCATCCTGAGCGTGAAGGCTCAGCAGCACTCCATCAATGCCCACTACTGCCAATTCACCAGCACATTGCCATGGCAGCTGCAGACGTAACTGGCAGCTCACCAACAGGGCCTAGGAGACTCGCGCAAACCCGAAGGATGACTAGGCGGTTGCAGAGTACTACCGGCGGTTAGCGGCAGCGTCAAAATCAGATACTTCGAGAAGTATGAAAACTGCTCAACACATGCTCGCTCTGGAGCTCACTTGCCGACGAGCACCGGCAAGACGCGTGTACTGTGAGCACTCAGCGGCACCGTCGAGGAGAGAAAAATTATGCTCACCGAATGCCGACTCCAGCGCTCGCTCACCGACGAGCAGCGGCATGTCGTCATTTCTGACCGTGCAACACTCTTCCTGGAAGCCACATGCGCCCCAAATACGCCATTCTTGTGTGGGCCACAGTGTGGCCAAATGCGTCGTCGTGCAACCCCCATCAAAAAAGAGATTAAAGCATTATGCTCAGCAGATGCTGCCTCGGGAGCTCACTCACCGACGAGCAGCGGCACGTCGCCGTTCCTGGCCATGCACCATTCGGATGCCGCGCACTTCTGGCAACAAGAGGTGAATCAATAATTTGGCCGTTCGGCTGCCATTAAACCATGCATGCCAGCAGCAAGTTGGCGTACTTGCGAAAGACCTCCTCTTGCTCGCGACGCAGCCATCATCTGGCGCCCACTCACCGACGAGCAGCGGCATGTCGCCGTTCCTAGCCGTGCACCACTCGGACGCTGCGCACTCCTTGCGGTAGATCTCGTCCGCCTTGCACAGCGCCGCGGCGCCCGCGGGCGTGTACGGTATTGGCTGGCGGACCTCGGCGTCCGCGTCGACCTCCTTCTCCACCGTGGCCTTGCACAGCTCGAGGTTGCCGCACCCGGCGGGGGTTGGCCACTTGTTGCCGATGCCCACAGAGTGCAGCATCTCGTGCAAGAACGACTTCTCCAGCGCGCCGCCCTTGACAAGGTACTCTACCACCTCCGGGGCCGTGTTGATGCCGAGGACCGACAAAAAGGGGCGCTTATACGGCGCATCCTGCCCGGCCGTTCTGCTGAAAACGATCCCTGAATACATGAGGGAAGAGACTGTGGGAGCGCGGGGGCGGCAGCAAGTGGGGGGGAGGGGGTGGGGGGGTTACACAAGGATGGCTAGTTGATGTCAGCAAACACGCAGTGGCGCCAACATGTATGTACATAAACAAGTGAGAGCGTTCCAGTTACTATCTTTGCACCGGGTGACCCAATCTTGAATCATTGAAAGTTTGTGGTTTTGACGGAGGCCGACTGCACCTTCGCTGGTGCAACCTGAGTTAGCCGTGGAAGGCAAGAGCTGAGTAAGCTTGAGCCATCCTTGCAACATACAACCCGGAGCGTTGCAAATCCTTGCATGTGTGTTCATGTACTAGCCAGGGCCTACGCAGGCACACTGCAGACTGCGGCAATGAATGTATGACCTGTGCGTTACGAGCTTGTCAACGCACAAACGTCATCATTTTCTCGAGGGCATTGTGTGATTTTGCATGTCTAAAGCAGCATACGTAGTTGATGTCAGATAACATGCAGTGGCGCCATTCAGTGTGTACTGTCGAGAGCCTGCACAGGCGGAGGAGCAGCAATGGCTTCAAAGTGATCCACAATTAGCATCTATCGACTCCACTACGTCACGTGGCACAGCAAACTATTTCAGAGTGCTGCATGTAGTACAGCGCTCACTCATAGGTAGGGTTGCGCCGTCGCATACATCGGCGTTTGTTTATGAGTCCAACTGCCGCGTCGCAGGTTTCCGCTTCTGCGTGCGCCGAAGCACAAAGCGCACCTCGCACTGCAGTCTGCCGACCACTCCTGCAATGCTTCTGGCCAGTGCAGCCGCTTTCTGGTCACAACGTTCACACACTCCTCTGCTGCTGCCACCGCCGCCGCCGCCGCTGCCGCCGCCGCCACCGCCGCCACGCGCCACGAGCGCAGCGCTGTTCCTCATGTGGTCGCCGTGCGTGGCAATCGTTCCCGCGATGGACGCGTACACGCTGGACATTGGAAACGCGGAGGCGAAGGCGCTCGTGCGCGCGCTCGCGGACAAGATCTCCAGCGACCCCAGCAGCTTTGCGTACAACGACCTGCCGGACTCCCCCGTGCAGCCCTCCGACAGGTGCGCGCGAAGGGGTTCGCTTTTGGGTACTTCGGGGGGGGGGGTGACCTGATTTACGTGGGGGGGGGGGGGGGGCTGATGCTGCGCTGGAGCTGAGGAGGAGGGGGAGGGGCAGGGAGGGGGGGGTCACATTGGCTCAGAGTCTCAACAGGGCTTATGGTAGTGGTCCGCAGCAGCATGTGCACTCGTTGTTAAGAGCAGTACTTGTGTGGTCAATGCGTCTTGCGTGCAACCCTAGGTATGGCAGCTGGAAATGGTGCAGCAGTAGTGAGCGCTGTGAAGAGGTGTACACAAGTAACTATTCTGAACAAGTGAGTGGTCAGATAATGCTGAAGTTTCAAAGAAGACCCCGCGCAGCATGACGGGCACAGCACGCGTGGCCTCAAAAATCTGCATTGTGCAGGCATGTGCTTCAGCTCGGCAGGCGCATGGGAAACTTGTGTTGAGTGCGTGATTCATGACTGCCTATGGGCGACAACCACCATTGACATGTGATAGCAAATTGTGAGGTTTGCAACTCTGTGGGTTGTGTGCTGCAAGGTCGGCTTAGATTATGCAGCTATTGCCCCCCACAGCTAACGGCAGGTCCTGCCAATGAAGGCAAATCGTGCATGTCAAACAACACAAACATCAACGAGCTATATTTGGTGCAAAGGTTGACAAGACATATACATGCACCTACACATCAGTGCCGTGGTCATTGTTCGTGGGGAGGCGAACGCACTTTCAGCGTTGGCTTGTAGTAGGACCTCAGAGAGTCTCATGGCTACTGATGACTACACCTAGAAACCAGGGACAAGTTGGTGCGACGTGTGGTTTAGCCGCGGAAGGCAATAGCTGCATGAGCTAGAGCCGACCTTGCAACACACATCCCAAAGCTGCAAACCCATGGAAGTAGCTGGAGCACTGAGGGGCTTTTGGCTAGCCTATGCCAGTGACAGCCTTACACCAGATACCATTTGGTGTGCGATCTGTGGAAGTAGCTGGAGCACTGAGGGGATTGGCTGGCCTATGCCCATGTCAGCCCTATACCAAATAAGAACTTAGTTCACATGTGCGCGCAGTGCAGTGCTTGCTTGCGGCAATGTTGCCTGGTAATGCCAGACGCTAATCTGCCTTCAGCTACACATGAGGAAGCGAGACGGACATCGAGCATAGACATGACCACCATGCCAGCATAGAGGCGAGTACCAGATCCCGAGCAAACTCATGTGGTATGACAGCTTCTCAGGTGTCCTCGCATCTGATGTGTGCATGCGCGGTTTCTTCTTGTTGCATTGCTCAGTCTCCGCTGTGGCAATTGCAGCAGGTCAGCGTTCACGTGCTACCAGCGCAAACGCGCATACCCAGCACAGCCAGCAAACTTACACAAGACAAGCAAGACGCACCAGCTGGCAGGAGCGGCTGGAGAAGCAGGGCGGGGATAGGAGGAGCCAGGACCGACCCCAGTAAGTTAAACCTGTGTGCTGTGAGTGCTAAGACCTGTCAATCTTGTTAGGCTTATCAGACAGTTGACACACCAACTGCACATAGGTAGTGGCAGAGTGGCATGCCTTCTTGTGACAGATCGTTGTGGTGTTACTAGGCGCTCCTCTACACAACTTCAACTTCAACCACGGGCAGATCTGGAGCTACTGTCCGACATGGGGAGCAAGGGGCAGACTCACCTTGTGGGCTTTCAAAGGGGAGGTTGTTGTCCATGTAGACAAACGTGAGCATGTCGTCGATGGGCCCGTCGTAAAACGGCGTGTTCTCCACGGTGAGATCGAACATGCCCACAACAGAGCCAAACCTGGGCAGCGACGCACGCAAACGGGCAGGTGCATCAGCGGCACGCTGGCTGGGGGCACAAGGCCAATGGCTGAGGGCCTTGTGCCATGACATTGCATGTAAAGCCTAGTGCCACAGCCGCCACAGCATTGTTACAGGGGCCGTTGCATCGGCGTCATGCTGGCATGATGTGAGATGCATGTGACCCATGCGCAGGAAAGCTCCTACAGCAGTCGAATTGAATAGTAGAGGTGACATTCCCTCATGGTGAACACACTGGGGAAGCTCTGCTGCAAAGGGCATCGTGCAGACATGCAGGTGCCTCCCAATCTTGTTGGTGACGTTGCAGTAGAGTTGAGTTTGCCGATTCTTATCCTACTGGCAGGATTGCACGCCAGTTCAAAGCTCTGTCGGCTTCCCGCCTCATGTGCACGTTTATCACATGGCACCAGACTGTGTGAACTGTCAAGCGTTCGTCACGTATCAACTTCCGACTTGATGGCGCTTGTCGTTATATAAAGGCGTTTGGTGTAAACCACATTGACAAACTGCGCATCTGCAGTCGTGCCAACCTTGCGTGTACTCAATGTAGCAGCTGAACTGAAGCTACAATTATCGTTTGCAACATACTCGTGGTGTTGCCCCGGCTGATGAGTCGGCCTGCGCCAAACAACCACCGCACTGCAACAGCACTTGCCCGCACAACGCACAAACGGGCAATGCGGACAACAGCTGGAGCCCTGCAGGCCCACTCAAGGACCCGAGTTCAGCAGCTGAGGTTGACTCGTCTGTACTGTATTCACTTTTCAAGACCTTGCATAGGGCGCAAAAATGCCCGTCTTTCACGTCCACACAAACTCAATCACTAGCTGACATATCTATCAGAAGCTACCAGCCACCCAGCCATCTCCGAGCTTGTCCACATCATCTTCTACCGCCCCCCTCACTACATTTCCCCCTGTCCGTGACGAAGCCACAGTACGCCATGACCCATGCCGAAAGTGCCATCTGCAAAATTGCCTTGTTCACTTCCGCTTGAGGGGCGGAAACCCTATGGACTAATGAAGTATGTAACCTATGCAGCTTGTATGCTTGTGCGGCGCCCGTCATGCCATTGCAGTGCTGTCCTACTGTCCTGCACCTGCAGCAGCTAGGCACCACCGCTACGCACTGACAGTGTCACATACGGTAAATGAGGTACGGATGGACTAAGGGAACTTTGTCCTTTGCGCTGCGGAAAATGTTTCGGCTAAGGATGTCAACAGTCCAGCACGAAGAAGGCTGTGGTGCAATTGTACTGACCCTAGGACTTTGTTGCACAAGGTGACTCGCATCATTGCGTGCTCTGTAGGTACTGAGCCATCCCCTCTGCCTCTTGATGTACCCATCAAGGCATATTGCAGTCACTCAGGTCAGCTTGTTGATCATGCATGGTACGATGCAGCTTCAGTGCTGGCCCCAAGGGATGCCATGCGGTTTCAGTAGGCGGAGGCAACGACCGGGGGGGCGAGGCTGCTTACGAGAAAGGGGGCTTGTGATGCCCTGCAGTAGTTCATGGGTTTGCCAATGGCCCCGGCTGGTCGCTCAAATGCAGGGTTGCACAAAAACCTAGTTGGCCATGCAAGTACGGCATATTCGGGGCGCAATTGGCAACCAGAAATACCATCTTGAGCACCTCAGCACGTTAACATGCTGCGCGAAGGACATATTTGTGGGGCACGTGGCGAGTCTGCTCAATGCCGAGCATGCTGTCCACCACAAAAGGTTCAATTGACTCATAAATAAACTTTAAGATATGCTTTGGTGCAACCCTACTCAAATACTCACGCAGTGTACACGTTGTGCCGCTGAAGGCTTCTCCTGGAGTAGCCGAGCAGACTCTGAGATTGTTCAAGCTTGTGCAAACACAGGCGAGTTGAAACGTGCTGCTGTACGGCAGCTGTACCTGCTCAGCACACTCTCAGCATGGCTACTGGCAACACACAATTACCTCTTTGTGCAGAGGTAAATGGTGCGTGCGTGCGTCGCCCTCCTGGGCATGTGCATTGTGGCAGCATGTCTGAGACTAGACTGCAACACTTATGTAGTGAACTGCGTTCAGACGCAGCCAGTGGTATACGGGCAAAGTCGTCAGAGCCACAAACGAGAGCTCGAGCACTTACCAGCCCAGCTTAACGGATTCATCTACGCATGCCTTCAACTGTGCAGCGTCCTCGGCCGCTGCGCCAAGCCCGTCTTTGCAGTACGCTGCCGCAGATCCGGGAGTAATTGCGGGTACATCAGGTAGGTCACCCGTGATGAGGTCTTCCATTGCTGCAGCAGCCTCCCGGACTGCAGTCTGCATAATGTAGTGGCCACGCAAGAACTCAGATCAGCATGCAGTTGCAGAAAGCCGGGCCAGACAGGTGAGACCCTGACTGATGACATGCTGTGCACAAGTTGGCGAACTCAAAGCGACAATTCTTGTGGCGCAGTACCGTGAATGTCGCAATGTGCGGCGATATCGGTCCACCAGTAAAGCAAGCAACCGCCACAGGCAACATGAACACTGCGCTTGAAGCATGGCTCTGAGCGGCACGGACCACAAGGCAGTGGGGGCAGCACCAGCGCATCACATTGCGCAAGAGAAGATACTCATACTTTCACAGCGTCAATGGTTGATGCTAGCACTGCAGTGTGGAACGTGAGGAGCCCGGTGCCGCAGCATGCAAGCGTTTATGGAACAGCAGCTTGATCTGGCGCACCTGAAGGAGAGGGGGCACATCCGCGGTGAACACGATGTTGTAGTTATATTTTGTGGGGTCAACAGCCATGTCGTCTATGAAGCCAACGGGAGCTACAGAGGGCGCAGCCGATGGTGCTGCCGATGGCGCTATCGAAGGAGCCATAGTTGCGGCCCGACACAACACCAGTCCCGCCCATAGCAGAATGAGCCGGCGCAGCGTCGCATGTATTGTGCCGGCAGGAGCCATTTTGTGCAGCGACTCGTCGGCTCTGTGACTGATCAGGGTAGCAGCAAGCAGGATGTCAGAGAAACGGAGGGCACTTGTGTTTCCTGATCAAATCATTTCAATCTTGACCTCCTTCTGGCCACTTTTCAGGCTCGCACAGCGCAAAGATGCAAGCGCTCAACAGAGGGAATCAACAGCTATCCAAGATCAAGAGCCGTTGATCGGAGAGTTTGTACTGCAAAGCGAAGCCTCGTTGCTGCGCCATCGGCAGGGCACATCGCAAGTTGGACACAGCACAAATCTGACCCTATATCTGCGGACTTGTGTCCCGGTTGACATCCCACGCACCTTGAGAGTGACGGCGGGGCGCCGCTGCTAACTTGGGTCCAGTGGAGGCACCTCTCTACTGCCGAAAGCAGGACCCTGCACGTGACTAAAGGTGCATCAACGCGCGCGAAAGCTTTAGTCATGCCGAACAGTTGTGCGATCCATGATTCGCCGCAACACAGGCGAACCAGGCAGCTTCTCAGAATAGGCATGAATGGTGACAAACTGGTGAGCTCGCGCCATCGCCTGTGGAGCGACACCAGGGATTAGACCCCGCAGCGGCGCACACGAACGTGTGATCGCAAACTGCCACGTTTCTTCAACTGTGACTTCAAGACCCAATGACTCCACGCTTCAGCACCAATATCCCCCTTCCCGCACACACACACACACCACGACCCAGCACTTGCTTATCTGTGTCAAGATCGTCCACATGAAACACAGCCGCTGGCCGCCGCAGCCGTCGTCAAATCCGCTGGCGGTAGGGGAGATGCAAACTGCAGCCATGGCATACGCCATCTATCAGGTCACCAAAGTTCGGCAGGCGCAGCGAGCCCTTGCATAACCGCTCGGCGACCGTGATGTATACTATAGCCACACGATGCACTCAGACCGTGCTTTGACGCATAGGGGTCATGCGAGCAATGGCCAATTGTGAGGGGCGCACTGCTGCAGAGGTGACAGCTGTACCCAGGGAACCGTGCACTGATGCACACCCCTGTGCAAATGAGCAAGCTGCACAGGACCAACGCAGGGGGTGGCATATGAAAGTAAAAGTGATGGTGGGGCAGAACACTGGTGTCATGTTGTAGACGCAATTTGCTGTTGCCACAATCAAATTCAAACCAGTCACTTTTAATATCATATTCATGTACCCTAGGCAATGTCAGGTCTTTGTAGACTGGTACTCAAAAAGTCCAAGACATGTGCACTGTGCAAGAAAGGCTGTCAAGCTCCTGCGGCAACAATGTCTGTTGCAACTTGCCATACGCTTTCAGGCTGCAGGCATGATGCTGTGACTTGCATCTGACTTTGACATTTCCCTCTTGCATGAAACACTGCTGCATGGTGGCCAGAAACACGTTGGCGTTCCACCAACAATGGCGTGCTGAAAGACATGGAAGTACTGTACCTCAAATACAGCCTGCATGCCACTTTCTCTCAATGCACTAGAAGTACTTGAGGTTACAGGCAACATGATGACAGGCTCTGACAGTGTGTTGGCTAGCACTTATCTGCCAATCATCACTGGGCTGGAAACATGAACCCCCCATGCGCACGCTACCGCCAACGCATATGCTGATCATTGGCATACCTTTGTCAGCAGACATCCTCAACACGTGTGGCGCTGTTGAAGATCTTGCGGAATGCCATAAAGCTGTCTTGCTGGCGCCACCTGCTGCAGCAGCCGTAGCTGCCCTCGAGACTCTTTGCTTAGCTGTGCCTACGAGATGCATATGTGCGGTCGGGGTTGCAATTTGAATGACAAGTGACATCAGGCAATGTACATACAGCAGCGCTGCAGCAGGTGATGTAGCATCCCTGATGAGGTTTGACAATCTCAGCTCGTCGCGCACGCCAGCAAAAAAATCACGCGCCCAAGATGTCATTGACCTGACTTGCATCCGTACCACCGTGGCGATGGAGAGTTGCAGCATCAGCAATGATTCAGCATTGCATGCCCTGCCATCAGAGCGATCAAGTGCAGTGAGCCACATAGATGCGTT
This sequence comes from Tribonema minus, assembly GCA_017506865.1. Lineage (NCBI taxonomy): Eukaryota > Xanthophyceae > Tribonematales > Tribonemataceae > Tribonema > Tribonema minus. The sequence goes on along the minus strand of JAFCMP010000049.1, from coordinate 309,586 downwards.
GTGATGCGTGATTCTAGTAGACAGTCATCAACGCATGTCCCCACTGCAAGATCGTAGGCAACGGGGGCCTTGGGACTTTGTTGTGTGATCATGCAACTGCTGCAATTGCTCAACTAGAGATCAGCAAGTGATTTGTTGCATCAGCACAATAACACCATCCCGAGACTTTTTAGCTGTTTTCGACGAGCATGCCGGGTCAGCGTGGGAAATGTGAGGGCCCGGTGGTTATCATTTTGACGCTGTCATTTTGACGCTGTCATTGTGATGGTCATTAAGCAGTTGAGACACGTGTTGTCATTAAGCAGTTGAGACACGTGTTGTGAACTCTCATGTGGACTGGCATACATCACCTGCGCCTCAAATTCAATGGTTGCGCTACCTAGAATGTCATGCGTGCGTCATCGCAGCTGCTGCAATTTGTGAAGAACACGCTATCGGAACTGCTAAGCTACAAAAGACCTGCAACTCACAAGCAGTTCCAGAGCAAACAATCATATTGAGGGTAATTGCCACTCACAGCATGACATTCAAAACATATGTCATCTGCAAACCGACACTGTGCAGCATGTATTCAATGCCCAGATTCAACTAGCACACAATGTGTCAAGTATTTGTGCCAAAACATTTTTGCAGCATGGATATAATGCCAAATCAACCGGCACACTATGCCAACCACTTGTCCTGCGAGCATGCCAAGCAGCAAAACCAGATGCAAAAACAAAGAATTGCAAGCCCATCACACAAATGGATAAAGGTGAAAATCGTTGTGATTTTGTACGCAGATCCACCTTTTTACAACCGATCCAACCACGTCCACACGTACACGCAACCCCAAAACGGAGCTTTCCACGGAGATATTGCACGCCTCACACAAAATCTGTACAACAAAAACCTGTCCTAAACTCTAGCTGTGATAGCGCTGCGGTTTTTCTCCGCTGTGCTGCTGCTACTGCTACGAGCTTTGTATCTATAGGGAACAAAACATGTGTGGCGCCGTGCAGCAGAAAGCTGCTGGGTAACGCCACTGCCACGCCAGGGGAGCTGCTGCGGTGTCGCAAAACCCCCGCCCCCCCAGCCAGCGTCCATACCACTGGATAAATGCCCTCCGTCACCTGGGCTCCCGCCTCCGGTGCGCGCAGCTTGCGCCTGCTGCTGTGCGTTAGAAGTGTAACTGCTGGTGCGAGCCCGCTGCGCCTGCGTGGCCGCTGCCGGTGCTGCCGGCTGCGGTCGCTGCGCTGCGCCGCCGTCCCTGCGCGTTATGAGCTCTTGGTGGCCGCCTTGATCTCGCAGAACACGCCCTTGAAGCCCGGCGCGCAGTGGCACTTCTTGAACTGTCCCTGGTAGGGGAACTCGTCCTCCACGCAGCGGCCGCTGTTTTTGCAGGTGTCGTCCTCGCACTTGAATGCGTACGCGCAGCGCGTAGTGACGGGCGCCGCAGTGCCGTGGAACGCCGCCGTGCACTGCTGCCGGGGCTTGCAGCAGCGGTCGTCGTCACCAGGTTGATCCACTTGCGCGCGACCGCACGGTGTGTTGCATGACGAGCACTTGGTGGTGAACGAGCCGTTGGGCTGGTCGACCATGTAGCACTGCTGGCCGGCAGGGCAGCACTTGTCGTCCGAGTTGACAAGGATCTGGCCCGCCTCCTTGGAACGACCGCACGCCTGCCGCCCCTTGGCGCACTTCTGCTTCTTGACGCACTTGGTGCCGTTGTACGCGCGCGCGGCAGGGTCGGAGACGCACTCGTGGGTGGAGGATGGGCAGCAGATGTTGTCGACGGTCTGGCCTCCGGACAGCGTGAAGGCGTACGTGTTGGAGCCGCAGGCAGGGGCGTCAAAGGGGCAGTCCTTGGTCACAGGGGCGCAGTGGGTGCCCCAGATGCCTGTGTCCTTGTCGATGGGGAGTGCCTTGCACGCGGACTCGCCGTTGACGACCCCCGGGCAGCACTGGGTGTGTGCGTCCACCTTCTCGGGGGTGTACTCGTCGGCGCCTGCCCTGAAGGTGCCGCCGCACTCAGCCTCGGGCACATCGCACTTGGTGATCTTTGCAAGGTCTCGGAGGGGGGGCAGACCTGAAGGCATCGAAACGAGAGGCAAGTTGAGTCAGGCGCAGCTTGCTGACAGAGAGAAACAACAACTTATCCATGAACGAAACCACGAGCACAACTGTAATCGGATCTTTGACAAGATATGAATAGTGCAGCGATACCATCTGCGCGTTCACGCTGCGATGAGAGGCATCACGCGATGCACTGCGGCGATTTGCGGAGGCACTGCCACTTGAAGGCAGTACTCAGCAGTGGAAATGAAAGTGTAATCGAAAGGCAGACTGGTGTTGCAGCAGAGCAAGCTGCCGTTGCTAGCATTGCTGCGTGACAGGGCACCGAGCATGAACCGCACAACGCGTTGCCTGCCACATGTGCAACTCAATTTGGGACACAATTTGTGGCACACGCCAACCGCGTAGGCGAGGGCGCAGCAGGGAGCGTGGCTGGCTAGCGATGTATGCGTACCTGCTGAGCAGACTGTTGCGGTGGCAGCCAGGGCCAGTAGTACTGAGAGGCGAGCCATGGTTCCTTGAAGCTGGGGAGCTGGCCTTGCACTGAGGGGTTCTGAGAAGCGAGTTGCTGGTGCGCTGGGGCTGTGAGGGAGGGACTGCTGCCTCTGTCGGTGCTGAAGCCAACCGCCGCTGTTGGTGCTGTTGAGATACTCGCTTGTGCTGGGCACGTGTGCTGGTGTGCTCGTGCTGCTGGTGCTGGTGGTGTTCTGCTGATCGAGAACGCCTGCTGCTTTTCCTAGGGACAACGAATCTAGTTGCTGATGCCTGGTGCTGCTGTTGCTGCTGTAGGCTGCTGGTAGCGCTGGTAAGCTGCGGTCACTTGAGCTGCAAGACTGTCTGGTGGTGTTGTGGTGTTGTGTGTGAGGGCAGCCAGCAGTGTTGTCGTTCAAGACCCCGAGTTTCCATGGAAAAAGCAGTCAGCTCGGTTCAACGTCAGGAGGCACGAGTTTCCGGTACAGTATCCCTGATATCAGTGATGTTATCTTATACCATCGGTCAACCCCAACTGTGTGTGTGTGTGCCATGGCCAGACTGGAGGTCTCGTTACATCAGGAAAAAAGGTGACCGGCTGAAAAGCATCATCAGCTCGTGATCTCTCACACTATCCTGATCATTGACCCTTAGCCCTAATCCTACATGCACTTGGCAAAATCATGCTGTGATTGTTCTGCAAGGTGCTTGACTTACTTTGAGTTGCGGTTGTTGGGCTGCTTCTGTAGATGGCTCCTGTGCTAATTGGCTTGGTTCGTCTCAGTTGCCCCCCCCCCCCCCCGGGTGGGTTCGTTTCGTCTTCAAGATGACGTTGAAGTTGTATATTATGTCCTGGACCGCATGGGCTGCGCGCACGATAAATCGGGCTTGCAATAACTAAATCTACGGAGGAGCCGGCGGTTCGGCGCTGGCCGGCGAGGGCCGCGGCACTTGCAACAGTGCGATGCGGCGGTAAGCGCTGACGTCGCCATCAGGGGCAATGACTGCGTTCCAGTTGTCGATCACGACACGTGTGAGCGCGCGCTGTAGCGCGAGGGAGGTGCGGCGGCGCCAGAAGGCAACGCGCTGCGCGAGATTGTAGCTGCCCTGCGAGCTCTGCTCGGCGAGTGCGTGTAGCAGCGCTTGGGTGTCGCGTGACATAGCGCCGAAGTGGTCAAAGGCTGCGGAAAATAGGGTGTGTGTAGTGGGGTCCAGGGCCCCTGAGACTACGTATGTGTCTATCTTTTCCTGCGAAGCCGATTCAAGCACGCGCTGCACATCGCGCGCGCCCCCCTGAGCCTGACGGAGGCGGGAGGGGCATGAGCTGTCACGTATGGTGACGTCTATGCAACAAGCTACTTCAAAGCCGCCGCGCAGTTTAGTGCACCGGCCTGCTGCTACCGCGTCGGCGCTCGGCTGCACTTTAGGGACTGGAAGGCAGACCTGGTTGCTGCCAAAGACGATGTCCATGAAGTTGACGAAGATCTTTGTAGAGTGAAGTAAAGCAGGGAGTAGGATGGCAACTCCCGCATCGTGGCTCGTCGGGGGAGGAGGCGATGCTCGCCCTTGCCGTAAGGGGAAGCCCCCCCAGAGGCTACAAGATGCCATCGCGGAGGAGGCAGAAAACTGGACACCGCTACATGAGGCAGTGCAGCCGCAATCCAAGCTGTCGTGGTCTAAGCGGCAACAGTTGGACCATGCGGCGACTGTTGCCCCAACGGCGGCTGAGGCGCGTGCCTTGGGAGAAGGCCTGGTGGACGCAAGGGGCATCAGCGACGCCAGCCAGGTCAGCAAGAACCAACGATTTGGTAAACAACGCCGCAAGGCGGCACAGATGGCTTTCAATGCACTGATGAAAGCCGTCATGCAGCTGACTGGTGGCGGCATCAGATTCTGCAGTGTCAAACTCATGATATACACTTGATCTCGAGTTGAAATTTTGCACCTATTATTCCAGTATCTTCGTGAGCCCACACCGTAGAATGTGCATTCCACTTCCCCCGTCACTTCCGTTGAACGTTGGCCGCATTAGGGATCGTTAACCGCAATTCACATCGTGACCAACTGATATGATATGAACTTCATCAGTTCATTTCAGGCTTTGGAGATGGCGGCACAAGTAGTTGCAGTTGTCAAGCCAAGGCGCCAAACCCTGTAGCAAAAGTTGTTGCCAACTTTCAAAGACCAGATGCCCTTTAAAATGTCGTTCTTCAGTGGGCATTGCCGGTATACTCACTGACTCGGCTCTCACACTCTAAATTGTGTGTGTGCAGGGCTTTGCCATCATCCATGATGCGCAAGAGGTGGCTGCAGCTGCCGCAGCGCCGCCGCCGCCAGCACTTGCGCCGTTCGAGTCATCTGCCGCCGTCGCAGCACCTGCACCACCAGCTGCGCCAGCCTTCCGTTGCCCTCGCCGCGCTAAGGCGGTCACTGCCGCCGCCGCCTGTGCCGCCACCGCCACCACATCCGCCGCCGCCGCCGTTGCCGCCGCCGACACTGCAGCCGTCGGTGCTGCACTTCAGCAAGCCGACGTACACCGCGCCATTATATCAGCCAAACTTGCCGCCGCAGGGCCGGATGACACCGTAACACTGGTGCCCCATTACACAAAGGAGGGTGCAGGACGCATAGCGTACTTCCTGAAGAGAGCGGAGGCGATAGAGTTCATCCGCAAGAACCAGGACAGCTTCGGTGGCGTGCCGCCCTGCATGGACACTGTCCGCGCAGCGGCGCTGGGGCAACTGTATGATGGTGTTGATCCGCTCAAGGTCCTGCTTGACGCCCGCCAAGGCGGCTATGCGATCGCCACGCGCAGCGCCCTGCGGGGCGACGGCAGCTGCAGCCCAGAGGTTGTCCTGGGCCTGCGTCTGGAGCTGCAGCGGCGCGGCGGCGGCGGCAGCGGCACGGAGTTCGTGTGCACGTGGGCAGAGATCCAGCGCTTCCAGCAGTTTGGCGATGGGCCGCAAAGCCAGTGCGTCTTCGGGCCCATAGAGGAGGTGCTCTGCGGCGAGCCTGGCGCAACGGTGCCGTTGCACCGCATCCGCGATGGCCTCCAGACGAGAGGATCCGGCGCTGTCGTGGGTCGCACCGCTGGCTCCAAGGCCGTCAAGGCCACGCGGCGCGACGCAGCCGAGCCCGTCGAGCGCAGCACGGCGTACGGCGACTTAAGCACCGACCAACTCGTGACGAAGGCGGCCTTGCGCTGCGCATACACGGTGAAAGGCACAACGGTGGCGGCAGCGCAGCAGCGTGTGCGGGTCGAGCTGGAGGCGCGGCTGCTGCCTGACGACGACGGCCGCATCACGCCCCGCAAACTGAAGGTGGGCTTTGCGCGGCTGGAGGACGAGGCGTTAGCCATAGCGGCCCACACGGAGCAGGATTGGGTGGTGCTGCCTGGCGGCGTGGAGTGGTGTCCGCGCGCCGGCTGCACGCGTCGGTGGCGGCCACGCCGGCTTCTCGTGGCGGAGAGCAGGGTGGGGGAGTTGTCGGCACCGGCTGGCTACACCCTGGAGACCAGTCGCGGCGGCGACGTCAAACACACGACGATCGACCTTGAGACGTGGTGCCGCGCCGTCGTGTCGCAGGAGTGGTGCGGCCCGCTGTTCAACGCGGCCACACGCTTCTTCTTCCGAATGGCGTCAGACGGCAGCGTTGACCGTTCCTGGCAGCAGGAGGAGGCCGGAGACGGCATGGGCTCGGAGCCTGTTTGCATACGGGAGCTGGTGCGGCAGCTGCTGCTGCATGGCGTGGTGGACCTGCACCCCCGGGAGAAACGTGATGACGGGGTGGAGTGTGAGGTCATCTACCGGCGGGGGGGGGAGGTCGACACTAGTACGGCGGAGCGATCTCGTAATGAAGAGCGTCATTTGCGTTTTATTTGTGCTGTGTACGCCAAACAAACGGTTTCCGTTTGTGGTAGACCACAAGTCACATGGTTCAGCATGCTGTTGAAGTTGAAATCATCCTCATGAGGCGCACGCTTGTGAGTGCAGATCTGCGATTGCACCAACCGTCAGCTCTGTGGCAGCCCGCGATATGCCTTTGGGTGAGATGGCTAGGCGGATCGGTACCATGTCACGCGCTGCAGGTGCTGCTGCTGGTGTTTGCCATCGTATTTGGCGGCAGCGGCGGCGGCGGTGGGGGCAGCGCTCATAAAAAGGGGTACACGGCTTAGCGCTCATGTTGCAGTTGATCTCATGTTGAAGTTGCATGTATTGAGGTTGCACTTCAATCATGAACCTGAACCATTCGCTTGGTGTGCGCGCGCAGGTGCAAAGCATCTCTTTGTCCGTGTTTTCACTTTGGTGCGTCACATCAACAGCGCATCCATGTCACTATCACGTCACTGGTTTGACTATGTGACGCAAGCGCTGTCGGTGCTGCGCGCTCTCTAACTGTTGCACACCATCTGCAGCAGCCTGAGTGCTCACCACACGTTCTTGCCAGGCGCATTGTCATGCTGCTGCCGCGCCGCTGCTGCTGCAGCGCGCGCGCCTCTTCGTCCTGACTTGACCTGTGCGCGCCGCTGCCGCGCGCATCTCACTCTCAATCTCGTTCTTGCGCGCCCGCAGGCAAGACAGCCGTGCTCTTACATTTTACCTGCATGTGCTCCCCCGCCTGTACAGGCATTGCCGCCAACTGGGTCGAGGGTGCCGACGTGCCGGCTCAGCACCTGGAGCGCGTGCGCACAATCGTGAAAGCCATCGCCGCACTCGATGAGGCCCTGCGCGGCCTCACGCTGACGGCGGTGCCCGGGGAGACTGGTGTCTACCACCTCTCCACCGCCACCAACCAGCGCGCCACCCCCGAGGTGTACATTGCTGTGTTGGCGGCCGCCGGCTCCTCCGCGTTCAAGACGCACCTGGGCAGCAGGCGCGGTGGGTACAAGAGCAGTAGGGACTGCCTTGACCATTGTTGGCAAGCCCGGGTGATTGGCCACGTGACTGAGCCACTTGAAGTTGAATTGTGGCATTTCAGGTTACAGGACATGTCACTGCGCAGCAGTAGAGTGCTCTCACCATTGCTGGCAAGCCTAGGTGCGCGCCAGACATTGCTGAATATGCACTTTTACCCCCCGAGTGTGAGTATGGGTGACTCATGCAGAGACCGAGTGAGTATGCACCGAGTATACTTGCCATGTTGGGCACACCGAGTACGAGTGCTGCAGCTCGGCAGCCAAACCGAGTGCGAGTATTTACTCGCACACCGAGTATGGGCCCTAAAGGCTGCAGGCGAGTATTGACCGAGTAATTGGCGAGTATTGACCGCGTATTGGCGAGTATTGATGCATTGCAGCATGCATTCGCATGTGAATCAGGCATAACACTTGCAGCACACGTGCAGCATGTGGGGTTTGCAGCATGATCACACGATACACATCTAGCAGCACTGCTGCAGCAGAGTTAACAGAGTCATCATGACCATCTGCTGACCATGTCAGGCAATAATGTGTTAACTTGAATATGAGTCATGTGCCGCAAACATGTATTGCAAGGGTAAGGAGCGCCAGCTGATTAGCAGAGCAGGGTAGGGAAAAGCACCAAAATGCCAGCAGCTTCGTATTGTCCGTGGGGTGCTCCACGATGACATAATACTTGTAGATGGCACCCTCGCGCTCGACGACAGTGTACGGGGCCAGGCGATCATCGTCCTCCCAAAGAATCGGTGGGTCAGAGCCAGCTGCTGCTGCAGGCAGCGCAGCTTCAGGGCCAGCTGCTGCTGCTGCTACTGCAGGCAGCGAAGCTTCTGTCTCGTCGATGACAATTAAATCTGCAGCAGCATCAGCAGCAGAATCGACCGCAGCAGCTGCCGCCTCCATGACAGCAGGAGCAGGAGTCACTGGTTCAAAAAGTTTGAAAAGCCCGCGTCGGAGGACCGAGAATGGTCGCGAAACGGTCCGGGCAAGCGAGCCCGCAGGCCAAGCCTGTTTGCAACCGCGCCACTGTACTCGGTCGCATACTCGGTTGTAGCCGTCAGACCGAGTGATTATCCACAGCTGCTTCTGCAGACCGAGTGAATATTGACCGAGTATAAGTTCCTGTGCGGCACCGAGTGCCGAGTAATACTCGGTCATACTCGAGTGCTGCACTCGGTGTCCCGAATTATTCGACAATGCCTGGTGCGCGCCCCCTCGTGTTGCAGTTGAAGTTGAAGTTGGGGGTTGCCGTTCCACGATCTGCACCGCGCTCATGCTCTGAGCCTCAGGACTGCCTGCATGGCCTCCAGCATTTACAGCTGCAGTAGTGGCACCACTGGTTTGCTGCTTGCCGTGGAGCGAGCGAGCGCACGCGCGCATGTGTCCTCACGGTGACAAACATGTCCAGTGTAGTGCTGCTGCTGCGTCATGCGCCCGTGAACTTCAACCGGTCGCCTTTCATTCCGAGCGAGCGCTGGGTGTGCTACTTTCTCCCCCTTCGCATTATAAGCCAGGGGTTACAGGTGCGGGCGGGCGCTGAGACACTGCTCACTGCTCGCGCACGGGCTCTTGTTTGCGCTACGCAGGCTCAGCGGACTACGAGGAGGGGGAGCTGAAGCCCGATGGCACGGTGTCCAGGGGGACAAGGAAGCGCAAGGCCGAAGGCGGTGAGTGCCGAGTCACGCAATTTGGCAGCTAGGCCGCTTCTGTGAAGCACCGTGGTTAAGTTGTCTTTGCCATAATGGTGTAGCCACCAGAACATGTTGGCAAAGGGCGCTGCGCTCTCATTTCGCACCGGCGAGGCATTATTGCTCGTCCATCTTCAAGCTGCTGCTGCAAGCTGGAGTGCTGAACAAGGCTTTTGTTCAATGACATGTTGAAGTCGTGGTCATGTTGAAGTTGTTGTGGTCATGTTGAAGTGGTGTGTCACTTCAACTTGAGGTTGAACATGCTGCCGCGCCGCTGCTGCTGCTGGAGTGCGCGTGCCTCCTGGGGGTCGGAGTGCCCTTGTTACCATCTGCATCGCACTCAGTCTTTGAGGGTCGCGTTGACTGAAAGTCATGTAGGTCCTCCAGCATCAAAACGCCGCCGTTTCAAAGCTCTGTCATGCATCGCTTCAACATGATGGTGGCACTGCTCACTAAGGAGTTGCGTCCGCGAACCACGTCAAGCTGCCATTGCCCCAGCTCACATGTGTAGATCAGCATGGCACACAGCGTGCGACTGGTACGTGAGGTGCGGGGGGAGGCTGCTGAGTGCGCGCAAGGCGCTGTGCGTGCACAAGTGACTCAACAGCAGTGCTCTACGTGTGATCTGGAGTGCGCTCTTGTCACAAGCGTGGGCATTCAATTCACTCATTCCAGCAGCCATTGATGGTGCACCTCGAACACATGCTTGCTGAGAGGTAACACACTGCGCCTGCGCCCATGCTGATGCCACTTCCTTCTTGCGCAGCTAAGACCAGGAAGGGGAAGCCGTACAAGCTCAAGGGCTGCAGCGAGGACGTCAAGCACTGGGCCACAACACACCGCCGTGTGTGGGGGGGGGAGCCCTTTGCTTGCATGCAGAGGAAAGCGCTGATGCAAGTGGTGGTGGATTTCAGCCTCTGCAGAAGCAAGACAGCGGCGAAACATTTGAGAAAGGACGAATTATTTGAGGTGCTGAAGGCCGCCAACGGGGTGTCTGAGGCGTGCGGCGACAGTGGCGACAGCGGCAGCGGCGGCGGCGGCAGCGCGTTCGACAACCTTGACGTGCTGACGTACCTCGACAGCCGTGGTGCCGCCGTGTCTCGTGCTCGAGGACGGCAACAGCGACTCAGGGGCTTGCGGCGGCGGTGGCGACGGCGGCAGCGGCGTTGGCAGTACATTCAACAACCTTGACGTGCTGTCGTACCTCGACAGTATGATCCCCGCCGTGTCGCCGTGTCTTGCGCTCGAGGACGGCAACAGCAGACTACCCGGGGTAGTAGGGGCGTGCTGCGGCAGCGTCGGCGGCGGCGCGTTCGACACTCTCGACGTGCTGTTGCACCTTGACAGCATGATCCCGATGGTGCCGCCGTGCCTCATGCTCCAGGACATGGACTGAGCCGTGAGTTGAAGTTGAACTTGGAGTGAACGGGTGTCAAGCCGGCAGATTACAAGACTTCTGGTCATTGAAATGCATTGGTGGAGAGGAGGGGGGGGGGGTGCGCGCGGCACAGCGGGCGCCGTTGTTGATCTGAATTAGCAGGGTACCACGTCAAATAGCGCAGCATACATGCACGGAGGCACTTGATAGCGATGGCGTGCAACAGCGCATTGGGACAGCGCATGGCAGTGTTTCATTGGCACAACTGCTTGCAGCGTGCAGCAGCGCTCTGTCAGCGCAAAGAGGGCTGCAGCTTTGTGCGACAGCTCCACAAGCTGTGGGCGCAACGGCTGGTGTGCGCCCTGTGCCCCCCCTTGCATTTGAAACGGCGCTGTGGCTGCGCAGCAGCGGTGGCAACATGAAATACTCTCAGACTGACCACACCAGCAATGCCATAGCATCATCAGCAAGCCGAACAGCAGCTTTGCATCCGGTTTGGCATCCCGCGTACTGGGCCATCAAGAGCCATGCTGCTCTCACGTTGTGTTGTGTTCAGTTGAGCAAATGACATGCCATGCAATGTGATGACCACAACGCCTTTGGCTCAGCCATTGCAATTTGAGGGTCCAGCTGCAATGGCGCCCGTTTGAATGAACAGTGCTCAGATGGCGATGGCGCGTGCTCGATGGCGATGGCACGCGCGCCGCGAATCGCACAGACAGCGGTCGTTGTCACCTTGTCCTTTCTAATGCCTGTGAATACGTTCAGCGTAAGTGTGATCATGGTGTTTCAATGTCGACACTCTCAGGCTGTCCTTGAAGTCTTAATGAGGCCACCTTTCTTAAATGGCGTGTTCTACATGGATCATATGTATGTAGTATTCTCAATGCTCAATGGCAATCTTCTAAACGATATTCTGAATCAGTAGCTTGTATGCCTGATTGCCTGATTGAGCTCAGGCGGCTGAAGCAAACGATGGTTGTGTACACCCAATTGGTGGCAGCACATGGACAGCTCATTACGATGCAGTGCACTAGTGACTTGGACTAAGACATGGAAAAATCGAAATTCCTGCTCGCTCGGTTCAACGTGACGAGGCGCGAGATGGATTCAGTGGCTGGCCGGCTGGCTGGCTGACCCCGGCTATATTATGCTGAAACCATTCATGGGCCAGGACTCCTGGCAAGCAGTTGGCGGCGCCAGGGCTTCAATGCACCAGTAGTGTCATGTCATGCTTGCATGCCCCACAGCTGCATCGACAGTCATGTTGAAGCAGGTGCTGATCTAGAACCTTTGATGGCTCCGCTCCTGTTGCCCCGCCTGAAGTTTTTTAACTGAAAGGATATGTCATCTCAGGCAGGACATGGATCCTTGCCAAGATTCCTTGGTGGCCCGGGTGTTGCAAAAGAAGGACCTTAAGCCTGGCCATCAAAACCATTGCCATGTGCCTAGAATAATGTGACATTCATGTTGTTATGTCCAGTTGACTGTCTGCTCCGATGCTCACCCCCCCCACATGAACAGAATGTGCTGCACACTTTGATAATTCCTGATGATCGTCAAAACATGCGTGCATGCACGCATAGTATACATGTATGAGCCAAGTGCAGCACCCGCACACATATTGCGAGAAAGAGCACAAAGATGCAATCGTGGACATCATTTTTCTCCGCGTGCATTAATTCATATGCAAAGAGGAGCCCCGTCTGGGAGCAATTTGCTCTCCCTTGACCATGGCGTTGCCAAGTCAACATGGAATGGGCACATGCCGGCCGTGCACACACAAGATGAGCACTGCAGCATGCTGACAAAGATCACATATCTGATGGCTTGTGCACCCACGCCAGGCTGCGGTTCATGTTGGCGGTGCCTTCGTAAAGAGCCCCTGGACACAACAAGCAGGCAAACCAAGCAACGCGCAGCAATGTCAGCAATCCCCTGCATCAACGCAGTTCACCATCAACCTGATGCACTATGAGTGTGGATGACACGGCACTCTTGAGCAAGGGAGTGTTTGCGGTGACGATGCGAGAGCTGTGCTCAGACGTTGTACTCTCTCCAGCATGTCATCCTACTGCTGCCTTGGCATGCCACCAAAGTCACATGCAGGTACATAGTGCTATGTGTTGGTGGGGCAAGTGGTAGCGGCCGCAGTACATGTATGCAATGTCTTGTCCTGCACAGGACGGCACTCATGCGGCATGACCAGCATTGCTCGCGCACTGTGCAGGGTCAGCGAGATTGACATAGCAAGGGCACTTGCAATACTGTGTTGCTGCACGTGGACTCTTGTGCCACGTACAGACATTGCTTTAGAAAGTGTTGTACTTTGCAAGGACATTTACAGTAGCACCAACAGGTATTCACCTTCAGGTTTTGGCGCAGCATGGATCGCGCCTTGGGCGGGTTGATGAAGCTTTCGCGCTGACTCTTGGAAGACTTTGTGGCAGATCCTCTAGCAGGTGGTGGGATCTCCCCTGCAATGGTGCATCCAGGTGGAGCACGCGGCACCATTAGCAATGGCTGTGCTTCACAGTGCTCACAGGGGGTCAGTGGGACCGACTGTGACAATGTTTGGTAGCCTGTGTGCCGTTGCAGTTCATCTTTTTTCATTGTGTGCACAGGTGCAATTTGAGTTTTCACAACTCATGTAGATGTTTGGGCCCCGCACATCCTTGCGCAATCCTGCAGTCACATGCAACGCCTTTGGCATCATGTTGACTCAGTGGCCTGGAGCCTACATAACAGTTTGTCTGCTTATGCAAAGCCTTTGGCATCATGTTGACTCAGTGGCCTGGAGCCTACATTACAGTTTGTCTGCTTGAAAAGAAGCAAGCCCCAGACTACAATGGTCATGACAAGCATTGCTGTAATAGTATCGTCAGCACGTCCATCAGCTGATGCTTGGTATAGGTACAAACAACAATGCAATTCCTGTTGATGATGCAAACGACATCAAACTTGAGAGACGTGCAGTAGCCCTGCAGCATCATTACACGTTGGCTGGTTGTGACCGCTCATATCCTAATGATAAGGGCAACAGTCCACCCAGGTTACTGCCTCACCTTGACTGCTGGCCTCAGTGTGCGCTGCGCTGGAGGCATCGGTATCGCGGCGTGCGAACGCAGAACTTTCCACCGCCCCGCCTGTAGAAGAACGCGACCCGTTAGCCTGCTGCGATGACCCCCTGATGTGTGACGACGATCCCCTGCTCTCCCCCCCCCTAGAAGACGCCCCTCCCCTGCGGTGAGAGGGGCCTGCAGAGTCCGCCGCCACCGCAATAGGAGTGGTGCTGAGCCTGCGCACCGACGCTGACGCAGTGGGGCTGCTTGCCGCAAGCGCAATCGGCGTTGTGCTGATCCGCTGCGATGCTCCCGAAGCAGTGGGTGTGGTGGCACTGAGCCGTCTGCTCGAGCCGGGGCTGTTGCCCGTAGTGGGCGTGCTGCCGTGCCTTCTGGCTGAAGCGGATGCAGCTGTGGGGCTGCTGCCCGTAAGGGGCGTACTGCTCAGCCTGCGCGACGATGTTGAAGTTGGGCTGGTTGCGGTCATGTGAGCGTCGGGCCCGGCGGTGGCGCGGCGCGTGAGAACGTTCCCCGTGCTCTTCGCGCGGAAGTGCGTCATAGCGGGGGCGGTGAACTGAGCGGTGCTTGTGGAGCGCGGGGCCGTCTGAGGAACAATGAGGGGAGGGGGGAAAGGGGGGGGCAGACTTTAGTGTCAAAGAACAAAAATGAGGGGGGGGAGGAGGAGGGGGGGGCAGACTTTGGTGTCAGTGAACAACAATGAGGGGGGGAAGGGGGGGGGGGGGGGGAGCAGGCTTTGGTGTCAGTGCAGAGCCAGCTGTTGTGTGCAGTCATGGACGCACTGTGGCGATATCTGCCTTTGAGTTGAAACAGCTGTCACTGGTGAGAAGGCCAGCATGAAGCGCCATGAGCCTGCCATGCGAAGAGACACGCGTCTTGATTTCTGAGCTGGATGATTCTGATCAGATTCTACTTGTTTATAAACCATGTTGCAAACACCTTGACACCCAAGTACCCCTGCAGACACTACTGTAGAGATGCTGTGCCGGTTACAGAACAACAATTGCAAACTCACAGCCTCAAGAGTATCGTGCACCATGCAGAACACCACATAACTCAAAGCGCGCCTTAACCATACACACCTGTGAGAACATGGGCGGTCCGTCGTCGACACTCTCCGTAGAGTTGCGGCGTGAGCGTGTTCCTGCGTTTCCGCTGGTCACGGACAGGCGTGCTGAGCAGTTGCGCGGCATGTGCGGAGCGCTGGCAGCTTTGCGATGGCGCCGAACATCCTCTGCCGTTTCCTCCAGAAGGCACACCTGCGGCGCAGAGAGCGGGGGCGCAGGCGCGTAGCACAGCACGTCATGTGTGTGCTGAGCTTCAACTTCAACATCAAGTTCAAGACAGCAATGCGCTGGCAACTCCAACACACGTGACGTCATGTGCGTGCTCAGATGCTAAGTGGTGCAGAAAGTAGATGGCGAGCAAGATGATGCGCATGTATGAGAGGCAATGTGGATGGTAGTGTCAATGGCCACAGGCAAGGCCCTGTCAACTCCCAGAACTTGCAGTTTGAGCCTGTCACCCTCTCCTGCATTGTGTCAGTGCAGTTCTGTGCAGCATCGCCACAGGGGACATGTCGGCATGATGTGGCCCTCCATCCCACCACAACAAAGCATGTGTGCAGTGGCTGGTGCGTGGGGAATATGAAAGCAGGCACTTGAAGCGCCGCCGTGACTCATGTACTACGCACTACGGAAGTTGCCTTGTGGCATGCCAGTGTGCTGACACAACAGAAGAGATGACGAAAATGCTCATGTCAGATACCATGTGCTTCTGAAGGATGAGGAGTGGTAGCTACAGGGGCACAACGCAGCTGGCACCTGCTTGCTAACAAGCTCACGCTGTGAAAACAGTTTTAAAACTCATGACCTTGCAATGGTTTCACAAGCATGAAACAGACTGTATCTCACCTCTCCCAGCTTGATGAGTAGCTCCTTGTTCTTGTCAATCTGAAAATAGAACAGCAGACGGGGCCAATGAAGGGTGTGAGCGCTACACAATGCTCAGCGCCAATGTCAAAATTCTCATTGACATGTGCATTGCAAATCATGTATGCAGCCAGAAAGAGAATTCGAACATGCCACAGAGCGCTCCTGCAGAACACATGGCAGGCTTGCTAACATTGGGCGGAATACATGGTTTGCTATCAGGAACGATTTCGCCCAGAGCAGTGCTTCAAGTTTCGAGTAAAGGAGAACCTGGACGTAATCTGGTCAACATGCACTTGCCAACTATGTCCCATTCATGTTGTTCAGACGATCAAGAATGTGAGCAACCCCGAGTCACTGTCCAGGGTACCAGGCGCACCTCTGTAGCGGTAGCCAACTCAAACCGCTGCTCGTCCGTCAAGTTGTCATATGCCTGCACAAAGATGGGCGCAAGGGAGCAGCACGCAAATGGATGATACGCCGGTGGGATCGGCTGTCGTGCGCGTTGTGTGCATAAGACAAGAGCTGCTGTGCTTCGGACAGCAGTATGAGCCCCGACGAACACCAAAACGTATTGATCCCATTCGAGATGCCAACAATATGTAGCGCAACGGATGCAGATGCATGGAGACATGCTGGTCAATGGACGAACATCGAGTGCCCCTGTAATCAGCATGCAGAGTGCAGGTTGAGTCCTACCACGTCAGTGATCGCACAGCAGCATCAACGTCCATGGCAAACTGACTGCATGTATGGGATACCAGCATACATGCCGGTGTGCACCATGGTACCCTTTCAAGGGCCTTTGAAGTACTGTCAGGTTCAGCAAGTGATGTCACTTTTGCTGTGACCAACTTCAAGTTTGAGTCAGATGTGACTCACCACAATGAGGAGTCGCAAGTACCGGAGCATCTCCATCTTCTTGAAAGAAGGCAGCAGAGTGAGCAGTTCCTCAGCGCCATGCAGGTCCCAGGTGGTGTTAGGGCCCTGCTCTCCGCATGTGTCCTGCATGATGTGGCATGACATTTCATGATACGCGAGTCAGCCTGTGACACTCAGATGCTTACTTGTTCAGCATTGATGTCGTGACATCTAGCGTTGTGTAGTCAGCAGCAAAGGCCCATGGCCCTGAATGTGACTCATGGAGCTTAACAGCCAATAGTGGCAGTGTTCAATCACATGCGTATATAAATGCATACTTTGAAGTATGGCGTGTGCACATGAAAAGTTCTTCAAACTGCCCTCAGATGGGTGGGAGACTTTGAGCTTGCAAGCTGACAATGGCATAGATACTTCGCTCTATGCGTTGCCTGGCACAATGTACTTCGAAGTATGTACATATGCATAACGCATCCAGATAGAGCACCGCTCATGGGCCCGTTCAGCCGATGACCAAATGAGCAAAACTGCATGCAGGTGACCAATAGGCGAGTACAGTAGCCTCTGCTGAGTGCAGAAAGCCAACATATTCACTCTGAATCTCAATCATCATCTACAGGTACAGCAAAGCTCTCTACCAGGTCCAGTCAGCTATTGAGCTTCAGTTTTCGTATGACGGGTACAGCGTGCTTGCACCACCGGTGAAGTGAATGCAAGGTACTGTAGTAAGAACCGCTGGCGCATGCTTTGATGGTTCCTGGAGACTTTCAAGCACAGCCCCATTAAGCACATCTGATGATGATGACTCACTGACCTACGCACTCACTCACTCACCACGATGGTCCTCTTGACACCCAGGTGCGCCTCCTTGAACAGCGACACACGCTCATCAGGGTTCTGGCACAGGTTTACGGCACGCGTCATCTGGCCCCACACCGCTGGCCGCGCATTGACCAGTGTCCCCTTGAGTGTGTTCATGGTGGCCTCAGCAGACGCAAGCACACTCTCTGGCGGCGGCGGCGGCGGTGTCGCTGCTGCTCTCTGCGGTCGTGGCGTAGAGGAAAGGCAGTGGTAGAGCGTGTATTGCATGACATTGGTTCAAATGCACAGTGCGCGGATGTTGACTTGATGGTGGGGGATGACAGGACAGGGGGGAGGAGCTTGGCGGCATGGCGTTGCTTGCTGTCTCTCTCTCTGCAGTGGTGCGAGGCTATGGGGGAATCGCACTGGTGTCAATGGTTGGTCTGCATGGCTGTACATCATTGTCATCAGAGCCATTGGTTGATTGTCATGCCTGAGCAGAGATCGGTACATGACCATTGGCCATTACCCTGCCGTGTTCTGCTACGTACTCCACGATTGTGTTTAGCAGAAGTCATATTGGGTAGACAATGCGGTGCGATTCACAAGCAGCCACGGTAGCACTCTTGTCAGCCTCGCAACTGTCATGCACAATGATGTAAAAAAAGCTGCATTTGCCGCCCTATGTATGCACATTCTTCTGTATTTCACATCTGCAGCATAGCGCTATTGTGGCTCCGCATTGCTGAAATGCAGGCCTTCTCTTCATGGCAGCTTCACCTGTACTTCTGGACACAATCATGGCTTCAAGCCCAGCACCCTGCTGCTCCCTTCTCAACCGTACAAGTCCCTGCGGATGCTATAATGAAAGGCTCCCAGCATCAGGTTCTGTACGCCTTGTAACTGTAAATTGTGCAGATTTCAAAGTACATACCTTTTCCGCCCGCAGCAGCTCACTGAGGAGCACTTTCTCCACCTTCAGCATGGCCAGGCTACAGCGGTTGCCGCCCTGTCACACCAGTGATCGACAATACCGATGATCAGGTGGTGAGGCTCAGCAGCAGGCAAGCACCATTTGCTGACTTGTTTGCACTGCGTGCTATGCGTAACCATGTTTTGGCTTTGACCATGAGAGCATCTGCCTTGACTCTATGCGCATGAATGGTCTCAAGTGACAGGTAGTAGCTACACCATGTACGTCAAGAGGTGCATGCAACCAAAGGAAGGTGGGCAAAAGCATGGACAAGTGCTGAAAGTCAACAAAGGTCAACAAACAAGGTACATGCGTCTGTCTTGCAATAAACTTTGTGCAGGCTACTCCAACTCGCGCAACACACATCGCAGCAAGCATTCTATTCCAGAATCCACTTTTGCAATCCTGAGAGCACTCACATTCTTGGCACCTGCCTCCATGACAGTGGCAATGTCTGAACGCAGCTCTTCCACAGGAGTCTTGGCGTAGCGCCCGTGAGCACTGCCATCAATGGGGTATTCCGCCTTGGCACGCACTTTGGCCAGTTTCCGCCAGAGAGCATCCACCTTTTGCGGTGAACAGCATTGTGCAAGGGCAAAAGCATTCACAACTTCAACTCATGACTGCACTGATGTTCGTGAACTGATGCGTACAATATTGTTATGGAAACGAATCAAAAGATCGTATAGGTGACAAGGTGTGGTGAACGTAAGTGCCTTCCACCATTATGGTAGATTTGCCTGCTCCTGGTGAGTCTGTTACAAAAGTGACAACTGTCGGTGCTCAAATGCAGTTTAAGAGCATGTCAAAGCAGACTCAGTGTTGTTGAGGTAAACCCAATGGTTTGAGTGTAGGACAATGAGTCGATCTCGACGACCTTGACATCAGAATGAAGTATTGAATCCATGCTGCCTCAGGCTGTTCGTCTTGCAGTGGTTGAGGTTCACAATGTCCACATGTCTGTTTTTGCTACAAGTAGAAAACACTGTTCACCAGTCAGTTATCACAGGAGGAGGGCTGTAAGTCACCTGGAATTGTATTGCCGCTGCCTCATCCGCCAACTTGGCTTCCTGAGCAGACAACAGGCCATG
Organism: Tribonema minus; assembly: GCA_017506865.1. Taxonomy (NCBI): domain Eukaryota; class Xanthophyceae; order Tribonematales; family Tribonemataceae; genus Tribonema; species Tribonema minus. The sequence goes on along the minus strand of JAFCMP010000049.1, from coordinate 290,324 downwards.
AGTCATGAGTCGCACCAGTCACAGCAAATTCATGTTAGTATGCAAGTGGGTCAGCCATCTTAAGCAGCAGGTAAAGACAATGCAATCAGGATGCTATGCTTAACACTGGGGCGACCTTCAAGACTTGCAAGGGCCACATTGTTGTGATGACATTGTCATCCTGTACCACGACCGTGGCATGCAGTACTGTAGTCTACAGGTCACAACAGCACGTGATGTGTTTTGTCTGCCTTTGCTGCCGTTTTGCATGCCCCATTCCCCTCTGCACACATCCCGGAGACTCTTGTAGCCCCTACTGCACCACTCCAAGGATAAGAACCTGCAAGCGCACCTGCTCCGCCTCTGCGCGCGCCCTCGCTTTTGCCAGTGCCTTCGCCTTGAGCTCCACCAGAGCCAGGCGCGATGCCTCTGCTTGCGCTTCCTGTGCCGCCAGCGCAGCTGCCTCTGCCGCCACTGTCTCTCTCAGCGCCTCAGCAGCTCTCGCAGCTGCCTCCTCTGCTGCCTGCTTGGCTTCCGCCGCAGCCGCCGCCTCCGCTGCCGCAGCAGCCTCTGCGGCCGCCGCTTCCGCTGCCGCTGCCTCCAGAGCTGCAGCCTCCGCTGCCGCCACCGCCTGAGCCTGTGCTGCTGCTTGTTGCGCAGCAGCCTCCATGGCGGCCGCTTCCGCAGCTGCAGCTTCCGCTGCCGCTGCTGCCTCTGCCTCCGCCGCCGCTGCTGCCGCCGCCTCCGCCTCCGCTGCTGCTGCGGCGGCTTCTTCTGCTGCCCTTGCCTTGGCCGCTGCGATGGCTGCATTGGCCGCTTGCGCCTCCGCTGCAGCCTCTCTTGCTGCTGCAGCAGCGGCGGCGGCAGCAGCTACCTCTGCGGCAGCAGCTGCAGCCGCCATCGCTGCTTCTGCCTCTTTTGCCTCCTGGAGTTGAGCAACATGGATGGAAAGCAAAGTACATGCTCACACCAGGTGTGGACAAGCATTTTTGAAGCTTGTCGCAAGTGCATGCGTATTTATGTTGTAAGGATCTGCGGGCAAGTGTTCAACGCCAAATGCCAAGCTCACCAAGTATGCACACACCCAACTGCATTCGCCAACTAATGCGCTGTCAAGAGCTTAGACAAGGTGAGCTTACATGCTTTGTCATGGGCAACGCTATAACTCGCGGTGAGTTGTGGTGTGGTGAAGGCCTTGAGACAGGACGCATGGCCTTTGTGCATCGTCACCACCTCATGAAGCAATGCGTGCGGTGCTGATACAGGCACCTGACTGCCCCAAACCATCTGCAGACTGATGTATACTGACATTGCGCGAGTGGAGTACATCGCAAGAGAAGCCTCTCATTGTATTTATGTACAAGGCGCGCATGAATCAGGGCAAAACACACTTTTGTTAACGTCAAGTTCATGATGAGAGATTCCCATGCACTACATCGAAAATATAGGGGTGCTTACTGATGCATACCTGCACAATGGCACGATAAGAGCAGTTGCAGTGTATTGACATCTCACCCGTTCATCGTCAGCGGGCGAGTGTGCAGGCATGTCATCATCTTCAACTTCATCTTCATCGTCATCGTCACAGTCCAGCAACTCCAGCTGCACACAAAGCGCAGGGGTTGCACGTGATGGCATTTGAGAAAGAGGCTTACAGCGGTGGGTCCACTGAACAGTCACCATACAAGCGTCATGTTGGAACAAACTGGACCAAGTGTACAGAAGTATGTCATGTCAGACAGACTGACGACACTCCTCTCAGTCACCTGCACAAGGCTGCCCCCACAGTGGCAGGTGATTGGTGAATCCACAGCACCGGTGGCAGAGCAGCAATGCAGCATCTACGGCGATGCAACAACACTGGCGACACGTAGCTATAGCATAGCCTGAGAGCAAAAGGGCCAGATTTGCCAGGACCAAACAGTTTCCCTAGCCTTGAAGTACGTAGTTAGTTTTTGTACCTGCAGGAGGTCACCCTGGAATGATGCTTCGTGTCGGCTGGAAGCGGCTGCCTCTGCCTGAGCAGCTGCCTCACGCAGCTTCTCAAGCCTGCTGCCTGTGGCACATTAAGTGAGCAGCCAGGCAGGAGTAGGTAAATTACATTGATCGGCAGCCATGCATGCATCTGTGTGATTGAGACGGCATTGAATGTTGCTGAAGCAGCTCGCTGCAGTCGCGTTCGCGACAACTTGGTCAAATTGCTAAGTGCAAGTATGAATGAGCATACATTGATGGCGTGCCTTGTAATTTGGCCAACATCAGAAACCATGCACCATAAGCATGTGCTGGTGAATGAGTGAGTGAGTGAGCACAATCAATCTCGCTCAGGTGCCTAAGACGCAGACAAGAAAAACACTGCAACATCAATTAGATGGCCACCCTGCCGAGCATGAGAGGCCCTCAGTAGCATTGAAGCAAACAGATGACGGACACTGCGGATTGAATTCGCATGAAGATGGGCACCTGCTGATGTGGCATTTGCCGTGCCTGCAGAGCCTTCTGGCTGCTGCGCCGCTTCCTTCTTTGCCAGTGAGTCAAGCATCGTCACAACCTGTGGGGTTTCATTCAACGCCATCACAAGGTACGAGTGAGGTTCTGCATTGTGGCAGTGCACCAAGCACTTGTTCTTCAAAATATGTGAGCCTGTACTGGCAAGCACTACCGCTAGCAAGCACGCAAAATGCAACTGCGTAGAGGACGATCACAAATACCATTGTCATACTTGCAATATGGTGTGAGCATAGGCAAAGTGGACATATGAGAGTCAGGTGCACCATGGCCTGATCATGCTCTTTACTTACTTGTGTCTGCCAGCATCACTCCTCAATATAAGTGGTGCAAGAGAATAGTGGTGTATGCTCAGGTGCTGTAGACATCGTCAGACGCCTTGCTGGTAAATGGCACATGGTACTCATGCAGTATGCGTGGACGGCAACGGTGGTCATCCACGCACAGCTGCAGACTCAACTGACAAGCAGCATGCTGCTCACGGTGCTTGGCCTGGATAATGCAACAAGCAAGCGCTGACGATAGCCTGCTTAGGCCGTCTTTTATGGCAATCAAATCGAGCGATCAAAGTTGGGGCCCAAACGCCCATTTTCAACCTTGCCAGCGTCCAAGAAAAGTGATCTGGACTTTTGCCTCAAAATGAGGCAAACAGGATGGGCGACGCAATCGGGCACGGACTCTTTGAGACGAAAGAGCGCAGAACTGCTGACGTTTGCATGGCGCAGGCACTTTTGGTCCTACACTGTGACTCAGTGCACTGTGAGAAACCACAAGGCAGCTGTTGAAGTCACTACTCCCATCATAGAAGCATCTGAACTCCATTCCATCGCATATTGTTGCGTCAATATTGTGGCAGGAGCATTGTCTAACCTGTGAAACAATGGCAGAGTTGCCCGCATGGAGCTCCAGGCTGCGCTGCAGTGCAGTCACAGCCGCACCTGATGGACAAAGGCACAGATGCAAAGTACATGGGTGAAGATGATTGTAAAGACATTGTCAAGTTGCATGTGTTGTGACCACAAAACGATTGACATCATATGCAACAAGTGCTGCCGAACAGGACTCACCCCCACAAGTTGGCGGACTATGCATGCAAGGGCAAATATTGCATCTACGGCAGTACATAGATTGCCGAGTGTGTCATTGTGAAGCGCTCATGAGTGTTCATTCACCATGCGTGTCAATGCCAATGCGTGCATGCATGTGAACATGGAGAACATCAACACCTTATAGGCACCATACATCTCAGCTTTGAGGAGTTGCTGAGGCATGCATCCATTGTTAAGACAGCAAACAGTTCAGCGCGGCCCCACAAAAGCTGCTGATGCATGGATACATTGAAGACAGTCCCGCAGAGTGTGCAACGTTAGCTGCACGCAGTGGCAATGGTGAGGCATATCAGTGTTGTTGCCCTGACCTGTTTCGCCCCACAGACTGCCAGGCACCCCCCGTCCTCTGTCCATAAGCAAAAGGGCTTGCAGCCCTCTCTCCTGCGACAAAGTGATTGGACACACAGCGGACATATCAGCAGGCAGCAGGCATCAACAACATGTTGCCAACATCTTGGTATTGCACAACTGTGCACTGGGCTGATGGCAACTTGGAGTGGTGGGTTTTCGCACATCGCCAGGTCGAGGCCTGAGGTCAGTCATTACCCATGTTGCCTTCTTGTCCACACTGTTTCACTCTTCGGTGCAGATTATCATCAATGCAACTTCACCCAGCTTCAAAGGGCGAATCTGCCATTGTTGGTGTGTACCCGATGATCCACGTAGACATGCTGTGTGAGTTTTGAAATAGAAGTTGATGGGCCTACTTTCAATGCGGTGCTGGCTAAGAATGGCGGCGACTTTGCGCTCATCACTAAGTACTCACACTAGTGTGCGCTGCACAGCTCGCACAGTTCAAATATGCAATGCATGCCGTGTGGCTTGCGGAGGCCAACGACTTGAACTGTACGAAAGCCAGAAACACCATAACATGTTACTTGGGTTGTTCTTTCATCAGTACAGCGTGCATCGAGCACTCCTGTGGTTTTGCACCCTTTTGGCAAGAAAAGCCGCCCAGTGGTTACCATCTTAATTTGAGAAGAATCACTATAGTCTGCACTTCCACATTAGGTGAAGCATCATTCACCTGCACCAGTGCATCCAATGGATGCGCAGACATAGCTGCGATGACTGTCGAACCTCCCTTGAGGGCTGCTGTCTCTTCATCCTCCTCTTGTGCTGAGACACTGCGTCTCTTCTGCAAAAAGCAAGAACCACCATGCACATGATGACATGTTACTCAGGCAGCCAGTGTGCTTGTATGTGAATGCATGCGGCGAATAGGCTGGCACGGCAGCAGTACGGTGCACCACGTCTTTAAAGAAAAGCATGCAATGCTCACTTGGCGATGGAACCACCAGTGGGCATATGGCATACTTCAAGTATACACGTGCTCAACAGCAACAAAGGTTTGTGTGACATTGCCATCGAAGCACCAAACAGCCGTGTTGAGCTGTGAATGGCCATTGATGTAAACTGGCAGCTCACACAGCGTCAAGCGCATACTTTCAACTCAAACATGTAGATTGAAAGGATGGAAATTTTTACAGGTGGCTCAGCAGGAGCTGCCTCAACAGCTAGTCCGATCACGTCTTCTACTGGTGTCACCCAGAGCATTACAAATGACACAAACCTGCATATACTTCAAAGTACGATTCAGGAAACAGGCTACGGCAAAGCAGCAGTGCAAGGAGCAGTGGATATTACATGCATCCACATACCTGTAAGTACCATGCGATGGCGCCCAGTGACGACTGAGCAGTGCTGCGACTGGTGATGGCAACGCCTGCCAGTGCCTCTGCGGCAGTGTTGAATAGGGTCCTCTCATCGAAGCTGCGCGTAACGTGTATGTGCGGACGCATGTAGAACACCTTGTTGAGTGCATTTCTCGATGCAATTAGTTCTGCAATGTGTGATGAGCAGGACTGTAAACATGGCAAGATCTCTGCTGCTCCTGCCCTCATTTGCAACAAGGCTGTATACCGCTGCACGATGGTCTGATGGGCATTGTGCAATGCTCTGCTGCGCTTGTTCGCATCAGTTGCGCACATACGATCAAATCAAGCAGCTCCACATCAGCAAAAGCAGCAGCATCAGCAGGTGCTACACATCACTCAGGACACCCTGTTCTTCTGCTGCCAAGCAATACCTGCAATGAGCATGCCACCTGGCTCAAGCATTGCATAGCAGTAGAGCATGTCGTAGTGACCGTTACAGGTGTTGGTCAATCACTGAAGCGTACAACAAGGGCCACATCCATTGTCATTGCAAATTGCCAGCTAGCATGATGCAGCATCACACCAGCCCACACGCAGTACACCATGTATACATTTGCCACATACCTGCACACGGGTACTGCTGCAGTGTGCTGGTCTTGGGCGCTTGTGTGGAGGTCGTGGCACCGTACAAGTGCCAGTGCCGCCGCGATCGAAGCACCGATGGCAGCAACCTCTGCTGCGCCCTTGCGGGCAGCAGGAGCGGCGCTTTTGAGCAGCCTGCAGCGTGACACAGCGAGCGACGCGTAGTGAGGAACACCACCCCGCATTACCAGCCACGTCCGAGGTCCATGGACAACGGCTCTTCAGCATCATAGAAGTAGAGTATGCTGAAGTCTACTTTAGCGGATGCTGGCTGCGGACACGAAGAGAAGTGTGTTGTTGCACACAACGTACGCAATGCCAGTGTCGAAGTTTACAGCAAACATCAACAGTTGGTTTCGATGCGCCCTGGCGCGCACAGATGTCACACGACGCCTATGCGCAATCACGCTAGCCATTGCAATTCTTCACCCTCCATGTGCTGGGTGACAATTTACACGGTGCTTGCCAGTGTCTTTTACCTGTCTGCCACCGCTACAGCCTTCCCAGCCGCGCCTAGCGTCAGCAGTGACTCTACGATTGACTGGACACCCCCTGTGCTCCGCCGACCGTCGATCGTCAGTGTAACAGAGCCAGGGGACCCAGGGCACCCAGGAGACCCTGCTGGCATCAGTGAAGTTGAAGTTACACCCGGAATTGGGGAAAGTGACGGACGCCTGGGAGCGGAGTGCCTGCTTGAGCTCCACTCGGATGCTGGGTCGTTGATTGCTGCAGCTGCCTCTGCCAGTCGTTCCACCTGAAGGGGCGACGCAGTGGCAGCGCAGTGGGCACTGAGAAAGCTGTATCTGTTTGTGTCATACACCATCAAATATGGGTTCATGTATGTTCAATATGAATCACTGTCAAGACGTGGTCAGGACAAGACATCATCTGCATATCCCACCTTTGGCGCTCAAGACACAAATAATTTTCCTAAGGAATTTGCAGGTTCGGCCATCAGTGTTCAACCGGTGTACCCAGAATTTACAAACACACCCGCAGTCAACGATGCTGATTTTAAAATCCATGGTCACATACAACTGCAGCCCTGCGCAAACACCCAATGTCAGCTCTGAGTGTGACAATGGCTCGGGGCAATCACCTGCACTCAAATGACACAGCGAGCAGGCGCTCAATGCACTGTGTCGGTGAGAATGCCAGCTATGCCAGCATGTGTGTTATATGGCAGTGGAACTCACCAAGGAGAGGCACGGCGTAGCCAGTTGGCAGGACCCTCCACACCACCTCAGCACCTCAACGGCAGCTGTATGTCCCGCACCGGATGTCGCTGCTGCACATACATGATGCACGATGGGAAGGGGCCATGTCAGTATACCAGTGGTACCGTTATTCAGGACAATGAATGCTGAGGCCATGACACAATGTTGTGTTCATCACGGTTATCTGCATTGACTTCACTCTCTCTAGAGCGAAGTTCTGGTCATTCTGCCGAGTGATAGTTTCAACAAAACAAGTCTGTTGGCACTACTTTTGCGGATGCTGTGCACTGATTCAAAGCACCACTAGAGGCAAGCGCCTTCACCAATTGTGCAGGCACGTACTATACTACCTTCAGAACTTTGTGCTGTCGGTATGACACATGGGCGAACATTGCTGGAAGACAGGTGCCCCCATGTGGGCAATGGTGCTTACACATGCACAGTTAACAGTGCATAAACAAGCATCAACTCTGCTACTATAGTATGATCAGGAGTGTGGCCATACCAAGTAGGGCAGGCGAGGGCAGTGTATTCAATACCTGAAGAAGCTGATTTCACACCATGCTGTGCTGTTTCTGCACAGAGGCTCCGGGCCACATTAAGAGCGCCCCTGTCATACAACAAGTTTCAAGGCACCGTATCAGCACTGCCACGATGCACTTGCATTTCAACGAGGGACATCATGATCAGTAAGTGGTTAGGATGCAGCCGCTACAGTGTGTGATAGTGACAGTGACGTCAACAGGAAAAGCACACCATACACAAACATGAAGCACTTGGTCTGCCAACGAGTGATGCCTGTGGCATCAACACACACAAGCCAATCATTGAACAGGTACTGCAGTCAACAGGCATGCTCTCATGCCCATTGACTGATGCTAAGCAAGCCAAATGCTGCTTCATGTGGTTGTGTGACCTGAGTCCTTACGAATCCTTTCAGCCTTCAATAGCATATATACCACTGCTTGCCGTGAGTCAAATGGCTACAGCCAAACAGAGAGTCTGCGTTCAGCTTCATAGTTTGACAACCAAGTGTACAGTGCTGGGCGCCCTTGTCTGCATACATGATCGCAGCCACCGTCACCGCCTTAGCAACCCATAGAAGTATGCTCGCCCGGCAGGAGTCGGCCTGCACAATGATCTCAGAGCCTTGTCATTGCTTAGAAGAGTGAAGCGGGTACCCACTCATGAGCTTCACAAATGATCCCCTTTGTGACAGTTTCAGGCTCAAAATGGCATCATGGACGTGCCCCATTGACTAAGGATAAACTGGTTACCTGATGGTGCATGCCAGTGCAGCAAGTGTTTGAGCCACAGCCACTGTAGGTGAATCAGCTCCAGCAGAGGACAGGTCTTGAGCCTGAGGCGCAAAGGCAGTTGCAACACACTGTAAGGATGTAGCTAAAACATCCAGCACCAATTTCAAGGTCACGAATGGATGCAGTTAGGTTTGCTTGTGTCTTCTTGGCACAATCGCTTTGTGACTTGGGGTCACGCTTGACGCGGGCGATGCACGATTACATCTATATTACGGCTGAGGCCACAGATGATGGTGTTTGTACAGCACATTTTAACTGCCACACCAGTTCAGTATGACGAGTGAGCCAACCAATTCCTGCAACATGGCTGCTCGTCTTTCTGTAAAGCAAGTACACGCAGTACTTCAGAAGTACACTGTGTGCGGCAAGGAGACTTACGCACAAAATGCACATGTACTTCAAGCAACTGTGCTGTATGTAGCAAGAGAGCAAGTGAGATGTCATCTTCTCAGATGCTTGCCAATGGAAAACTGCTTTTTTCTGACTTGCATTGTAGCAAGAGAGTCAGTAAGGTGTCATGTTCTCAGACGCTTGCCAATAGAAAACTGCTTGTTCCAAATTGCACTATGATCTGATGCTCTCACCTGCATGAGCTGAGCCACGGCCTGTTGTGCTTGGTTTCTGCCGCCGCTGAGCAGGCGTACCAATAGCGTACCCCCAACACGCCGGACCTCTGCATTGGCCTGCCACAACCAGCAACATAAAAAGCACATTACGTCATTGCAGTAATGGTAACTACTGGTATGAGCCCATCATGTGGTGAGGTAGATGCATATGCGTGTGTTTTGTGAAGGCTGACATGGCCAGTTCTCAGCAGGGATACAACTCAAAGTGAAGGGTATGATACGTGTAGTAATGTCAGAAAGAGGTTATGTGCTCGCACCATAATTTAACAGGAACTTGCCACAAATCTTGCGTGCACTATTGAAGCACTATGCTGGCTATGTGGACTTGGACTTACCGTACACAGCTTGAGAGATCATCACACACCAATATTGTTCAGCGATGCAGCAAGTGTTCAGGCTGGAGTGGTGACTCAACAAAAACTGATCACCACTGCAGCGCAGCGCAAATACTCTCTAGCAAACTTGTGTGGCCTCGTGCATACCTGACACTGCTGTACAGCTTGTCGCACTCCAGAGGCCACCTCACCGCTGATGCTATCCGCGTCTCCCTGCGCATGGATGCACAAACATACACCTGGTTAAGTTCACAGTCGCGTTAAGTGAGCATGAAAATGACAGCAACAATGGCAGCATCAGACCTGAAGCATGCTCCAAAAGACCATATGGTCAGCGCAGACTCGCGCACGGACATCCCTCATGACATGTCATGGGTCAGAGTACCGCTTATCGATTAGAAGAGTGATACGGTGCGCGACTTTGCAGGGTGCACTACACTAGAAACTTTGTGCTACTTTGCAACTACGTGTATGAAGGCCAAGTTGCGGAGGCATTTGCGTGGTGCACGCATATTGAGGAAACCGAGGTCTACATACACCGACAACGTTGAATGGGAAACAACACATTGAAACGTCGTGGCCATGTATTATGTGTCATGCATGTGTCATGGCACACCACATTTACATACATACCTCAGCGCACAGCTCAACGGACAGCCTGTCGAGGGTCTTGAGGGCCCTCACGAGACCCGCTTCGCCCTCCACACACAGAAGGTCTGCAAGAGCGCAGCAACAACAGCCGTAAAACACCATGCCGTGAGAAGCTGGGTGTTTAGGTTGTTCCGTGGTTAGGCACTACGTGGAGCGAATAAACTTTGCCGGCTTTCGATATTCCCACTGGATGCATTCAGATCACGACGCTGTAGAGTGGTCAGTGCCCTCCCCCACACACACATTCATGCAAACTGCCTTGATGCTATGTTGCTTCTAATGCGCACTTGCTATTGGCGATTGGTGGATGCAACATTTGGTACACTGCGCAGTACTCAACTTGATACCGGAGCCTATACACACCACATCTGTCCTCAATGAGCAAGCGATGTTTCCGCAGCTAACAAGATGTAATGCCTGCATCATGACTTTATGACAAAGTCTCAGCACGATGCATGGTGCCACTGAAACACTCAACTCACCTACATGGACCAATGTGAGCTACTAGAACGTTTACAAAGATGGGTCAGTCATTACCGCACAGGCATGATCACGTGTGTTCAGGTGGTCATGACAGGAAACCCTCTGAGCCTTGCACGATGGCTCACCAGTGTTGCTTAGGGTGTCAGCCAGCAGCTTGACAGTGTACTCATGGCCAGCGCCATTTGCGTGCAGCAAAGCGCGCCTGCCCTCCGACAGCCTGCTCAACAGCTGCACATCAGAAACAAAAACAGATGTGATGAGCACACAAGGTAGAGTATACAAGATGCATGAGCACAAGGTAGAGAATGTAAGATGCACTGCAGCTGACGCAAATGATCTGCAGCACCAGACACAGTCATCACTTGCGAAGACAGTGAAGCAGTCTCATGCAGTTCTCGCCGACAAGTGCTTGAGAGGCACATGTTTCGGAACAGCTTGTGTGTGTTGAAAGCACAGCAGCAGACTTTGGTATGCGCATAGTTAGGCAGGTTATACTGATGTTGAAGGTACCTCTATACCACACCACACCGGTGCATGTTGTTGGAATGGTAGCATACACGAAGCGGCTCTAAGGCATATGTACACATGCTGCCTAAACATATGTTCAAGCTCTGACGCAAATTGATAGGAACATCACGGCTTACCTCCACTGCATCTAGGCAGGGCAGCAGCACGCCTGCATTGCATGGCGCCACGTAGCGCATGGTGGCCATGACAGCCAGCACACCCCCGTGCACCGCAACGGTGCGCTCACAGCTCGTTGCTGCGGATGCTGCAATCAGCTTGGCACACTCCAGCGCCTGCAGTCACAGTCAATGTGGTGTGCATACATTTAGCAGAATGGGCACGTTAGATTACCATAGAGCACACTCCAGCGCCTGCAGTCGCATCATCATCAATGTGGTGTGCATACATTCAACATTTTGGGCACGTTAAATGACCATAGAGCGTGTGCTTAGTAGCTGACACAGAGGCTAGAACCCATTGAGCAATGGTAAGTTGTAAACTGATGCGCACCAAAATGCACTCGTGATGTTTCAGGTGCACAGAGCACAATACATAACGCTTGAGTCAAGCGCTGACTTACTGGTACCGACAAACCATCCAATGCAGATGCAAACGACATACACACACACCAACACACACGCCCACACACACATACAGACATAGCCCTCCTGGTCGAGAAGAAATTAAGCAGACCATGCCACAGCAAAGCAGGTGTCATGGCGCAACACTCACCATCTCTGTCAAATGCGAGCTGCGAGGCGTCGTTTTGCCAGAACCTCCTTTGGCATACACAGCATTGCCATTTGCTGCGTGCCCCCCATCCTGAGCACTGGGCAAAGCATTCAACACACACACCGCCACTGCGGCAACCGCGTCCTGGAACAGCTGATCCACACGTCCCGTGAGCTCCACCACAGTGCGCAGCACCTGCAAGAAGCAAGATGTGTGCAGAGTTTGATGCCATGGATAATATTGGATTTATATCGGCAGCCTTTCTGGTCACTGCATTGCCAACTTGCCGTGTCCCTGCAAACCCCTCATTGTGCACAGGTGTTTGATTGTCCCTCAGTTCAGGTATGCTTGCACCAATGCCGCGCTGCACGTTTAAAAACATTTCTTCAGGCTCAAGCGGGCACCAACAGCCGCTACCCAAGTCAAGTACTTCGAAGTACCACATGCACACATATTCACGCCCATTTTGGAGTAGAGTTATATTTATAATTATAAATACCTGGCTTGCACCTGCCACCACCAACGGCGACGCCACCTCCCCAGCGTCAGACTCTGCGAGCGCCGTTGTTCCAGGGGACAGCACAGCTGCCACCGCTGACACCCCCCCGGCTGAGCAGAATGCCTGCACATATCAATCACAGGTGAATGGTGAAGGCACATTTGTGAAGCGGTTGGGGCGCTGTGTGAAGCCCATCAGTATGGGACCCAGCATCAAGTGCTTGAAAGGTAATGCCAGGGCGGTGAGGAAGATGATGTTGTGAGTAGAAGCATATTGAAGCCGCATGAGGCATGCATACGCCGCAAGTGATGAGGCTGCAGCAAGTACGGCGCCATGCTGACTCTCACCACACCGCATGCACTGCAGAGGGCGCAAGGGGCCAGCTCTCAAACTTGCCCTCATGCAGTTTCACGCATTTCTGCTCTTGATGTCGCCAAAGTGTAACTGTGATCTGACCAGGAGAATCTATTTCACCAACAGTTAAATGTGCGCTCCTCATGCGGCTCCGTTTTTCAGTTCTGCATACACAGCTGTTGCTAGAAACATGCAAACAGGTGGACGGCAGAGTGCAATGATTCTTTCACGATGACGGCAGTTTATGCTCGCATTGAGGGCGTACCTCAGCAGTTTCATCGGGGTGCTTGGCACTGTTGAGCTCATGCAGCACGGTGGACAGCGTGTATCTGACATGCTGCGAGAACCGCGCATGGCAGCGCAGCTCATTCACCTTGGCTTCCTGTGACGCACGCAGCCCGACAAGACATGACACCTGTGACGCGCGGACTTACATGACATGCGAGCTGTTGTTGGTGGTTGGGTCTCTGTGGACCAGTGCCTCACAGTCTCTGCACTTGATGGAGAAGGGATGTCCCAAATCATGAAAATATTCGTAGCAGGTGAGCACCTGTTGTGCTTGGTTGTTTTGATGGCCGTAGCTTCACTTTGCAAGGTGAATCAGTGCGTACAGTGCATCAACCACAGTTGGCAGTTGGCAACTGCTTTGTGTGTGTGGAGAAGTCAATACACGGTGCAGCTGGAATGCCGGACCCTGCCTCACATGCGGTGAGCCAGTGCATGCCAACACTAGAATGAAGAATGCAATTAGATCAGCTGCTTTGTCAATAAACTTTTGTCAAACTGCATGCGCTGCCCCCCTCTGTTGACGCATGTGGGAACCCACAGCTCACTTGTAAACAACAGCCTTCGATCGCCAGTACATCACATGTCGTGCGTCCTGCCGCCTGGCCCATGCAGGCACGGTCGTAATGCACGGTATCTGCTGATCGCAACACACTTACTCACAATCCTCACACCATATTGAAGCCTTCCATGCGATCTAAGCGCTGACAATTTTGTCAGTTGACCATTTTCTGCAACCATCGAAATCGATCAGGGATAGCTGCCACAACAACCACAAAAAACAAGGAAACACCAAGATGCCCGTAACTTAGCAAGCGTCGACGACATGTAGCGGTTGGCGTAGCTTCTTGATGCAGTCAGATCTCGGGTTTCGAGGTTTGACGTCACGGGACGCACACAGAGCAGCTGTTCACGCAAAACTGGCCGTGCAGTATCTGCTGGCGTTCAACTAAGCAGAAACGTTGGTGGTCACCCTTTCTTGCCAGCTGATGGCATGCCCACTCACCATTTGTCGTGAGAGCGTACCCCTGAGCCCACTGCTCCTTTCCAGCTAGTTAAGTTCCCGCTGCTGTGTGCGCTCCTTGCAGGTGGTGCTCCCTGCTCTTCGCCCCTCTTACGCCCAGATATCAAGCCTCCCTTGTGTCATCAAGGTGCGGTCAAAGCACTGCCTGCAGCCCCTCGCTCGCGTCAATTAGCGCTGAACACACACCAACCGCCTTTGGCTTAGGGTGCGGCGCATACATTCTTGACGGACGTTCAGTAGAGTCTACCCAATGCTTGGGAAATGGATGTCGGTTATCAATACAGAGGGATCTACGTACTGAGGATTCATATACATCGATCATGGAGAGGTGTGGTAATCTATTGAACATGAAAAAATGACAATGAAAAGACGTTGCAAAATCGTACAATAGGAGTGAGGCTGGGGCAGTGACTGAACGATGACGTTTGCCTGACACAGTGTAACATGGCATGAGAGGCACAAGGCACTCGCTTGTTAACAAGCACCTCACGCATTAGCATGCTGTGGGCAAGATTGAAACGTCACCAATATGATTGAGTGAAATGCATATAGTTCCAGTAAGAATGGCGTGCTGCCATGCATCCTGTTCGAACAGATCTGGTCAGGTGGAGCCTGGAGCAAAGCCTCAGATGTCGCACATTGTCTTCAATTTTGCACTTGAACTTTGCATGAAGTGTATCCAATCACGCAAGCTGGGCATGTCACGGGGTCTCGTCATCCTCTCCCTGCTCTTCCTGGTGTGGCTGGTGGTTGCTGTCGAGCTGGAGCCTCAGGCTGTCAGGCAGCAGCAGCAGCTGCTGGGATGCTGCTGCACCATGATCACTCGCAGCGGCAGCAGCAGCAGCAGCAGCAGCAGCAGCAGCAGCTGCTGCTGCAGCAAGCATAAGCTGCTGCTGCTGCTGCTGCACATAGGCAGCCGCTGCCATCAGCACCAGCAGCAGCAGCAAGCAGCATCAGCCCCGTCATGCTTGGCGCAGAGGGCCAGCAGCTGACCATGATACATCCGTTATACTCCCATCGAGGTGTCGCTGCTGCTGCTGCACAGTATCGCCTTAACAACTGCCAGTCCTGCCAACATTCCCCCCCACCCCCTTAAAATGCAGGCCCTAGGGCTCCCATCAGCGCAGAGACCACCGGTAGTAAAGAGAGTTCTTGACATCTGTGTCACCTGGCTTACTCTGAATGTGCAAGTGTGGCGCTGTGCATACCCCCAAAGGCAGAGAAGTTCGGGCATCAAACGGGCTTGCGCAAATGGTGCCCTCAAGACTAATTATGCCTAGAGCTTACTCTGTAGTCTTCGAGCACAATGGTCAATGGTTTAAAAGCGCAATGGAGAATTGTGTATGCATATGCAATCTGGACATTACGTTGGTACACATGCATGCATGTAACATGGGATGCGGACCACCAATAACTACTGCTGCATTTATGCCGTGAGAACGCCACATCATGATGGCCACACCTCTTGTATACTTGACAGTGTGTGAAATAAAGAATGCTCCGGTGGCGCATTCGCTTCATGTGAGGATGCCTCCTGTCACTACAGCAGCAGCACACTATGTTGCCTGGCATTGCCGCACACTGACAATACAACAGCACTGCTATGTACAGCTGTGTACACACATGTGTGTCTGCACACGGTCCGCCTGTACACTATTGCTCTGTGTTGCTGCACTCATACTGCTGCCGCAGCTGCTAAGCTCACCACAACTACATACCTACTGAGGCAGGCAGGAGCAGACATAACACCCCTCAGATCAAGTACAGGCCACTGCTATCAGGGCGAATAAACCTGAAGAGGTGCTTCTTGCAGGCGGCCTTCAGCTCCGCCTGTACGCTCAGATGTTGAGGGGCAAGGACCATGATCATGCTCCAGGTGCCATCGGCATACTTGCGCAGATGCCCAGTGGACTTGCGCGGAGCTTGGACAGTCAGCCAAAGGCGCAAGTCGGCGTACGTTTTCGCGGCGTCCTTCAGCTTGTTGGCCTCTTTCTTCGCGAGCTTGAGCGTCTCGTCCTCCTTCTGCAACGCCACAATGTACTCATCCAATTCCGCAGCGGTGTGCTGCGAGTGGCATGAAAAGTGCACGCGTGCGGTGACCAGTTTAACGGCAAGAGCTGAAACGCGTGAGAGCTTTCCAAAATTCACACTGATCACCTTGCATTGCGCACCACCGGGCTTGCAAAGCACAGCGAAGTGCTGGACACATTTTACTTGGTTTGATCAGTTGCAAATCTGATAGGGTGCTCGTTGCAATAGGGTAGCAGTTACAAGAAGAAGCTTGCTCGATGTGAGACAACGGAGAGTATCGTAGTTCCTGTACGTTTCTGTGTAACTTCAACTGCAAGGAGAATATGGACCCTGTATCAGCGCTTCTGTGTGTTACGCCGCCCTGCTGAAGGCAGCAACTTCTACACATTTCTCACACATTGATGGCACGTCAGCGGTTACGTCATGTTACGAAAGGGCTGCCCCAAATCAAACCACAGCCGGCTACAGGTTACTGATACTGCTAAGCATCAACGGTTATGCATGACACATGACATTGTGTACTACTAGGAGGGAGCCTAAGCAGCACCTCTGCATGCCGTCCCCTTGCGCCTCTGTGAGTGAGGCCAGTTCAGCACTTACAGGCAGCGGAAATCTCAGAGTCTACAAATGCATTTGATAATCTGAAACCTGTCATGCCCTGACCGACCACCGGACAACTTGTATGGGTGCAGTGTAGCTCAAATCATGGGCGATGGGCGTGCTACACAAGTCACATCAGTGCTCTGTTCTGTGATGGCCAAGATTGACCGTCCTAGGCAGTGACCCGTGCCAAGACCTGATGAATCGCAAAAGTGCAACTGGCAGTGCGTGGTGAACCTCATGTTGGTATCAGCGCTGCCAAAAGTTGACCAGTTCCCGTTGACCATTCAGCGTCGCCAAAGTTTTGACAAGGAGTTGTCGGAATGCTGGCTAACAATAAACAATTGATGTTTTACTCTCTCGGGATGCCCAGTGCTGTCTGCTCCGGCATACTCTATGCTCAGGGCGGATGCGCATCAGCGGTGATGTTCAGGGCTAGAGATAGCGGAAGGAAAACGCTGACTGATGGCACTTCTACGGTATCATTTACACACAGGTATTTGTGGTAGGCTTTACAGTTACAGATTATAAACTACTTTGTTTAAAAGATGAAAATTACTGGCAAGACAACCTGGATGGCACAACAGGTCAGAACCAACCACAGCAATTAGAGGCACTGTGGGTTGCACGGTCACACACCATTGACCGTGAGCTCTTGGGTTTAGGGTAAGGGACAGCCCTAACTCTCTACACCCTTACTCTGATCCTAAAACCTAATCCTGAACTTAAACCCTGACGCAACACATTAGAGGCACCGTGTGTCACGTACGAAGCGACCCACCTTGTTTGTGACCTCCATTTCGCCGGCAGCCTTTGACACGACTATCACCACCATCTTCTTGTCCCCGTCGACAAAGAAGCCACCAATCTCGCACATCAGGGGCTCCTGTGTGGTCTTGAGGTCGAGCTCATCAAGGCGCAGGCCCTCGCGTTCGAAGAGCCAGGGAAGGCCAGTGTTGACCTAACGGCGGGCAGGCAGTGAGCAAGGAGATCATGATGACCAGTCGTCACGTTCAGTACTGGTCAGATGCGCATCCTTCGTTCACAATCAGTATGCTCCGTGCCAAAATCTCAGACATGCAGGGGCTCTTTGGTCTGCTGCTCTGCCTCTTATTGCAGTGATCAGGCAGTTTGTGACCTTTGTTTTGACCCTAAACCTAAGGCTGCAGATGCGTGCTAAATTCTACGTAATACAAGTTGCATGCGGTCATTCTGACACACCTGGGCTTCCCATGCGTCCGTCACATGCCTCCCGAACCCCTGGCTCTGCTTCACCTCCTGCTCCAGACCAGACAGCCTGCTGCTGCCTAATGCTTGCAAAATTCTGGCCAATACTCAGCGCCGGCCTCCAGCGCGTCAAAGCTGCGAATCGTCTGCTCTGGAAGATCCCTTGTGGCCAGGCCGAACGCGCCCAGTTGGCTGAGGAGCTGAGTGAGGTCGGCTGCATCCATGACCAGCACTGGTCTGGCCTGTGCTTTGTCTGCTGCTGGGTCGTCGCTGTCCAGGGCATACTTGTGCAGAAGGATCAATTTCAGCTCTGCAACGCGCGCACGTAACTAGCACTAGAGTGCGTCAGCTGTGCTCATCAGATTCACCGTTGAAGCCTTGCAATAATAGAAAGGCATGTATTCTTGTAAACATCATGGATCCATAGAGGAGCATTTGAGTCGCTTGTCAATGATCTTCATGAGTATAAAGGCACGTCTGTAGAACAAGGCTCATGAAGAGCCCACTAAGCAGACGTAGTAGCAGACACCAGATGACCCAAGCAACACCAAGCCTCGTAAACCCCAAATGAAAACACAACAATAATAACAATAACAATAGTAATGTGAACGTCAACATACCAAAACACTGTAGAGCCATTACTATGGTAACTGTATAGTAACGGTTAACCAAGAAAGAAAAAATGTAACTGTGACGTTCCTGTGCACGCTCACGGCTTGGTGCCAGATGATGCTTCTGCATTGCCGTCACATTGCTGAGATTAACGGTGACATATGGCCACATTGTCGTGCAGCTGCACATGGTGCGTGGCACTTCAAGATGGCTCAAACACTGACATTGACATTTTGTGCACCTGGCTTGAGCTGGGCCGCCTGCAGGTCCCGTACGGTTTTGTGGAACTTGTGCGCAATGGCAATCTGCTGCTGATTGCCACCGAATATGTCGGCAAATTGGGACTTGTCGACTGCTGCCAATGCCTCCTCGCGCCAGGACTCAAAGACTCCTCTGATTAGCTTGAACTGCTCCTGGTTAAGCAGGTCTTTAACTGCAAAACAAGCATGAGTCACAACAACATTGGGTTACCAGCACTGTGCTGCGCAGCAATAAGATGATCGTTGCTGATGCACTGCGGTGTGCGACGCACAACCGGGAACGTGCCCGCCACATCTGTAGCCCATACGCAACTTTGAGTTGTCTGCACCGCAAAGCTGGCAGCTCGTCATGCAGACAGGTATTGCAGCATAGCAAAAAAAGTATTTGTAAAATACGGCCACGGCGGCACAACAATCTGGCTCGTTTGTGATTGTTTGTCAGTCATCAATCGAGCAAGTCTGCCATGCAAGTGCCGCTCAAGAACGATGTGGCATCAATATTTAGGCAGAAGCAGCAAAGGGTGCAAATACTGTGGCGAGTAACGCAAGTAATACACAGGCAACGTGCATACTATATGCAGCAATGAAAGGCCATAACCTGTGTGGAAAGCGAAGATGAGACGAAAATTGTACAGCAGTAGTGCAGGTGACGACCAAGAGATACGCATACCAATTGTCCGTTTCCTCAAGTCTGTATTCCACTCTCAGCAGCGTTGCAAGTTTTAGATACAAATGCACGATATTATTTTCATTTGTGTCGCCACAAGTCCCTCAGCTCTCATTGAACGCGGCATAGTATGATAAAGTGCTCAGTCAAGGGTACCATCATCATGGAAACATATTGGCATAGTGCGTGTCATACATGCTTCATAGAAGTATATCTCGTGTTCCAAAAAAATCAAAAACCTGAGAAGCTTAGACTACTCTATAGGGGTGCCCACACAGGTTTAGAGCATACAAGACCTACAGAAGATGTAAGGCCTAACAGCAACCCTAGGCTTCTTTGGCACTGTCTCCAGCAGAGACAGTCGCGACGCGGCGTGGCTGTCGCAGCTAAATGTGGACAATGCACAAGCAGTGCGTTGCGCTCTCAGTTACATATGGAAACGCACAATATTACGTTGGGATCTCAATTATCTCTTACACAGCATACAAGCTTCTTCTTACCATCGTTAACCACAGGTCATATACATATGGCCGGGAGGTTTGTCATATGGCCATGATTTATTGAGTTTTGACCCAGCTTCCAACGGAGGATCTGTTGCACTCACCGCTGCTGCTGCTGCTGCTGCTCATGCTTGAGTACGAACACCCCACTTTCTCTGTCAGCTTCTCGTGCGTCCCCACGTGAGGCGCCTGTGCGAATAATAAAAACTCTGTCAGGGCGAGAGGGGTAGGAAAAGTAACAGAGAGCCAAAGACGTGGTTGCTGCTGCTGACTGTACAATGGCGATGGAGGGCACTACTGGTGCTGGGGCTAGGGCATGATGCTCCGCTGAAAAGCTACGCGTCGAGATAAGCAAGCGCGCTACACAGTGCAACGACTCGTAGGACTTACGGCTGCTGCATCCGCTCTGGCGCCAGGCATAATTACTTCCTCGCCTCCCATACCACAGGTTTTCGGCGAGTAGTCTTCATCAGTTTGATCACACTTATATTCCCCACATGCACTCAACATCCAAGCTGAACACACAATGCAAACCAAGCCAGCCACACGTCTACATCCTGCATCAAGAGTGATGTTGGAGCCAGGGTTTGTCCCCACCCAGTGCAAGCTTGTGGCAGATCCAAGCCATTAGACAATACAGCTTGGCCGCGATCTCTTCAGGGCTGAGCTATAATTATATAAATAAAGACAAGTGTGCGCCGCCGCTGCGGTGCTTACCTGGCCTTGTCTGACTTATTCCAAGTGTGAGTGTTCCCGTTTCCCAGGCAGCACCACACCACGCCCAACACCGTGAAGTTTGCAGCTTTTACCCACAGGCTGACTGTCCCCGATTAAATGATGATGCAACAGATCTGCGGTAGACCAGTTGTGTACACCTCAAATAAGGTTTATTCTGACGGTTCCACCGAGACGAACAACACAATATGCACCACCCGCAACAGATCGGTGAGCAGTGCTAAGCGTGGCTCCAAAAGCTGGTGTTGACAAAAGGCATGGTAGGCGCGGGAGAAAGCAGCAATATCGGGTGCTGAGCACCTGGTGTAGCTTGTGAATGTCCAGTTTCGACACCTGCTGAGCATGACTAGGCTAGGTGGTGTCTGCAGCATATGTCCCAATGCAGATTTGGAACAAGCTGTATTGAACGGGAGCCGCGTCTTATGCAACGGGAATCTCAGGCACCAGGTTCGCATTTCATTGGCTGTTGCGACGATGGGCTGCAGGCAAGCACACACAAACGGTGATGCTACTCGACTAGGAGGAGCACGACTAGCAGGAGGAGCACAATACTGGTGGTTCAGGTGACTTGCAGATATGCAGCAGATTACGGATGGTTGATTTGGCGACATGTCAGCTTGCCAACTGTTCGCAACGGCAACTGGCCTGGCTGGCTGAAGCTGAAGCCATAATTCAACATACGAGCCTGCAGCCAGAGCTGCACGCTGTCAAATCGGGCAGTGAGCGCGCAGCCAACTGCGGTCGATTGACTTGGCGACCCATCAGACAGATGGCATCAGTCATGGACTTAGATGGGTTCGTGCCGACTGTTTGCAACGGCGACTGGCTTGGGCTGGCCGCAGCTGAAGTCATATGCATCATGAGCATTGAACTGCTATGGCCGACCTTTGCCAACTGTTTGCAATAGTGACTGGCTTGGGCTGGTTGCACCAAAGACAAAATTCAGCTTTTAAGGCTTGCAGGCTGCGTGAACTAGCACTGGCTGACACTCTCCCGGTACGTCGCAAACGGTCCCAAGGCTTTTTCCTGCATGCCACTGCCAACGTCGTGGCGTAGCTGCTTCTGGGGGCAGGTGTCACGACAATGCATTATTCATAAAGGCCAGGTGATACCTACAACGCACTAGTGGTGTCAACAACAAGATATCATGTGGTGTGAGAGCAGCTGAGGCGCGGACCGTGCTGGCACGGCAGGAAGTGATGGATACAGCTGATAGTGCAGGTTCCATGGACTGCACATAGAGTAAGACTTAATGCATTCCCCTGGCCGGCATATGCGCTCAATACTGCATAAAGTGGTACCAACAAGTATGTGTGCACCATGTTGAACTCTTGCTTTACCATGCTTGCCAACACATAAATCGATTGCTGAGATGCACACATGCACTTGTGCACTGAGCATGTGCAGTCACTGCGACATGTTGTGCCAGTTCGATGTGTGCCATGCGTCACCACAGTAGGAATATGGAGCATTTATGGTGTCATAGTATACCGTGGAAGGGTCCAAAGTTTCCTGTAGGATGCTCCTGGCTTCCTTTTATAACCGTTGCTCTAGAACGCACATCTTGCTCATTATTGTAAGCACACTTGCTTGTGATTCGCGCCCAGGTATGGTTGGTTCAATGCAGGTCTCCAGGTACCGAGCTCATTGTATTGACAACACCTGGACGCTCTGCAAGTTCTGGATCAGAATGTGTCAAGTTTTTCTGAAGGATACTGTGCTCATGGGCTGTTCCGCAACCACCTTTTGTGAGTGTGAATGATACGCTTCTCTCTTTTGCGCACAGTGTCACCTGTGCCGCCTCCAGTGCCCCCTGCTTCCTGTGCTGCTGTGCAACGACACTGGTCTGCATGGCCAGCTTTTTGACATGCTCTTGCAACACAACACCCCTGATGTGAAATTTTCACAGTGTGCGAGCAGGACACCATGCTTTTGATGATTTCTGTTGCATGGCGCACTCCACTTGCATGCGTCTCTAGGACTTTTGCCCCGCCCGCAGGGCTAATATGTGATTACTGTCCCCACTTTGTGAAACACGCCACAGTGTTCAGCATGTATGGTGAATGTGAGTCACGTGCTACATAGGTGAAACTCGGCTGGATGGGGTAGGTATGTAGCGAGGAAAAAGTAACTGACAAAAACGCAAAAAAAAAAATAGTGGCGTGAATATTCCCTGCTTCCCTCGGACGGGGATTTGAACCTACGACCTCAAGGTCAGCGGTACTTTGTCCGTACCACCATGCTATTTGATGGACACAGTCGCAATGGCCTGTACTTTGATCAAACTGGTGAGCAACATCGCCATCGTGAGCCTTGAGCAAGCAACACGACGGCAATGATTGACGTCGCTCTCAGAGCGCTGATGAGATGAGTCTGGCTGCATACTCCCTCGCACACGACATAAGGCGATGGTGGAGCGCATTCGCAACTCGTTTTTCCACGTGAGTGCACTTGGCCGAGGCGTGCCAAAAAGTTCGCAGCACAGCCTGCTAGTGAGTAGGTGCTCGATGATCAATGGCGAGTAGAATAAAAGGCTTTCTGATAGCATGTCTTCACATGTGCTGGTGTCATCATCGGATGGCATCCGTCCTGTATTAGCTAGCTTAGTGCATCATGATTCATGTAGCAACTTGTTGACCCGCACTGTTGTTGACCGGACGACACATGTCTCAAAGTGATGCAATCTGATACCTGCCGATCACAGCAGACATCAATGTCATCACTGAGGGTTTGCACGCAAGCAAGCGCTGTGTTGTGCGCTTACCACTTGCATTGGTGTGCATCCAGGCATGTCGGCGCTTGTCGTACAGGCCCCGACATGCCTGGACGCACATCAATTAATGGCATTTGCCAGCAGAAGGAGGGCTGCCGGTACTACTGGTAGGCCTAGTGCTGCTTCCACTGCCGCCAGCATGGCTAAATCGACTGATCACCCACTTGACGCCTTGTTATTCTTGAGGCCCTGACGTAGGTAAATCAACTTATGTTGTGACCGGTATCCTGCACATGGGTGCGTTCACACGCATGTGAAGCTGAGTGCCATGAAAAGCCGGATCTCTTTGGCAGTGAAGTGGGCCACGTGGCCTTTTTCATGACACGTGGACAGGGTCGGAGAGCTTTCACTGGGCAGATTCGCTAGGTGACGCGTGTCATTTCAACATGTGTCACACGCCTAGCGGCTGCGGTCAGTACATACCTTTGCTGCAGTGCCTCGCCGGCCTCCGCAGTCACAGTTATACAGCGCCCACGCTTACAGTAGAGCAGGAATCGGCTTGCAAGCAGGCTAGACGATGTTGGTGGCAACAGCGATCGTCTAGACCCTACTACAATGGCAATGGAGTGTCGCCCGCGAGCTGAGGGCGGACATGTGTGCTGGAGCTTGATTACAGCGAAGCAGCTGCTGGGAGTTCGACAACTGCCGGGGAGGGTTTGAAGTAGTCGTAGTGGTAGCTGTAGTTGGGTGGGCATGCGATGCGCTTAGGCTCACGGTGTGTGCTCTGGGAGCCAGTCGCTCACGGTATGGTGTCTTTATTCCATATGCTCGTGCTCTGTATGACACAGTTATTACGCCCCTCAATTTTAGCGACATTTGAATAATCATGTAGAAAGTACAGTAGAAAGTACGGTATTGAGGCTATATTGCATATGCTCTGCATGACACAATTTTTTACGCATGCCCCTCAAAGTCAAGCGCATGTGCAGTAGCGCGCTGCTCAGCCGCACACAATCCCGGGTTGGGTCTGGATCTGGGCCTACGACCCAGGACTCCGGCAGCGCAGCTGCATTCAAGTAAGATTTGAAAAGGGACCATCATTGTTGATCACCCGAGCGCAATGTTTTTTTGACAGCTTTTTCAAAGCAAGTCTTTGTACTGCTATGCATCATGGGTTGGTCACGTGGAGAGGCTGCAGCAAAGTGTGCAGATTTTTGTAAACGTACATAGTCAAAAAGTATGCCCCTGCTGACGCTCGCGACGTTCAGCCAGTACCCTCGTCCCAGCATCTGCCACACCGCCCTGCCGGGTTCAGATGCGAGCACAGCATTGGCTGAGGCAGGGACGCCTGGAGTGGCGTCACCTGGGCAATGGCAATGTGCAGGGGCCTCTGATGCCATGTAGGTTACCCGCAGAAGTTTTGTTGGAGAATTTTTATTGTTTAATTGGACGTATGGACTTGTATTTATAAAGGCCCAAGGGAGGCCGGGTTGCCTATGCAATCGAAAAGCTTGCGTCAACGCAGCAGCCTAGTCTGCGCTGTGCCCTAGGAGTTTGGATACCGGCGCCGCAACACAGCCCAGCATTCGCGCTCCACGTGTGTATGCCATGACGCGCTCCGCCAACTCCCGCGCCAGCGATATGCTCAGCTCAATGTGGATCTGACGCTTAGCTAACCCGGCCTTGCGTAACACATCTGCCTTCCCCCCCCCTGAGCACAGTGCTGAGTGCATTGCCAACTCCTTAACAAAAAGGCTTGTCTGCTTGCCCAGCCGTCCGTATGACTCCTGCACGAATGGCACAAAAGCCTAAGATGACGTCAAGGTGCCGGTGTGGTGCTTGACCTTCGCGTCCTCCCCCACCCCAGCAGCATAGCCGTCCGTGTTCGAGGCATTTGTTTTGCCTGTCAGGTACGAGCTCGCTGTGGGCGCGCGCACACTTGTGTCTAGCACTATTCCCTTGTTACGGTATGCACTGCTAAAGTGCAGACACCCTGGGTCAATGACTGTGTCCGCCCGATACCCCGGTACCTTGAAGACGCTAGCGTCCTCATTGCGGACAATAGAGACATGGTGCTGTCTCAAGATGCGCTGTAGGCACCGCTTTTGGGCAGTGTGTGTCGCGTTGTGCCCCCGTATGTGCTGGCTGGGGCAGCTGATCGCATGCGTGGAGGTGGGGCTCACGTCACTGCACCGCCATGGGCACACCTCGCCCTGTATGCCCCACCCGTCTATAAAGATCGCAACCATAATCATCGTGGCTGCTGCCATACTGGACATGGGCGCCGCACCCGGGCGGTCATTGGCAGCGGGTGGCACGCTCATCCACGCCATTGCCCCAGACGCACGCTGGCTGCGCAGCTGCGCCAGGACCCGCGCGCTAGCCTGTTGGCGGCGGCGGCTGGTGTCACGCAAGTCACCCATAAGTGTAGCCTGCGTCGGCTTGCCCACGGCACCAGCCGAGGCAGCCTCTAGGTCCTCCACCAGGCAGTCCTCGTATTGACGTCGAAGAACATTTGAAAGGCCGGCTTGTAGTCCGTGCGTGAAGTGACCGCGCCGGCGG
Source organism: Tribonema minus (assembly GCA_017506865.1). Classification (NCBI taxonomy): domain Eukaryota; class Xanthophyceae; order Tribonematales; family Tribonemataceae; genus Tribonema; species Tribonema minus. Next base: position 264,489 of record JAFCMP010000049.1, on the reverse strand, counting down.
CGGGGCACTACCTTTCTGCAGATCTCGTCAGCATAGGCCTCCCAGTCGTCGTCGTCGTCCTCCTGCCCGCCGCTGCAGCTGCTTTCTTCCGCGCTAGTTTGTGTTTTAGCGGGCGTGGAAGAGGCAGCCGCGGCAGCGGCTTGAGGGCCAGGTACGGTCGCCGCCGCAGCGGCCGCCTCGGCGCCAGGCACAATGCCGTGGGTGTGTGGGGCTGGCTCAGTGGTCCCCGTCTCCGTGACGGCAGTTGCGGCGTAGATCGCTTGCACCGCAGTGGGGAGCGTCGACGCTGCGGCCGTTGTATCCGCTGCCCACCGTAGCAACGATGCTGGGAGCTGCTCGGCCACAGCTGTGCGTGATTTTTCGCTGCCATCAGCTGTCAGCGCTCGCGTAGAGCGTCGCACGGCCTCGATGATTGGCGGCAGTCCCTGGTCCTCGCGTATTGCGCATGAGTGCTGCGCGAACCAGGTGACTGCGCCGTGTTCGTCAGTGCCGAGCCTCAGGGCCCCTGCTGCCACAGTGGCATGAATTATTGCAGGCCGCAGTGTTGTGCATGCCTGGGCCGTGTATGCGGCTGGTGCCAGTAGCCCCAAAAGCGGCATGCCCAGACCGCCTCGTCGCTCCGGCAACCGTGACGCCCGCAGTAGCACTGCGATGTCCGTGAGTTCTGGCGGGCCCAAGCGCGGCAATACCAGCACGCTGCCACTGCTGGCTACGTCATTGTCACCAGCAGTGCAGGCGGCCAGCAGGTGTGACTTCATGACTGCCGCGGTAGCGCAGCCGTGCAGGTGCAGCATGCGTTCAAGCGTCCATGCACAGAACCCGTCAAATGCGTGCAGCCATGTCTCACTCAAAGCCGTGTCAACGACCCGAGCTAAGAAGCCCATGCGCTTCGTCAGTGACCTGCGCAGAATGAACTGTGCTGCCTGTAGGTGATGCCGCGCCATCCCAGCTAGCTGCCACGACAATCGCCATGTCCCTGCATCAACAAGATGCTTGCTCATGGCAGCATGCACATAGGCTGGGTGCCCTACCGGTACCCCGACCGACGTAAAGCCCTGACTGGATTCTGGCATGGTGGCGTCCACAAACGGTATGTCAAGGGCGCGCAGGCGTGCACTGGCCGCTTCATCAAACACTGTGCCGCGCATGGCAATGGCCAGCGACTTGTCTGGTCGAACGCGTAGGCCCCCTGCCGCAAGCCGACGGATCACCTCTGCCACCCCAGCGGCCGCTGCATCGTCGAAGTAGGCAGCTTGCAGCACGTTGAGGTCATCCAGGAAAGCGCAGTGCGGGGCTGGCGGTTCCGCTGTGCTGTGGCCGTAGGCCGGCATACTGCCGGGCGTCGCATTCACTCCATCAGGGTAGAAGAGTAGGAATGCCGCTGCCACTGCAAAGTACAGCGGCCCTAGAGGGTCCCCTTGCTGGCACCCTAGGTGGGAGCAGATAATGCGAGCTTCACCGTTCACCTCCACTCGCATCTCTGGGGCAGTGTCACCACAGTATACGGACTCAAAGTGCGGGAGCAGCTCCGGACAGAAGAGCATAAGTCCCCGCACAATGGCGGCGCGATCCACACTGTTAAATGCGTTCTCACAGTCCAGCTGGATTGTGGTGCCATACAGCTCGTGCCACACGCGCGCGCGCGCTGCCACATGCTCGACGCCAGACCGGTATCCTACGCCAAACTGCGACATGGACGCCAGCAGCCCCGATATTTTGCCCTTGACACCCCGTGCCGCTGTGGACCCGAGGAGTCTGCGCCAGACACTGGAGCAGGCGATCGGACGCCGCTTCTGTCCTATGCCTGAGAGGGCCGCGGCGCGGAGAAGCCGTTGCGATTGCTCCGGCAGCAGTTCGGGCTCAACAAGCAGCGTCGTGAACACCTTGGCCAGGTGATGGGCGAATGCCGGTTCCATCACATCCGATTCTGAATCACCAGCTAGTCCTGGCGAGGCACTGCCCACGGGGCGGGTGGCTGCTTTCACTGGTGCACCAGGCCCAGCGGCCATCAAGAGGTGTTCATAGCGTAGGCCGTCCAGCCCTCCTGCCTTCCCCGCCCCTGCTGCGGACAAGGTCGACAGTATGTCTGTCGCCTCCACCTCGAGGCGCCGTCCGGCTGCGCTGGCAGCATCCTCAGGCCTATCGCTGCGATCATGCGCCTGACCCGATTCGAAGACGGGACTGCCGCTGCCAGCGGGCCCGGCGGTCGTTGCCACTCCTGCGCCGTGCAAGCAGTGCCGCCGGGCGTCGCGTACCAGGCCGCGCACTTGCTCCATTGGCGTATCGACTACCCCGGGCCGGGTGCCAGTTTCAGGGTGCTTTGCTGCCAGCACCTGTGCCGTGACCTCGTCTGCTGGGGCGCATGCTTCACGCGCCTCTAGTCGTGCGGCAGCCAGGCCTACCCCCCGTCGCTTGCCTGAGAGGGCAGCGCATGCTGTTTGCTGCCTGGAGTCAGCCTCCGTCCAGTCGGCATCGAAGTTCGTTTGTGCCGACGCCGTAGCTGCGTTGTTTGGTTTGGGGGCCCGCAGCGCCGCTGCTGCTGACAGCGTCTTTCTCAGTAGCTCCGCAAAGTCGCCAGACAGCAACGCTGCCAGCCGGGCCGCAGGCGGCATACCGGTTCCCTCCGGTTGCCTACCAAAGGCCATTGCTGCTAGCAGGTGCAGCAGCCTGTAGCCGCGCTGCACTAGAGTCTGAGAAACCTGATGAGCAAACGCCCCGGCACCATGGTGAAGGCGCACCCGTGCCGCCTCACGTGCACTGTCTGTGGCGTCCGCCAGTAGTCGTGTGGCGTGCTCCACTAGCCGTGCCCACTGGGTGCACTGCAGCTGAGTGCGGAAGGGGTTGGCAGTCGTGGTGAACCGTAGCAGCAGTAGATCCGCCTCATTGGTCTGGTCAAGTGCGTGGACGACCGAGGGCGTCGAGAGGTCCCAAGCCAGGGATGCTCGTGACTGGGGCTTTGAGGGCCTGCCACTGGTGGTGGTGGTCGGGGGGGGCGGTGACGCGGCATCGTCCGGCGGGTCCAAGTCCATGTCCGCCCATCCCACGGCCGTCCCGTGGGGGGGGCTGCTGTCCTGCAGCCTTAGGCTGTTAGACTGAGTGCGGCTGCCAGCGCTGCCAGGCGGTGCCGCAGCAGCTGCCGTTCGGCGCCGGCGTTGCGCGCCGGTTGCCGTGGCCGCCGGGCGTTTCTTGCTGGACTTTGAGTTGGCAGCGCCACTAGCCGGCACCGCCGGTGGCTTTGGAGGTGTCGCTGCGGCAGCCCCCGCCGCCGCGGCCGCGCCGTCGCTACCCGCACCCCCGCCCTCGGACTGGCCCGGGGGTACTGCCGGGCGTGCGCGCGTGGGGGCGCTTCCATTCCGTCGACACGTGTGGCATGGCGAGGTCAGCGCGCATTGCCTCTGCCCCGCGCTGGCTGACATATGGACCAGACCGCAGGCACCTGTGCATGCACTCAGCTTCCTTACCGCCCGTAGGAAGTCTTCTGCCGTGCAACCATACATGGTGCTCATCTCCTGCACACGCTTGGCATGGTGTGCCCCAGTGTTGCAGGTACTGCTGCCTGAAGGGGCACGGTCACCGGATGGGTCGTGATCAACCTGCTGCCGGATGCCCTTGGCGTATGCTGCCGCCAGATTTTGCTGACAGTGTGATGTGCTCGCCTCAGGGTTCAGCATCGACCTCGTGCAGCTACCACCGTTGAAGTGGGCCACTACCGGTGCCATGCGGCTCGCAGCTGACAGTTTGCCTCGCTGTTTGCTGTCCTCTTTCTGACCAAGCTGCCAAAATGCCAGTGTGCATAAAGGACACCTCAGTGGCTCAGGCTGCTGTGGCAACTGCAGCGCAGTACGGGGCTGTGTCCGACTCGGAGCCGTGATGTGGGTGCTGTTAGCTTGAGTGGTCGCCGACGCTGTCATAGTGGTTGGCAAGGGCGGAGCTGTTTAATTGGACTCTTTGAAGCTAATCCGATTGCAACTTTTTTGGGGGCAACCAGATACTTCAAACTGCACTTGAACTTCGCAATTTTGAACTCCACCGATTCGCGTGCGTGCGCACCACGCGAGTTGCGGCATGTCACGGGGTCCCGTGCACATCTTCCTCTCCCTGCTCTTCCTGGTGTGGCTGGTTGTTGCTGTCGTGCTGGAAATTGTCAAGGCAAGTCTGTGACCAAAGCACAAAAGTGAGAATTCTTCGTACATTGCATGTACCACTATCTGTTGGCCCAGCTGGTGCAATGCAATTGCTGTGCGACGACAGCTGTCATATGCAGACGCAGTGGCGCAGCACGAATTGCTTCGTACATGTCGTGCGAGTCAGCCCATGAAGCACACGCCTTCTGACGATTCGATCGGCCTTTGCAGTATGCTTTGCAGTACCTCTGGGCCGCGGTGGCATGGGTTACGACATCAGCAATGACGCTAAGCAACAGTGCTGCGAGACCTCTCTACTGGAAATGGGAAAAGTGAGTGCACACCACCTAATCTCATGATGTGGCTGTGTCCATGATTTTATCATTTGCTCATGCCAAGCCGCTGAGGGGCATCGAAGTCGTAAATCCCAATCCCCTACTACACACTGCCCCAGCACCTGCCTACAAATAAAATAGTCAGATGCGCATGCGCGATGACATACTTTTCATGCATAGCACCTAGTCATGTTACAGATTGCGGACATTGCAAATGTCGGACGTACGTGCACGCACTGCCATTGCGATACCATGGGTCTGACAGCCAAGGTGAAGTGCGCACAGTAACCGCAATACATCAGTCACATGCAACACCAGCTTGCTCGTCGAATATGTCTGCTGCTGCTGACTGCTGTACCGAATCTTGATTGCGGGCGTTAAAGGCAGCGCTTCTTCACTGCAACTCGCTGCTCTGCTGCAGCATCAACTGTGATGAGCTGGAATTCCCTCCCAACTTCATATGGGGCGTCGCCACTGCAGCGCATCAGGTAACGCAATGTTCACATTACAGAAGTGGGCTTGTGTTAGATTATGCCTACAAGCGGAGCCTCCATAGGCGGTGGTGTTTACAGTGTCAACTCAGTCTCAGTATCAAACACTACGGCTACTTGCTACTTCAACTCCATACTTGCTGTTCATGCTGGTCAAGGCCAGCAAGTTTTGCATTTGCAAAGCGCCTAGTCACACATGCAATGTTGCCCGCAGCGAGAGTACCGCAGTTGGGTGTGTCCCCACCAGTATCAGCTTGCCTGTGCTTGATTGCGGAGACAACGTGCATGCATCAGTGCAAAACTGCAGTACTACTTGCTGCACTCCTACCTCTGAATTGGTATGGCTGTGCAGTGCAGCGGCTGGTCCCTGTGCGAAGAAGGTGTACACCGGTGTCAGTGATGCATGTACATAATAATTTCATCGTGATTGCATCAATATGACAGAGATCTGCCTCGTCCTGTGGTGCGCAACAGGTGGAGGGCAACTGCGACAACAACAACTGGTCACAGTGGGAGAGCACTCAGAGGCCACCTCACAAGCCGCCCACTGTCAAGGTTGGTGTGTTATGTCTAATTGAAGCCAAGCCGTTTGCACAGAAGTGGCAATGTTGAAATGCCCAAGCTGGTCATGCACACGTGCTTGATGATGATGCTGTTGCTAGCTGTATGCGCTGCTATTCTCGGCAGTGGTGTTGTAGTAAGTGACGACTATGCAGTAACCATTGTTATGATAGGTTTTTTCTGCAGCGCAATAATGCACAGGCAACGTGGAGAAAATTACATTCCGAGGGCCAGGTTGGAATACGTTCCTGTCATCAATTTCTGTTTTCCTGCCGCGCAGTGCCGCTGTATACATCTTGGTACGTCAAGTCTTGCGTACATATTTATACAGAAATAGGTCCAAGTACGTATTGCTATCCACTGCGCGGCTTGAGCAGAGTCACGTGAATGAATATTTGCACGTGTGTGCAGGCAGGTGACAATGCCGTAATGCACTGGCTTTGTTGACAACTCTGATTTGTCTTTCCCTTGACGTGAACGTGTGCTTCGCAGGGGGGACAGAAGTCCGGCGCAGCTTGCGATCACTGGAACAGGGTGGAGCAGGACACGCAGCTTATCAAGGATCTGGGCGTGGGCAGTTACAGGTGATAGTCATAGGGTTGTTGCGAGAGAGCGAGCAAGAGAGGAGGGGGGCAGAGTGAGAGACTGAGAGAGAGAGAGAGAGAGAGAGAGAGAGGGTGTGTGTGTCTGTTGTGCATGCGCACTGCCATGGCTTGTAGGTGCGTAGCCAATGTCTACATAGCCATCCGTCCGCCTGCAGAAGCTGGGCAGTTGGCCTCAAAGTCCACCTGTTCATTCATAATTGTGGCTGGCTAAGAGGTCACCAATATGTGATGCTCCCTTGGTGTATGTGGCCTTGTGAGGAAGTGCATTGCACATCCTTATTATCAGGAATGCACTACGTTTGGTGCCTTCTTTAGTGTCTACGTCATGCAGTAGCGCCGAGAATCAGCCATGGCTGCTTTAACAAAGGTGACATGGTGGACAGTTATGACACTGAACTCATTATGTCCTGCCTGCCGTACACATGAACTGTTGACAGGTTCAGCTTGGAGTGGTCAAAGATTGAGCCAGCTCAGGGTGAATACAACGCTGAGAGCATTGCTCACTATCATATGGAACTGGATTGTTTGGCAGCAAACGGCATCATGCCAATGGTAAGGCCAGTATATCACTGGGACCAACGTGCATTACTGTGCGGTATACTTGTTGATGCTGAGTACTGCAGTGCCACTGGGCGCGACTGAACCAGGAGAGGCAAGCCGAAGTTATTGTCATGAAGCAGGCTTGCATTGGCTTAACTTTGCAGGAAGAGGTGAATTACTTTATTTGTCAATCACTTGGCTTTTTTTTCTCAGGCACTAGGCAAATCTGGCCACACGGATCTATGCCATTACCCGTGATTTTGAAAGCTTTTGCAACCAACCCAAAGGTGTTCAATAGACATATGACAGCAGGCGGTGTGCATTGTGCCAGCTTTGTGCAGGCTGAAGCTTCAACTTACCCCACCAGCCTTTGAAGCAGGTCAGAAGCTCACTGCCGACTATTCGTTTATAATAGTGCAATGCGCGTGACCTGCTTGTATGGCACCAACACTTCCTGCACTATGCTCAGGCATGAACATAACTGTAAGTGCAATGCGCACTGATAAATCATGTTTGGTGGATGAGCTTGCATTTCAACTGTGAACTTCCTAACCCCTGCACTATGTACCTACGCCGGGTAAAGCTGCACAACAAGACCGCGTCACTGGTGCCGTTTGGTAAATGACATTGTGTTTGTGTCATTGTGTGCCACCAGGTGACACTTCTGCATTTCTCATGGCCAATATGGTTCGAGACGCTTGGCGCGTTTGAAAAGGAGGAGAACGTAGAGCACTTTGTACGGTGAGAGAACGAGATGAACGCACTCAGCAAACTTGCAGTAAGCAGGAGATGAAGATCTGTGGTTCTTTGCACAGGTGCATCTTGCATCAATGAGTGTGATGTGCTGGGTCGACATCTGGTTTCTGCAAAAGCAGCAAACATGCCTGGCCATACTGTGTTTGGTGCTGTGATGCTGAGCATGCTTTGACTGTTACTATTAGCCCAGCATCATAGTCACTGCGTCAGCAACTTTCACTTCGAAGTATGCACTATGTGACAACAGTTGTTTCAGAGTAAGTACAGCACTGCGACCCACTGCAGCCTGTACCTACAAGTGTTGATGTTCTTTACTTTGCTAATGCAAGTGCCATGTCAGCAGCTCATCCCTCTCACATGTGCGTTCACGGCGATACAGCATTTCAATGTGTTCGGTCATTGCTTAATGAATAACAGCGTGCGATAGGGACACATCTGATTCTTTCCGCGCAGATACGTTTCCGCCTGCTCGGCGCCTTGAATTTCATGCAAGGGCAATGAAGCATTTGTAAGTGGCATGTACTATCGTGCATCTCGTTCTCTTGCAGGTTTTCACAGCGCATGTACGACGAGTATGGGTCAAAGGTGAAGTGGTGGTGTACCATCAACGAACCGGAGGTGTTTTGTGCCAATGCGTACGTCAATGGGCTCTTCCCCCCCGGCCAACAGGCAGCACTGCAGACTGCTGGCACGTGTGTCAAGGTGAGCGATACGACAGTGAGCATGTCATCACACACCTTGTGCTGCTGCTGTCTGTAAGGTACATATCATTTAGCCTGGTGTGTTTGGCAACATTGTTTGTGAGATGTGTTTGTGTGTGCGTGTGTGTTTGTTCTGGCACAGTGTATGTGTCGCTTGGTCGCACGGCACTGGTGGACTGACAGCCTGTGTCGTTGAATGCGTCAACACACAAACACACATTGCGTATCTGTGTGGTTTGTCTTGGGTGCATCATAGTTCACTGTGTTGTTCTAATGTGATGCCCTGTTGACTGGTGTGTAGATGGTGCTGTATACCGTCTAGCACTGATTCCCAACGCGCTGCATGCGTGTGCGTGTGTGTTTTTCCGCGTCACACCGCTCCTGATGTTGTGCTGATGATGTCTGCTTGTGCAGAACATGCTGAAGAGCCACGTGACCATCTATTTTGCCATCAAACAAGCTGCAGAGGACGCAGGGCGTGAGGTCCATGTGGGAATTGTGAAGGACCTGTTCCAGTTCCATGCTTTTCAGGTATGTGCATTTGCGACCAAACATATGAAGCATTGAGGCAGCCTGCCTTGACGCTGACGGCTTCACAGAGTTACAGTAGTGATATGTCAACACTAGTGGTAGTGTGTGTGTGGTCCTGTCAGTGAATGCATGACGACCACCATGTGCACATTTGCATGGAGTTTGTGCCCAAGCTGTGGTGGATGGTTTTCATGGCTTCACTTCGCAAGCGTTTTGAGACACAGGCCACAGTGATGTTCGCAGCCACAGGCAGGACTGACACTATGTCTCATGACGTTGACAATGGCACAGCATCACTCGATGTCTCAAGTGTTCTGATCAGCGCTTGGTTTGTCAGATCTAAGTACATCAAGCATGCGCCATTACCTAGGCATGGCTCTTCTGCACAGATGCTGCAATGACAGCTGCTCAGAACAGTGCACTTTGTCATTATTGACTCACAATGCTGCATTTCAATACGGCGACAGTAGTTGTGCCATCAAAAGGTGCTATCCCAAGTGACACCAGCGTGTGTCAATGGTCCATTGCAGCCTGCACACTGGCGGCACTGTGCACGCATTCGCTCTTGTCCATCGCTCTAGGTGTAGTTGCATCAGAAACGGTGTGACGATTGTTTTACATGCTCATGCTGCCACCTTGGCTGTTGTTGACTGTTGCATTGCAGTGGCACAACCTCTTTGACCACTTCTTGGCATGGGCCATGGACCAGATCTTCAATGTACAAATCATCAACTTTTTGAGAACGGGCAAGTTCCGGTAAGAGCAACAAACACACCTTCAACATGCTGATTGAATGAATGCATGTGGGCCGCGGTGCGTGTTTGTAACCGCCGAGAGGCTGTGCGCCCTGCTTCTGTAATGCCTGTTTCCATCATCAGTTGCATTCGAAGTATGTTAACAACTTTGTCACATCTGCTCATGCAGTGATGGCACTGAGCACACGCACTGTCCATCTCACTGTCACAGAAGTTTTCCACGTGCGGCTACGGCTTGATGTGTCGCTGAAAGCTTGTTTTCAGATGAATCACTGCGAATGAAATGTGTTCTGCTTGAATGAGCACTGCGCTCCTATGCCACGTCCTGATACCCGTTGTGAGATGCACATGCTGTTTGTGATGCATACTCTGTGCGCAAGCAAGCAGCAGATGACAGCACAAGCTGACCACACAACTCCAGCCCGCAGCATCATGCCCACATATTCCGCACATGATGTTGCTTATACCATGCGCCTGAGCTGAGGATAGGAGGCGCAACACAGACTACTTGTGCATGACAGGCCACGAGCGACTTATTGCAGTTTACTACGTTGTTGAAGTGTCAGCCACGGCGTTCCCCATGTCGTTGACCAGCTTTCGGTGCAGCTGTATGCAGTATGCTGCCTTTCAAAGTCAGTACCAAAGCGGTCAATAGCACACATGCACATACTGATTTGGTACGGAGAGTGCTTAGGGTACGTGATACACCTGAGTCCTCACTCATCTCATCACGTTTTCTGGTTGTGCAGATTTTGGGTGCCATTTGCGGCGTGCGTCTCGTACATGGATTCCAGAGCACCTGCTGCAAATGATTTCATAGGGCTCAACTACTACAGCCATTACTACGTGGTGAGTACCGCATGTGGGCGCTGCATACTGTATATAAACATAGCGTTGAGTGCGACACGCTGGACTGGTGTTCACATGACTGTGTTGGTTCATCTCTTGCACTTGTCGAAGTCTTGAAGTGGCATGAAGACGAAGGCCAATTCTCGGGACACGTGCGGATGCTAGCATTGTGCATTTGCACGTTGTGTGCTCGCATGTAACATTGCCGCCAGACGAGCTGCAATAGTGGGAAGAAAGTCGGGCGATCGCCTGCCTTTTGAGTCGTGATGAACTACTGGTCATGCCGCCTGCCACTTGCACTTGCTGTTGCCTCAAGCTAGTGCTGATGTAGCCACTGAACCGCAAGGGCGAATCATGCCATTCTGTCTTGCTTGTCACGGCTGCAGAGTTTGTGGAACATCATAACGGAGCCAGTGCTGGAGGCAAAGCTCATGGCTCTGCCGCAGGAGATCATGACAGACATGCCGCAGTGCGTGTATCCGGAGGGCCTCTACAGCGCACTCAAGACCATGGCAACGCTCGGCAAACCCATCATCGTCACCGAAAATGGCATCGCTGACAAACATGATGACAGGTGAGGGATTGCTTGTTGAATGCATTGTGGGTGGTGCTTGCCAGGACTGGTGTTCACGGCTCTAAACAGCGCTGGTAGTGCAAAAACAGATGGGGTGATTTCGATCGCGCACAAGTATCAGGGAGCTGCACAAGCACTTGCTCAAGCACATCTCCAAGCAGGTCACGGCGTGCGACACATCTGAACAGCAAACTGACGATATGTCTGCAGAATCCGTACATCTGGCGAGCAATTCAAGTCACATTTGCATCAATTGCAAAACTGCTGGGCTGCTCTGCTGGTCCCATTGACTCTTGTGAGGTTCATGGTTCCGCGGCGTCTACTGCATGTTCGCCACAGTGGCACCAGCTGATCGATAGCTCACGTCAACACTCACTCTTCATCAGCTTTGACACATAAATAGCCTCTTTGCTACTCAAGTGTATTGCCATTCACTCCCCGCTGGCGTGTTTGCAGGCGATACCTCTATATCCGTCGATATCTGTACGCCCTCAGCCGAGCCATACAAGATGGGGTCGATGTGATTGGGTACTACTACTGGAGCCTCTACGACAACTTTGAATGTGAGTCAAATCAGTGCACGTGTAAGTTTCATCAAATGCAACCCTTTGAAATGTCCTGTGCACCTGCTACCAGTTGCATAGAAATCAATGCAACTGCACAATTCGCACAGCACCATGCCTGATGTGGACAGAGTAAAGTGTGCTAGAGAAATGTGACACATCTTATGGCTGTGCGTATGCTCAAGTGCGATTGTACTTTAATGACAATGACCACTGATGCCCTGATGGCAAATTGATTGGCTGGGAGGCTCATTTTGTCAATGCGTCTGGTGGTTGACTGAAGCTGCTCGAAATGGATAAATCACCATGGCTGCATGGACAGCTCAGCAATGCATTCCGCTTTTCTGCAAAAATATGCCCGTCCATGTGTGCATTGTGGCAGGTCGTGCTTCAGCTGATACACGTGTCTTCACGACGAGAGAACATGCAACTTCACGCCAAGAGATATCCTACTCACGCGCGCCCTGCCTTGCCTCTGTACTCTTCTTGTGGTGCTATGCAACAACAGGGTGTGAGGGGTACCACATGAAGGTGAGCATGCGACAGGCCATCACATCATCTCACTGGCTTTTGTGGCGTGCACATCATTCGTAAAAAGTGAAACGAAGTGTTTTTAGCACTTTGTCAGGTGCACGACAGGCGTACTGTGCACCTAGAAGTGATGTTAACAGATTCCTGTATCAGCTTCCGATTTAGAGACCCCACAAGGCAACAGTCAGCACAGCCTGGCCTTAAGATATTCATAGTAATCACTTGCTACAGCAGTACTTCATTGCAGTTTCACAGCATAATGCATGATAGGATCAAGCCGCACTACTGGACCCCCATCGCAGATTTGGGGTGTGTATCCTTGTGTTTTCATTGGTGAAGCAGCACACTGCTCTAAAGTATTTGTTATTACTAATCTCTCTGTCGCTGGTACCATCTTTGGCATTGTTGCAGTGACATCGCTGCCGGCTTCATGGCCATCAGCACAAGTTGAGCTCCATACAGATGTGTGTGATGCCACACACTTGTTGACAGTCAATCATGCTTGCGGCGTGGATAATGATGCCTCAACCAACGCCGACACTCAGGCCCTCACACCAACGCTGCTCTTGTGCACGCCTCTCTTCTGCTCGTACAGTTTGGGCTGTACGCTGTGAATTTTGACACGCAAGAACGGTCGCTGCGCCCAGCAGCGGCAGCTTTCACCAACGTGGTACGCGCATACAACAGGGGGGGTCTGCGGAGCATTGCGCGTTCGCATCGCGGGTCTGCAACTCGCAAGTCAGAGGCGGTTACCCCGCGAAGGCCTAGCGTCGTATCCGATATGGGTGACGATCTCTCACAAGCAATGCTTTCGCCGAGAGAGGAGCACGTTTAGCAGTTGCCCATTCCTCAGGCTGGCCCTACGTGATCTGTTGCGTAGGCGCTAGTGCCAGTGTGGTTTGGGTGGCCGATTGCCAGGTGAACCTGTGGGACCAGTCTGAGAGAAGCCGGACACATGATCAATCATGTAATTGTTGTGTTTTGCTTGTGCTTGTGAGGGCGCCCGTTCTCTCCTTTTCCCTGCTCAGCTGATGGTCCCTTCTTTTTGACAGCAGATGTATCACTTGCTGCCTGCATGCGTGCTACTAGTACGTATATGGTCCAACCCTGAGGGATGTCATATGCTGCAGCAGCAACCTACGCATGTATATATAGTCTGCGTTGACTCAAGAGCCTAGGCAGGTCTGCAAATTGCAACACACGCCCATTTAATTATCTGCGAGCGAAACTCGCAGCAGGGCCCCTGGCCTTGCCGAGCAGAGCGAGAATCTAGGCCGCGCGTGTGCGCACATGTGCCGGGAAGGGCGACCCAAGTGTAGCTGCAATGCTTGACGACACCAGTAGTTTGATGATAGCACGCCCCCAGTGCTCAGTGCAGAACTTCAAGTTGAACTTTCTCGCCTAGAAAGCCTAACATACCTCCGAGTAAGGCGAGGGACTCCTACTGCATGTGAGGAACAGGTGTGTTGCGCTCAAAGCCTTAGGCCCAAGGCCATCGCTCACCTCACTTGGCAAGAACGTGTGCGTCACCTCATATACCTACTTACTTCCTGAACCTGTGAGCAGAAAATACGTACATGTTGCAAGAATGGGTTTGCCTTCTTCCTGTGAGGCGGTGCAGTCCTATGTACGCCAAGCAAGGGACGGGGCTTCGCCGCGCTTGCCTATAAGAAATTTACTTGACCGTTCGTTGAGCTCTGTTCCTCCCGCAACTTGCGCTGAAACTCTGCACTGCCTAACGCAGAGCAGGCGTCGACGACCGCCGCGAAAGAGTCGCAAGCTTTTTCGCGTGCCACTGGGAGGCGTCTTGGAGCACGTGGCCTGGTGGTTGGATCATGATGTTGAATTCGTTTCGAGCGGTCGCCCTCCTGTTGGGGCTTTACGTTCACCTGCAGAGCGTCTTGTCCATCTCTGTACCCCGCCCCAGCCAAGATGAGGTGCGTCTTGACTTGTGACCTTGTTGTCATGTCGCGCACGCAAGTTGAGCTTGTGTTTTGGCTCATAAAATCTGGAGTGCACGTGCATCGCACCGCGCATGTTCTCCGCGATGCTGCTCCTCTCTGTGCTCCTTGTGCTGTGCGCCGCAGCATAAGGCTGCTGCTGCGTACTACTAGAATAGTATTTACTTTACCTGTTGGCATGAGTAGCAAAGTCACCGTGAAACTCTACCTGATTCTGCAACGCGCTTTGTGGGAGCACACCCCTTGCGACTGGTTCGGCAACTACCTGGACGAGGCGAACAAGTACGATGTCATCGCGGTCTGCCGCGATCCTGACACCTGGGGCTCCTGCCACTCTGCGTGTTCAGAATTGGGCATAGAGTACGTTACCGAGGAGCAGTGCATTCTCCATGAAGGCCGGGAATCCTGCAAGCGCCAGGGCGACCAATGCTTCATGTGCAAAGGGTAGCACCTGGTGAGTCTCAGGACCCGGTCAGCGCGCAACGTGTTGTACGCATCCTACCTGACAAGCACCATTCATCATGATGCTTGGATGTCTCAGGACAGCGCGCAGTTTTCGACTTGAAGTGACTTGCATTCAACGAGCCACAGTGCTTGTCAATGATGAACTTAACCCTAATGATGAACTTCAAGTTCAAGTTCAAGGATCCATGATGTCTTATGTACTACGAGTAGAAGCGCCGCGCTGTGTTCAACCAGTTGTGGGCAACTTTTTGAACCTCACTGACTCAGAGGCTGCTTGTCAACAACGAGCCTCTGAGCATCGACGCTTGCCACTGGATGTCTCAGGACAGCGCCGCGCTGTATTGTTGGCAACCTCAGCCTGAGGCTGCTTATTAAGTTGTCATATGGCTAGCACCGCCGGCGAGTCGGACGCTTGAATGTTGTTTGAATGCACCTGAGGCTCCTGTTTTTTCCAGTCACTGTGGCACGCTGTCACTGACTGCTCGATAACCATCCCTTCCGGAGTCCGATATTATAATGGACATTCAGATTGTGCGACAATTGCGACGCGGCGCTATAACCGCCGCCGTTGTGACTGGCAGTGCACAATCGAAATTACAGGTCTGACTCACCTCAGGGCGTGGCGATTCGGAATCGGATTCCGTTATCAAAAATTAAGTGTTGGTCACGGGGTGGGTCAGTGAACTAGTAGTCTAACAGCCACGCTCCGTGGCCATCGCTTGCGACACGCCGCGAGCATCAACTTGAAGTTCAGCAGCACTGCTGGCAGCGGCTGAAACCACTCGGATGTGTCAAAACTGAGAACTTCGATGAACTTCTGAATCAAGGCTCTGCCAGATTGAGTGTCTGACTATTGGCAACTTGAATGATCATCCCCACTGTAACAGTTATCATGCGGCGAATCGGATGCTCAGCACACAGTGTCAGTCAGAAGCTGCAACTTGAAGTGTCACCGTGTGACTGTGGTTCGCACGACCCGGTTGGCAATGCCATGCCAGCCAGGTGCCACAGTGCAACGACGGGCCCGCTGTCACGGTGTTCTGGCACTCTGTCAGTGAGTCATCGGCTAGCTCCTACAGTAACTGATACTATATGTAGTATGTCACGTGCCACTGGGAAAACAACTTGAATGTCAAGTCCACCGTGACGTGAGAGTTGAGGGAACCGTTCCGGAGCCCGAACCTTCTTTCAAATTTGACAATGCGGGCTCAGGCTGCTGCAGCTGGCAGTGCGGCGCTGCTGCACCACTACCTACAACAAACGCCTACTAGCCTACTGTAACACATGATTTATGCTCTGAGGCTGCAGTGCTTGTAAGAGCGTACCGTTATTATCGGTCAAAACGCTCAGCCTGAGGCTGCAACTGCCCTTAGCTGTCCCAAATTCGCGGTCAACCCCTTTTTACTGCCGTCCCGCAAATGATGGACAGTGTCCATTATATTCAAAATGGCACAAGGCGGTAAGCATTGGCATGAAGTCGCGCCAGGTTGCCTACAGAAGTTCACGCACACTGTCAGTCTATTGGCAAGTACTACTAGTAGCATCCACACCAGACTCAGATTTGATATCATTATACTAGTAGTAGCTGCATGACATTTCAAAAAAGTTTCTTACACAACAATTTGAAAGTCACTTCAGGATTTCAAAGGTTTTGTTGTCCGGTGCGGTGATCCGTGCACGATAGTCGTGTGCGGCAGTGACAGCAAACTTTGAATTTGTGGCGGCTGGGGACTCCTCAAGATGCATTTAATTTAATGCAGGCACTGGCAGTGCTCCGAGTCGAGCGCCAACAATTTCAACGGCACTTGCGCCCCAGGGCCTGATGTTCATTCAGCCATGATGATCTAGTAGGCTATTTTGACCGCATTTGGAACCTGCACCTGGTCCACCATGCCATCTTGTGCAGCAGCTGTTGAGTCTTGATGGACGAGGTGCTGCTGCATCGCCGCCCATCGCACTTTGAGAATCATGAGAATCATGAGTTCAAACTGCCCGGCCCGTGTCGGACTAATGGCAACAGTGCCAGTGGCTCACACGCGAAGGACGGTGGTACTACTACTACTAGTAGTACCTCAAAGTGCAACACGTGCCCCAACTGTTACAGCCTGAGCACCAGGTTTGACGTGCCTGCGACTGCGCTCCCGGAGGACTTGTGCGGGTCCTGCTGATTGCATGCTGCACGAAAACTAGTTTCTTCAAGTTGCTTTGGGAAGCGGCATTGCTGACAGTCCTGTTTAATTAATTCATGATGAGCCACAGTGCTGCTGTGTTGCCGCTTGTTGTGCAGAGTCTAACCCGTGCACAAAGGTCACGTGAGGCTATGGTGGAAAGTGCGTTGTAGATGGCAATTCCTTCAAATGCAAGAGCTGCCCTGGTGGCACCAAGTCTGATGGCACCTGCAAGGACGTCCCAGGTGAGCCACCGCTTGTTCGCTTGTGCATGAAATTCATTTACTTGTGTACAAGCTGAGCATGATCTTCAATTGAATACGACGTACTGATGCCAAAATCAAGAGTGTTTGGTGATGATTGAAAGTCATCTGATTCAGCTGATTAATCATTGATCTGAAGTTCAACGTGTCAATGAGACAAATGAACCAAGCCTGAGTAATACTATTATTCATTTAGCAATGGTAACCACTGATCGATGTGTCCCGATTTACAGCCTTTCACCGAGCATTAACTTGAAGTTGCGCACACTGTCAGGTGTATATATAAATAGTAACCGCTGATTGATGTGTCCCGATTAAACAGCCTTTCGCCGAGTGACAACTCGAAGTTTCCCACACTGTCAGGTGGAAATATGCGCGTTCCTTGCAAAACCATTGCCGCAGCTGGCTGGCACTGCATGCCTAGCAATTCTGCACGAAGGTCCAGCTTTGCAACCTGCCGTGCTGTCTGAGTCCCATCAACTTGAATCGTGTCGCTACCAAGCCTCCGAGAGTCTGCAGCTTGAAAATCCAGGACTACATAGTGGCTGCGGTAGTCTAGAGCGCAACAAAATTGCAGCCTGAATTGATTGCGCTGCTGATCCGCTGCTCAGGGATATGCAGTTGTGCAGTGCTATCTATCAGCTGTGTGCGTATGCGGTGGTTAGGTGCTGCAGCCTTGCTGGTGTTGTTTCCAGCAGAACATCATTGACCTTGCAACAGTTGTTATCGGAGACTTGTCTGTGCTGATGATCAGCCTGGTTCTGGCATGCTTTCAAAGCCAATGGCGATGTGCGTTACATGTTATCATATTGGAACATGAAACCTTGATGATGTATTAACTGCTACGGCAGGCAGAACTCGATGAATCAAAATATCAGAAACAATAATGAAGTGTCACTGTCGTTGTTAAGCCAATCGATAATGTCAGGATTCAGTGCTGTAGCGTTCCTTCAAAGGTCTGTTGACTCCTCAGGCTGCCTAGATCTGCAGTATAGCAGCAGCATGCGCAGGTGTGGTGAAATGCCCCCATTCCCAGGATGACAGCGCTCCACACTGTGGCATATACTATTTTGAAGTTCTACCACTCCTCATACATGACTATCATAATGTTCTCATAGTATTACTAGTAGTATAGTGGCACAACCTGACAGTGTGTTGGTAACCTCCGAGTTGCGTCACCTAGCTACAAGTCATACGGTAGGATCCTCTCTCAGGTAATTACCAAACGCAAACCAGAAAGCCAAAAAGCAACAGAGCTAGTCATGCTATGATGAGGTCTGTCAGGACAAGCAGATTGTTCATTGACAAGTTGAGTCAACACACCAGGACCAAATGTCAACTTCCACATGTAAACAGCCAACTACAGCCCCTGATATAGGGCTACAAAGTGACTAGTCTCACCCAACTTCAATGACACTTTTGCATAGTGACTTCATTTAGTCTACTATAACGGTCAACACTCCCAGTTGCTTCAGAATCTTGGCTTTCTGGGTTGCCTTTGAAACGAGAGGATCAGCAACCGCACCAACTTTGCATGCCTTTTGTTCATCGTGGTCCTTGCCAATAGTGTTTGCCAGCACGATGATGCATGCTGGGCCCCCAGTGCACTCAGGCTGTACCGGCGCCCTTCTGCAACAGTTAGTTACTTAACCAATGGCCTCTGCCAGGGATGTATGTTAAGACACTTTCTTGACACTCAACAACATGCCGTGCTGAGTCCAGTGCATGTGCACATGTCCCCAACATGCTGTCTGAGTCAGCGGCTGTGTCAACATGTGTCGTGCATACTAGCAGGCGCACCTTTGAACATTCAAGATTACCACTAGTCGACATGGCATGTAACTTTCCACTGCAATACATCATTAAAGACTGCCTGTCAAAGTGTTTGTCTTCTCCACGTGATGTCTCTGGAATAAGAGTGCAAGACCTGGCGTGCTTGAGTTAGAGACGGCACCGCCGGTGTGTGTGTCTGCTGCTGTGCCCTTGCCAATTGCAGAATGCAAGGACAACAAACATTGCAGCCGCAGAGCGCCAATCTGTGACCTTTCCACTAGGATATGTCGCGGTGAGTCCCGCGCATTTTCGGCAAGAACGAGCAGAGTGCAGTAAGATTGCACTGTCGCTCAACTTGAAGTCCCAAATCCACCACTTTGAGACTGAGTGACCTCAAGGATGCATGGCCCATACTTACAGGCTGGGCCTATGGTATAGTTGGATATTGTGTCCCTGTGATTGCTGTACACTGGGCAATGACTATACTCGTCCATTGAAATTTTCAATTGTTTCAAATCATCTGCAATGCAAACTGCCACATAGTGCCAGTGTTTCACACGCAAACTGTCAGGTGCGCCGAACACGGACGTTAAACTGTCATCTACTTTCAATTTGGTTGCAATTGCCACGAGTACTCCTTTCCTTGCTGTGGAAGACTCAATCAATTGCCAGTGTAGTGTCTGTCACTGGGCCTTCTTGGTAGTACCCAAAGTGGTGCTGATGTGTTCTGCTGGCAACGCACCAACTCCAAGTGGTCTGCCAGCTTCAAGCTGAAGTCACCACATGGTGAGCGCCGACCATGTTCTTTGGATCTTGGTTTTGCGTTATTAGGGCGTGTGCACCTCCACGATCATGACGAAGTTGCTGTCCGGTGATGCATTGTTTGATGCAAGCCTGTGCCTGATTGTGCGTCAGTCACCCGCACACTTTACGCCACTGGTATGGTATGCTGGATTAGGTGCACACCTGCACACCATACCCCGATCGCAGATGTTTCGTACTACCATCAGGTGCACTGCGTGGGTGCTGCCTCTCACTGGTAGCTTGATTGAGAGGAGCCAAACAATGCTTCGACGTAGTAGTACTACGTATACCAAGTGGACATGTACTTAAATTTCACAAAACTTGAACAAATCTCATCACGTGGGAAGTTCGATGCAGTGGTGTGATTGTGCTTCAAGTCTGAAACCACGGGCAAGAAGCGCCTGCACCCCCGCTCAGATTATGTGTCTAGTAGTGCACAGACGTATGGCTGCCTGCGCCAGATGTGATCTATCTACTGCCAGCGCAAATGGCGGTTCTCTTGATTATCGCCAACCTTTGCATGCTGACCTGACAGGATGCGTGGCAGATGTGGACTGCACGGTCATTGGCCTTGGCAAATGCAATGTGGCCACCGGGGCCTGTGTTGGTACGTACTTTGCATTGCAGTATACGTCTATACCATCAGACCCGATGGGGTGTATATTATTACCACAGGACTTAGGACCCTGTGCCTACTGCAAGGCTCATCTGATTTGAATTTGAGATGTAGTATAGGCTGTGTCCATTTTGCAGCGTACAGTCAATTTCGTGCATGCTGCAACACGCAAGCATCTTCGGGCGTTTTGTGTGGCAATGACGTCGCCGCGGTCACTGTGACAGTAATGCGTGAGCTGGGGAGCGGGTGCTGTGTGTATGTATGCTGCCCGGCCGACGAGTGGACCCTGTGTCCACCCTGCTGACTGCTTGCCCTGCCATCGGCGCCTGCAGGCATGCTGCGCTTTAATACGGCCATGTTGCCCCTGTTTTGTGTTGTACCTATCAGTATACCCTTGAACTCAGAATTACCTGATTTAATACAGCAAAATAGCAAGGTTTCTTCCATGTTCAAGAGCCATCAAGAATAGATCAGTATATGCTACTTCAAGTATAATCGTTGAAGCATGATATGTGTGAATTCTGAAACATAAGTTGAGTTCATGTTGCTGTTTTGCACACCATATATTTATACATTCAGCAGCCTTTAAGGTGGCAGCAGTCACTGCCTATTCGAAACCTTTGTTTGTATATACACAGGCATACTTCTAACTATACAACACCACTCATGAATCATGTAATAGGCATTGCATTCGTCATGAATTCCACTGTACATGTCTGCAGCTACTGAACAACACACGTGGTGCGCAGTGACAGGGTGGATATGTATCTGGTCCATACCACGAATGTAAATGTTGAAAGCACCATGCATTGCCAAGCCCTTCAGGAACGGTGCCTGAGCCTCAATGTATAATCATAATTACTGTCCGGTGCACACGCGTTGCTTCTTCTCAAGATATCGTGTGGACTGCGTACGTTCCACATGCTTCATAATGGTATGCGGACTGTGTGCATATCTTGTGCTCCTTGTGTGTCTCCCGCACTTCTGCAGCATGCGTGGACAACACACAGTGCGGCGGCGCGGCACCGATCTGTGACGTGTCAACACACATGTGTGTCGGTAAGCTGAGGCAGGGGCCAGGCACTTGCATTGTGGTGGTTGCACGTCACAGCAGGGCAGTCCCCTCAAAGCGTATAGACTGTCATCAGCTGCTTCCACTGGCCAGCATCTCAGGCCATATGTGGCATCGTACCACTTGACACCAGGCCAACACAGTGATCATGCACTCTTGATGATGGTGTTGTGCCACCATGCATGACTCCACATGTACCGCAGCAACTTGCACGCCGCAGCACGCACAAGAATATGCGCACACGGTGGGTTTACAGATTGTCAATATGTGATTTCTAAAGGGAAGCAGGTGGCAGTTGCGAACTCACTAGTGAAGCTTCCACTAGGTTGGCCGGTGACGACGGAGCCATGGCTATCTGCTCGAGGACACCTGTGTTCTGATATCTATATGCGTTGTTATTTTATTGAATGGTCTCACGTGCGTCGCCCGTCCGTATTACGCAATACACGGTCACTTTGTGTCCATGCTTCGGTGATACACGTACTGAGGACACTTTCTGAAACAATGCACGCATGTGCAACCTGGTCTTCAGGTCCATTTTCTAATTCCCGCTGATTTCAAAGTAGGCTGCCAGTGCGCATGCATACCATGTTCTCAAGTCATTGATTGTGCACTAACCAATGCTGCCTGTGCATGCACCAATGCTGCCTGCACGTGCAGGATGCCTGGATGACACGGACTGCGGTGGCACCACGCCGTACTGCAACATAGATACTTGCGCAGGTGAGCCTGAGGTTGCATGGCAAGGCAGCAACTTGAAGCTGAACCCCTTGTAGGCAAGATACCCTGCAGGCCACGAGCCTTCTTAAACTATGTAGCGTGCGCGAGTCTCCGCATTACTGATGCACCTGGGTGATGCCGCTTGCTGGTTTTTGTGAACTCTAATGCTGATTTTTGCGGAATGTTGTGCATTGCCACCAATCAGCGCTGGCCCATTGTTCCGCAAGCAGCACGGCATGACTGTTTACCGATCATCGTGCAGGGGTTTAACTGCCAATATTTAATTACCGGTCAAGCGGGAAACACCCCAATGAAGGCGCGAGCTTCTTCTGGCGCCGGCTCTCTGTGCGCGCGGTGTTGCTGCACAGTTCATCGCATACAGCCGATAGCGCTTGACGCGTATCGTTCTGTAGTCTCAAGCCTGCCGCCAAGTCCGCAGGCAGGCGCTCTCACTCTCCGCTTGGGTTTCAATCAAGAGGTGTGCGTAAAGGCTTGAAGTTGACGCGCTGGAATATTGCCAGGAGGTGGTGCTGATGAATGCATTCGGCGTGGTGGTAGCAGTGTAGTGGCAAGACAGATGTACTTCTCAGGAGCATGCGCGCAACGTGATCTTAACAGCAAACATGTGACCCACGTATTCTCGTTCCAGGTTCAGTGTTGATGTGTCTGACTTGATCACGATCTCTAACGCGCTCTAAGCGCAACTTACAAAAGACTGTCTCTTTCCGGGTCGCTCGCTGCCATCTCCTTAGAAGTGGGGTGCTTTCTTGTCAGCCCGTTAAGTGTAGCCCACAGCAGCGACTCTCCGTCTGATTTAAGTGTACATGAAAGAAGCTATCGCAGGATGCCTAGCTGCAGACAGCTGCTGTCAAGGTGTGCCAGGTCCGCATCCGACTTGAAGCGCCAATGGCACCTTGCCGACCCTATTGACAACACAGCAACTGCTGGAAAACGCATGCAATTAATCTTTGGTCAAGCTTGAAGTTCCCACGAATCCACGCGTGCCGGTCTTTGCCACGCTGGTACACGTGCAGGCGAATATGCGGTGAGGGCCAGGGCTGCCCCTGACTTTTTTGTGGGCAACAAGCTGATAACCATGGCCAGCTGGGTGGTAGGCATTGATACAGATCTAGACACGGCCATCAACGCCATCAGCCCTGCAACCACCCAGACCGAGCTGATTGCGGCGATGCTGCAGCTGATGGACGCCCTGGCGACTCCAGCAGGCGCTTCAAGGCTGTCAAAACTGGCCGCGGCAGACGATGCCGAGTACCTGGCCATCGACCAGAAGGCTTCTCAGATGCGCCAAGTATGGTGCCAGACTATCTCCAAACCAGGCTCTCTAGTTTCAGCAGCCGCCCAAGACTGCGTGTGTGGGAGCACAGAGACCTACCTGCACTGCCAGGCAAGTAGTCGCATGCCGCGCCCCTGTGACATTGTGCGCGGTCAGCCAACTTCTATATGAACTAGTGCTGTGGCTTTAAGTTTGTCACACATGGTGCACACTTAGCTTAATTGTATAGTGATATACGCAGAGAGCCTTTCCGCGTCAAGTGTAGAGACATGAGGCACGCGCCCTGTCAACAAGTGAATCTTCAAAAGGTCAGGAGTGTGTCTCTATGCAGCACGGTTCTCCTCAGCATGCAAACTCATCAGAACTCCCCGCTGGATATGTTGCAGTAACTGCGTAACAAATTGTGTGGACGGTATGAGGTGCTATATGCTAACTCAGGTTTCAAACGTGCTCGTCGCTGGGGAACCTCTGCGGTCTGTGGCTGTATATTGGAATTAGCAACAAATCTGCAGCCATCTGTAGCAGCATGTATCCTGTGACGGGTCCGCGCCATACCTGGGCGGATAACTTTAAGCTCATGAATGGCCATAAGCTCTGGGCTGGGCGGATCGAAGGCTCTCAGGCACGGCAGGAGCTGAGGAACGCAATAAAAAAACTGCAAGGTCCATTCTGATCTCTCACGCGGACTCAAGCCCACTTGGCAATGCGTCAAAATCTGTGCAACCACCTCAACTTCAAGAAGTTCTACCTGACAGGTTTCTGGTCTGTTGAGCTTGGCTATGCAGCAACTGTTAAATCAGTGGAGACTCCGCTGCTAGCCTAAGCCTCGTTAGCTTTTACAATCATTATGCTAGCTTAAACACCGCAGCGCCAGCGATGCCTCTCATATTGGTACTTCAAAAGTAGCAGGCAGTATGGTTACCGTAGCTAGCACTGCACCCAGGCCAACATCAGCAACACGGTGGGTGCCCGCATTACACATGACCAGTGCAAGAACTGACAGTGTAGTGGACCATTCAAGTTGCAGCAGGCTGCATATGTGCTCAACTGACACAGCAGACGCCTGTGTGGCACCTGTCATGGAATGCGCAGGCGCTGTTCGAGCTGGACTACAGGCACTACGTTTTAGCACCAGCGAAACCAGTGCGACGCACAGAGGCGACGCGGCATGCCCGCACCCGCCAGCGTTCGCTAAAAGCTTCTGAGTCATGCGAAGCGACAGGGATCTTGGAGGGGGGCGACGGCAGCGGCATCACGTCACTCATCCAGGGCGTCAATGGCGATCGCATCAAGTGCCTGGCCAAGGGTGACTGCGAAGACGCTCAGCAGGACCGGGAGGCATGCGCCGGCTCCGAGTGCTGTGCGCCGCCCATCCCAGAAATTCCCTTCCTTGAGGTGTGCCTGAGCGGGGAGCTGTGCGTTCCCATCCCAACAATAAACACCGTGACTGGCAAGCGCGACCTGTGCGGCCTCTCGCCCAGCAGCCTGAACACCCTGGCCCTGCTCAATGTGGCGATGTCGCACGACAAGTGCATCTCGGACATCCAGGCTGTGCTGGCCGACAAGGGCTTGCACCGTGCGCTCGCCAGTGGGGTGACTGTCAAGGTGGCTGCCAGTATGTGCCTCAATGTTGAAGAATTCGTGAAGAGCGCGCCGGGCCTATCAGAAGACTCCGCCGAACCCATCACCAAGGCGTTGGAGTACTTAAACATTGACACGTGCATAATCAGCGCAAACGTGGTTTACCACCCGCTAACCGGCTTTTTGACCTTTGAGCTCAACATCAACGGCGGCGTCATAGCACTGTACGTTGGTGTGGAGACACAGATGTACGACGACCTCAAGGACAAGTGGGGCCTGTGCGAGGGGCTGGCCGATGCCGACTGCGGCGACGCCAAAGGCGCCGAGTGCTGCCAGATGTGCGCCGGGGAGAACCGCGGACTGGTGAGCATGGCCGTTGGCCTTCTTTTTGTTGGCGACCAGCTGACTACGCTGGAGACCCTTAAAGAGGACGGCCTGCGGCGCCGGCGGACTACGGCAGCTGCGGCGGTGCCTGCCAGTGGCGGTCGGGCTGCTGCGTGGACATCGCACAACTACCCCCATGACACTCGCCGCCTGTCTTTCTGGGATGACCTTGTAGGTGTCGCCAACACAATCAAGGAGGAGGTCATCCAACCTGCTGCAGACTTCGTCGTCGACGAGGAAGTAAGCATCAAGGAGGGCGTTGAAGAAGGCTACCACACAGTGGTGTACGGAGTTTCCTCCATGCTCGACCGCGCAGAAGAAACGTTGGGCAAAATCAGCATTGTGACGATGGTGTACAGGTGGCCTGATGGGGCATATCGCTACAGACTCTCCGCGCTTTTGTAGGGGGGGGGAGAAGGTAATGGCAAGCCCTAGGACCAGTGTGCAACATGTACACCACCGCCACCCGTAACCCCGCCTGAAGCGGACTTCCAATTCCAGGTAGGGGGCTCAGGGATCAAGTGCTACCCGGCGGATACCGTAGTACTAGTAGTTTTCTGCTGGTTGTCTGCATTGTTCTGGTTCTCCTCGTCTAGCAATTAATGCGTGCGCATGAGCAGCGTCTGCAACAATGCTTCTCGATCAATTGCAATCGCTTCACTCAGAGGGTGTTGCACGTGCTCACTGCCAGTGATCACGCAAGAGCTATGTATTCGTGCACCATGATACATGTTTGGCATGCTATGAAGACTTGAAGCTTCACACCTGGTTTAGGCTGCCCTTGAGGTTTCAACAGTGCCCATCATGCACCTGACTCTCAATGCTATTGCTTTCATGCAACTGTTACATCATGCAGGTTCGGTCTGTTTACACGACGGTGAGTGCATTGTTCTCGCTGATTCATTTGATAGGTGTGCACAAATATTGCGCACTGCATGTCATGGCTGGTTGTGTGTGCTTTTGCACACTGTCAAGCACACCAAGCCAAAACCTGCGACACGATCTGCAATGTCAGCACCCAGGCGTTTTTGTGAGCTGCCAGGACTTGCCTGGCCACGTTGCGCACGTGCAGCAGCAGCATCCGCATGCACCATCGTTCTCTTGGTATAAAAGTGCTACAGTTGTGCAGGTACTGCCACTTGGGGAACCTTGGAGCTGTCTCTTGTTATTGCAGGCTTGTGTAGTCGGCGCCCCGCTCCACTCGGCGGACTTGGCATACATGTATGGTAAATATCATCCAGAAACGCATCCGTGCAGACTCTTGACGCACTTGGCCGGGCCTGAATGGTTGTTTTGGCCCATTGATCCCATATCATCATGCCGTACATTCATGCGTTGACTTGACGGTGCGTACCTGAATTGATTGCAGCGTGCGTCTCGCGATTGCTCTAATAGCTTGCGCAGCACTCATACAGGCACGGGGCTGATTATTTTCGTGCATGCTCTGCCACTGTGTGACCGCGTTGTATGCATACGCAGGACTGGGCCCAGTGGCGCAAGTTTGACCGCCCGGACTGGCGTACAGAGTATGCCTACACGCCCTCGCACCTGGACCCCGCGCTATACACCCACATCAACTATGCGTTTGCCAAGGTGCGCGAGACAGATGGTCGCGTAAGAATATTCGGTGCATATTGCCGCATGTTGATGCTGCGCATTGCCACGCATGCGAGTGAGGGGAGGGCAGGTGAGAGAGTAATTCAAGCTGGTGTCAACGTCAGAATAGCTGCGCAGACATCATCATGATGATCACATGGACACAGCCGAGTTGCACATCGGTAGTGAAATGTGGCCCGCCTCCCCACCGCCCCTCGCATAACAATATGGCCTCCCTCACCTCATGCAGAGATTGCAGCCATGCAGTCCTGAGTGTCGCTGTATAGAGTGCTGGCGCACATCTGCATCATCCCATATGTGCTTCCCTTGCTCCTCGGGTTGCGCGTCTGCTATAGTGGTGTTTGCGCATATGCCGCCGCACGCTCACCCTGGCATGTGTGGCTGACACTGGCAGGTGGAGCGTGGCACCTTTGCCGTGGTGAACATGGAACCGAGTGACGACGAGCTGCTGCGGCAGCTGCAGGTGCACCGCGCTGCGGGCATCAAGGTCCTCATCTCCATCGGCGGCTGGAGCTTCAGCCGCGGCGAGGCGGTCTTTGTGTGAGTGGTAGCCGGTGCAGCATGGCGGAGTCTGACGTCTGTGTAGATCTCGCCTGGATGTCGTAATTGATAGCACAAACCATTGTGAATCAAGTACTCCCAAGCAAGAATGCCTCTTTAAGTTGATGCCTAAGCAGGCGTATGTCACTGGATGTGCATCACAGTTGGATGCACTTTCCGAAGTAGTACCTTGTGATGCAAGCTTCACAGTGGCACATGAAGTGATGGACTGTCTGAGCTTTTGGCGCCAGCTGGACTCCCGGATGTGACGCCAGAGTGGCCGTGACACTCTCCTGGACCGCATCATCAGTTTTGTGGACTTGGCCCTGGCTCACAGCAGATCTGCGGGTCACACGCCCGTGCGCGGTTGGAGGATAGTTTCAGTCAGTCGCCAGCAACCCTGCCTGGTAATCGCGCGCGTTTGCCCAGAGCTCACCGCTCAAACAACAAACCATGTGGGCAAACAGAAGTCTGACACGCGCGCAAGTTGACAATTGCCATGACACAGGTCAGCAGCCTTACTTTCCTGTAGCCTTGCTCCATTAACGCTGGTTGTGAGGCGCAAGCTTGCTTGATGCTGTGCAGAATCATATGTCCCCTCCCATCGGCGCTTCCGCTCATGCGACCTGGGGCCCGTGTGCAACACTTGTAAGGTTAAGCTGCTACCGCAGCTTGATTCTGCAGCGCATACGCCAAGGATCACAACCTTGGCGGCATTGATCTCGACTAGGAGTACCCGAACTTCGATGGGACAGGTGCTGCTTCTGCTGTCTGTGCGCATCTTTTAGCAGCAAGCACTACTGCTTCGCGTTTTGACCCCTGCCTATCAAATACGTCTGTCACAATGCCCCCAAGTTAGTCACAGTGAGTCATGTTGTGCCTCCGTGACGTGTTGAACACTTGCTCGTATAAATTTGGCCTCTTTTTATAGTTTTTCCTCGGACATCCTGAGGTGGCCCATATCAAAAAGTCTTTGCATGCAGGTGGCGCTTCTTTTGCCAGTATATACTCATTTACAAGCAGATTATTTATACACCCGAAATATACTGGTGCACACTTCGAGCCATACTCTCTCGTCTGTTTCAAGCTGGTGTTGGCTCTGATTGCACCTTGAGCTGCAGCAGTCAATTTCTCGCTCATTTGAGCAATTATAGGTCAAAATCATGGTTTGAAGGGCGTTCACAACAGCAGCCATTACGTACACTCACATTGCATAGTACGAAGTACTTCTTACTCTTACTTCTGAAGTGTATACACTCAGTATGTACTGTGGTACCCTGAACACCTAATTCGTAAATGCGTGACTGCACCCTTGCAGTCACAGTGCCAGGTCGCATGCCTGTTGACGGCTGGCATCGCCCCTTGACAAGAGCCGTCTTCAAGCAGGGGCATATGTTTCATACAACTGCGACCTGTGTGCCCTTATAACAGTATACTTCAGATCACCTGTACACTATAAACTAGCACCCGCAACTTCCCAGGCGATTGCCGCACTGCCAAGGAGGGGGATTCACCTGCATGGGCCTTCAGGTCCGTGCGCAGTGCCCATCCGCAGGCCATGCGTTGTTCGCTTTGAGCTAATGCGACTTGTTGCAACCGCTGTTGCCTGCCCCCTGCAGCCGCCAGCGAGCGCACCAACTTCACCCTTCTCCTGCAGGAGCTGTACACAGCCTGCCAGACCGCCTGCCTGCTGCTGACCGCCGCTACGCGGTCGTTGATTGCCGACCAGCACTACGAGCTGGGCGAGATCCACAAGTACCTGGACTTCATCAACCTAATGACGTGAGAGCATCAACACTTACTACTACTACTTCTACTACTTATATTACCATATCATTATGTGTATTGCAGTGTAGTTGAACGCATTGAAAGCCAGATGTGCAAGTCCCGTACCGGTTACCGGTGGCCAGAGGCCTAGTGGTTTTGCTAAGTTTCTACAGATGGAAGAGACTAAGGGAAGCCCTTTCACCACTGTTCTGTTAGTACTGCACCACTACAGATTCAGAAGCAGTAGAAGCGACAGTAGGTTGCCTCACCGGATGCTGCCCTGCCAGTGCCAGTGCAGGGCATGGGTACAGATAGGCTCGCATGCATGCGTGGTGGCATGAATGCTGATGTGAGGTCTTGTACCAGCAGCCCCACTGACCTGCACACGCGCTCCGCGGGGACATAGGTGCCGTCAAGTACCATGTACTTGCGATCTCCATACGGATTGGTTTCGCAATGATCGCAGCCACTCGTGTACCAGCACTATGCAGGAAATGATCATAAGCACCGCAATACTCCAAGCATACCACAATAGCATGCTCCTGAACAACGTCATGATTAGTGCTGCTTCATTACGTACATGTACATCATTCTTACACGGCCTGAGTTCTTCATGCAATTCTATGTGTATGAAAGTAAATCACACCAGCCCTGCCGCTAACATTCTACTTGCACTGCCGTAACCCTGACCCAACGCTGACCAACCCCACACCCTGCCCCGAACCGTGCCGCAGGTACGATTTCAACGGCGGCAGCTTCCCTGGCACCCAGGTGGCTAACGCCCTGGCGCCTGTGGCCGATTGTCTGTCGCGCTGGTGCGGCAAGCCCGCCGACATTGACACCGCAGTGCAGCAGTACCTGAGTGCTGGTGTGCCGGCCAGCAAGCTCGTCCTGGGTCTGACGACGTATGCGTGCACGTTCACGCTGGCTGACCCCACTGGCACGCTGGATCCCGGCATCGCGCGCACGACCGGTGAGGCTGGGTTGCGCTGTTCCAATACAGCAAGGGTTTTACAGGAAAGATCCGCACTGCAGCAACAAGCAAACGCAGTGCGCTGTGTGTGTGTGTGTAGTGTGCGCGCATGTGTGTGTGTGTTAGTGTTTCAACATATGAGGTTGCCTGCTGTTGGTGCACATTGTCTTGTCTTTCCGCACACAGAAAAAATAGAACGAGAATTACATTGGCACCATGTGGTCAGAAAGCCAGCGCGCTGCATGTGTTCTAAGTGCAATGTTCCTAGACTATGGACAAGTCATCGCTTTTCCGTGCAGCTCAATGCACGAGGGTAGCAGCAACTGTGAAAGAAGCGCTGGGTGCCACATGCCGCATATTGTGTGCTGCACTGTGTGTGAGGTTCACTCAACATACCTTTTTTTGAGCACCTAAACCACTGAAGCTAAGTTGGATTTGCTGGCCAGACCCCGCCTCCGCTGAAGCGCGGCCGGTGCGATGCAGTAACGGCATGCGCGCAACACACTTTCGAACTCACGGCCCTCAGTCTGTCGTGCAGCTTGCAATGGGGTCGCATCGCGGGTTACAAACTTAAGCAGAGAGTGCAAGCATTGCAAAACTGCTGCACAAGTTGACACTTGACTCAGCAACGGGCCTGTGACGCTGCCCCAATTATGCAGTGATTCAGGTGCATTTCTTCACTGTGAAAATGGAGTAAGCAGCAGCAACCCTGCTCCCTGTGCTCTAGAGCCTAAGGAGCAGGGCTTCCATGGCGCTCTGCGAGGAGCACCAGCATGAGCTGAATCTATGTTACAGATGCACTCTCCCTGTGTACGTACCATTAGACCCTCTTTGTTATCAAGAGCACATGGCTGAGGCGCAAACTCTAATAGACTTGAAGAAGTGTCACACAGCAGTTATCTCAACTTTGACTCGACTTTGCCTCTAATCTCACTCCCCCTGATCCCTACCATACATGTGCCATAAACGGGCAGACCAAGCGGCAGCAGCACTGTGCAAGCAGGCTCAACACAGCGCTGTTGCAGTGATTTTGTACGTTTCGGCGGCATGTCAATTATTGCAATACGAAGAACCAGTGAGCCGTACCCTACCCCCACCTTAACGCCCCCCTCGCCCAAATTCTACCCGGAGTCTCCGGCTTAGCCAACATTGTTGCGCAACGTTTTGATGGCGTCCGCGCACTGCTTGATGCATACAAACTAAATCCCAACACTTACCCTACCCTACCCCCACCCAACTCTCATCTTAATCGAACCCTGGATTTGGCCTCAACATAGGTGGGCCCGCCACCGCACCGACCGGCGGTGAGTGCACGCTGACCAGTGCCACATTGTCCTGGTATGAGCTCAAGCGAGAGATGGCGGCGGCGGGCACAATGCCGGTGGTGCACGATGCGTCCATGTCATCATATGCCGTCTACGGCCCCAACAAGCAGTACTGGGCCACCTTTGACAGCCAGGAGACGCACCGCCGAAAGGTTGGTGCCATACTCAGTCTACAATTGCCTGCTTGCTCGGACATCTGGTGGGAGCACCATCAGGAACTGCTTGCGGAGTAGCCAACTAGTATGGGCAGCAGTACAGCACCTACAGCCTGGCAGTACATGGCCTGCCAGTGGCACTGTGGCCATCAAATATGCAGGCCATTCAGTTTACAACATCGTCAACCTCAGTCCTGGCAGTTCAGCTCAGCCTTTACACAGAAACTGGTAGTAAAGTCTCCAGTGAGCCGTTGTACTTCGCCACTTGACATCGTGGCGGAATCACGCGCTGTGACTTGGCATGTTCGACTTCTTTGCCAGTGGGTGCAGGCCATGAGGCATCACTGCACCGCCTGTGACTCATGCTTTGTCCCATACTGCACACTGCTGCTGTGACATGCGCCTGTCTTTCCAGATATGTTGGGCCGCCTCCAAGCAGCTGCTTGGCGTTATGGCCTGGGATGGTAAGATGCGCTGTGGCGAGGCTGCATGGTCATTCATTTGTGTAGATAGGATAACCAGCACCTGTATCAGAGAGCCATTTTCTTCACAACAAATTAGACTATAGTTGTTACTTCAGGGGTACTTGATGCAGACTTAAGACTGCATAGCGTGCGCAGAATGTGACTGCTACACGTGTGCATTTAAGAATCGTCAGAGCTGCTGCGCTGACTGGGGGTATCAACAGTTGAATTTTGTGGAGTGACAGCCGTACGGATGCGCAATCACGCTAGGGCCCCTACCGGCACTATAAGTCCATGACCTCATTTGACCAAGTGTGTTGAGTGTGTTCTTTCTGGAGTGAGGTTAAGGATTGGCAGAAACATGTTTGCCTTCCGTTACGTACGCCCACTGCTGCGCATCCGCGCTTATGCCTGTCGCTGAACCCACCACCTCAGTATGCGCATGCACCCCTGACTTCGTGCGCCGCCCGAGCGTGCGCCTTGCATGCAGGCGAGATGGACGATGCCCAGGAGCTGCTGCGAAGCATCGCGGGCTACTGGAATGCCGCACGTGACTGCACCAACACCCCCCCGCCCGTCTGTGGCGACGCGCCTGCTGGCCTCTTTTGCCCTGCCGCCTCAACAACGGCGGGCACCGCAGCCCCTGGCAATACGGGCCCGCCAAAGGCGGGCACCACGCCCGGCACCACAGGCACGACAAGTGGTCTTCTGAGCAAGCCAAAAACTTTATGTGTTCTAGCTGACATACCATTAACGCCCAGAAGATTGCAAGCTGCACCTTGTGACAGTGCGGGTGGCTACTAGTAGTCCCAGCCCATATAGTGTGCACCTTCTTGCGATAGCGTCTGCTACAGCTTACCGTGGCCGAGACACTCACAGACACACATAGCGCTTTACACTGCCGCATGCACCTTAGCCCAGTGGCACCCTCTTTCCGCCCCCTTGTCACTATGCGTATGCTGGAAGCACTCTGCATTGTGGACAGCTCAGGCGCTCTAGATGCGATGTGATGATTGCCGTTGGGTGCATTTGTGGAGCTAGCTGGGTTGCGGGCAGGCGCACGGCATTAACATGATGGCGCTTCAACTCTCAGCAAAACTGTGCGCGCCAGTGAACGGAAGGTCTCACCGGCGCAGCACCTCTGCCTGTTGCACCTTGAATGACAACTGGCTGTGTCATCAGGCACGCCCCTCCCGGCAACGGAGGGTTCAGGTGTGGCGTTTCCTGGGGGGACGCTCAAAACAAGTGTGGGCCTCTGTGCCCAAGCGGCCTCAACGGCGACTGCCCTGGCACAAAATGCTTCAACGATGTGCTGTGCGTCTGACGATGGTGGGTGTTGCCAGCTTGATACTGGCAGGTGCACTTGAACGCCAGAATTGCATGACGCATAACTGACACATGCTCTACACATGTTTTCCGCAGGTAGCATGTTTCAAAAAACTGTCAAGTTTCAGAACTGCCGCACTCATAGTATAGCAGTCTGACATCATGGCGTAGCAGTGCAGCTGTGCCCCCATGTCTCACACTGGCAGTCAAGGCCTTCTGCGTCCATACCAATCGCACGTGAGGTATGGTGTGGCTCACAGGGGCACAATACAACCGCTTGGGGGGGGGGGTGCAAGCACAACCATTCAACTGTCAGCCTTGCCTGGCCTGGGAACACTGGCTTGCTTTGTCTGCACATGGTTCAGGAAGACCAGCCCAATGCCCGCATACATGCCACGACTTCAAACTGCCATCATTCCCATTCCCTCTTGCATTAATGCGCATTGGTGTCGCCGTTGCCACTCTGCGGTGCCTTAGCTGGCACGGGCTGGCCACTGGTCAATAGCACCGTGGCTGCAGTCGAGGCCTTTTGGGCAGGAGCACGGCGCACCTGAAGGTGGACACACAGTGCAAAGGCGCTGCTCCAACTCAAATTGTCACTGTTTTCAACTGGAGCGCCCGCAAAGACGCATAACGAGGATGGTGCTACACAGCTGTCTTGCGGTGGAGCGCGTGCAGTGGCCATCACGACGGTCGCGGGTCTATGCATTAGTACGGGGACTGCGCGTCACACAGCAGGCGGCTGTTTTTTTTTGCAACAGTCGGCCCTGCTGCGGCTTTTGTGGACATGAAGATCGAGGCTGAATCCACTGTTGGCTGTTGTTGCCTAATCTGGCGGCTGCGCGGCGCCACAGCGATCGCCACCACTGCCCCGCCTAACACTGGCGACAGCGCATGTTATAGGCCTCTCTGGCCTCTTTTCTTTTAGCCCCACTGTTCATCAGTGTCAGTGCGTGCATCTACTGTAGCAGCATTCGCACATGCGCTGACACAGTCTTGTAGGTGCTGACTGAATTTCAAGCTGGTGGGTGGGTGGGAAGGGGGGGGGGGGGTACTGTCTAGGTATTGCGGGTTCTTGAAAAATTTGTGGTTTGCTGCTGTTGGGCATCAGGTGGTCTCACATCCCCCTTTCACACGGCAGGGTCATGCACGCCCTTCTTGCTTCAGCATTGCACGATCCGCACCTCTGCGGCGGGCACCAAGTTGTCCGAAGATGCATTCTTGGCAAAAATAGATGACACTTTGTTTTTGCAGCTTACGACCTGTGCCGCCTGAACTGGTTACTGTACAGCCTGCAGATGCCACCTGCAGCTGCTTCTGGCCTGCACCTGCGTTGCAAGGATCACGCTGGGAACACACAAATGCGGCTGACACACCCTCTCAAAGTTTGCAGGCTGCCACCAAAGAATGCTCTGTTTTTTGTTGAAACTTTTGTAGAACTTGTGCCACCATGCATGCCGACGGGACCAGCACTGATAGAACTGGTGCTGGAGCCGGAGAGCGGCATGCGTGGCAACGTGCACTATCGGCACCATGCTAATCACCAGTGTGCCGTCGCCCATGGCAGCCTCCAGTGTGATCATTGCAGCATATTCCGCTCTCATGATGTTGCTGATGCCATGCGCGTGACCTGAGGATCGGAGGCACAACACAGACTACATGACAGGCCACGAGAGACTATTTGAAGGTTGTATTACGTTTTGAAGTACATTGTCATGGCTTCCCAAGTTGCGGACCAGCTTCATGTGCAGCTGTACTGTATGCAGTATGCTGCCTTGCAAAGCCAGACTGAGTGCCAAAGCGGTCAATAGCATACATCCACACATGTACTGATTTGACATGGAGAGTGCTTAGATGATACACCTAAGTCCTCACTCAATTCATCACGTTTTCTGGTTGTGCAGATTTTGGGTGCCTTTGCGGCGTCCGTCTCGTACACGGATTCCAGAGCGCCTGCTGCGAATGATTTCATAGGGCTCAACTACTACAACCATTACTACGTGGTGAGTACCAGCACTCGGGCGTTGCATATACACTGTATGTAGGCACAGTCTTGAGTGCGCATGCTGGACTGGTGTTCACATGACGGTGTCGATTCATCTTTTGCACTTGTCAAAGTCTTGAAGTGGCATGAAGACGAAGGCCAATTCCGGGACTCGTGCAGATGCTAGCATTGTGCGTTTGTGCATCAGGTTCTCGCATGTCACATTGCCGCCAGATGAGCTGCAACAGTGAGCCACAAATGGGCGATCGCCTGCTTTTGAGCTGTGATGAACTGGTCATGCCGTCTGCCGCTTCAGCTCGCTGTTGTCTCAAGCTAGTGCTATGTAGCCACTGAAACGCAAGAGGCCAAAATCATGCCGCCCTGTCTTGCTTGCCATGGCTGCAGAGTTTGTGGAACATCATGACGGAGCCAGTGCTGGAGGCAAAGCTCAAGGCCCTCCCGCAGGAGATCATGACAGACATGCCGCAGTGCGTGTATCCGGAGGGCCTCTACAGCGCACTCAAGACCATGGCGACGCTCGGCAAGCCCATCATCGTCACCGAAAATGGCATTGCTGACAAACATGACGACAGGTGAGGCATTGTATGTTGGGTGCATAGTGGGTGGTGCTTGCCAGGTCTGGTGTGCACAGCTTTAAATAGGCGCTGGTAGCGCAAAAACTGACAGGGTAATAGTTCTTGTGCGCAAGTGTTGTGGAGCTGCAGAAGCACTCACTCAAGCACATCTTCAAGCAGGTCACAACATGTGTGACACAGCTGGCTGACAAGAGCTCAGTACCTACAGATCGTTGAAGCCACTTTTGCTGTTGAAGCTGTTCTGAGGGCCTCCCTGATTCTGATGTACCGTATATGCCCCAGTAAACGCACCCCCCCTTGTACAGCCCCCCCCCCCTCGTAAACGCCCATGGGCGTGCTTGCCAGGGCAAAGTGGGCAACAACGCCCACCCCCCCCCTTGTAAAGCCCCCTGGCAACCAAAATGATTGAAGGTTGGCACGCGGCCTCGCACAACACCCCGAAAGCCGAATTAAGCCGAACTTCAAGCCGAACTTGAACTCATTTTTATCATTGAGTGCTTCTCTACTGCCGACGCATGGTCACACAGGCAACAATGCTCGTATGACAAGAGCTGACGTAGCTGCAGCAGCTTCGCCAGCACCGCCATTGCCGTTATCAGAGATGTCCGCTATCGCCAACACAACTTTGTGCTCGCACCTTGTAAACGCCCCTCCGGCCCCTAGTAAACGCCCCCCCCCCCCCCCTGTAAACGCCCCCTCTGCTAGCTGGCAATTCAAAATGGAGCAGCTAAACCCCCCCCCCCCCGTATACGCCCATGGGCGTGCTGTGCAAAGTCCCAGATTCGCACGCCCGGGGGGGCGTT
This sequence comes from Tribonema minus, assembly GCA_017506865.1. Lineage (NCBI taxonomy): Eukaryota > Xanthophyceae > Tribonematales > Tribonemataceae > Tribonema > Tribonema minus. The sequence continues at coordinate 227,922 of JAFCMP010000049.1, read as the reverse complement.
TACTCGGGCATATACGGTACATGGTTTTGCGGTGTCTACTTCACGACCGCCACAGTGGCAACAGCTGATCGATAGTTGAAGTCACCACTCGGAGACTCTTCATTAGCTTTGACACATTGAATTGCCTATTTCGCTGCTCATGTGTAGTGCCATTCACTCCCCACTGGCGTTTTTGCAGGCGCTACCTCTATATTCGACGATACCTGTACGCCCTCAGCCGAGCCATCCAAGATGGTGTCGATGTGATTGGGTACTACTATTGGAGCCTCTACGACAGCTTCGAATGTGAGTCTCATCAGTGCACGTGTGAGTTTACTCAAATGCAGCCCTTGAAATGTTTTGTGTGCCTGCTATCAGTTGCATGGAAATCAATGCAACTGCACAATTTGTACTGCGCCATGCCTGATGTGGACAGAGTAAAGTGTGCTAGACTAATGTGACACATCTATTGGTTGTGCGTATGCTCAAGTGCGCTTGTACGTCATTGACAACGGCCACTGATGCCCTGACGGCAAACTAACTGGCTGGCAGGCTCTCAATGCGTCTGGTGTTTCAATGAAGCTGATTAGAATGGATAAAGCGCAAACTACCATGAGCGCATGGACAGCTTCACAATGCATTCCGATTTGGGCACAACACGCACGTTCATGTGTGCATCGCTGATGGTCATGCTGTACTGTAGGTAGCTGTTACACGTGTGTTCATGACGGGAAAACATGCCAAGCAATAACCTACTCGCATGCGCTCTGTGTTGCCTCTGTACAATGTGGTGCTATGACAGGGTGTGAGGGGTACCACATGAAGGTGAGCAGCAGACAGGCCACCACAGTCACAGTGACTGCATATTGGCTCATGACACATATCACTAGCCTTTGTTGCGTGCATGTTGCCTGCTCGGAATACTGAAGAAGTACATAGCACATCGGGCGCATGACTGCAGGCGTACATGGTGAGAATTCACAAGAGTATAAAGCAGGTGCCTGCGTATGCTTGCAACTCAAGACACCCACACTGCACCTGGTCTGTGAGATACCTCAAGTGGTAGTCAGCACTTGCCATGGCAATGCTTCAAGGAACCGCCTCTGCTAATGTCTTAATATTATCGCCAGTGCATGGCAAGGTCAAGCCAAGCTACCACTGGCACCTCCATTGAAAGGGTTGCTTTTGGGGTGCCATTGTGGTTACATTGGGCAAGTCATGCAGTACTTCGGAGCATACAGGATTACTTACCCCTCAGTCGCCAACTTCGACATTGTTGCTGTGATTGCTGTCGGCTTCATGACCATCATCACACGATGAGTGCACATACAAAAGTGTGTGATGCCACACACTACTTGTTGGCAGTTAATTACACTTGCGGCGTGGATAATGATGTCTTAACCGATGCCACCACTCAGGCCCCAACACCAACGCTGCTCCTGCGCATGCCCCTATTCTGCTCTCACAGTTTGGGCTGTACGCTGTGAATTTTGACACGCAAGAACGGTCGCTGCGCCCAGCGGCGGCAGCTTTCACCAACGTGGTACGGGCATATTACAGAGGGGGTCTGCGGAGAATTGCGCGTTCGCATCGCGGGTCTGCAACTCGCAAGTCAGAGGCGGTTACCCCGCGAAGGCCTAGCGTCGTATCCGACATGGGTGACGATGTCTCGCAAGCCATGCTTTCGCCGAGAGAGGAGCACGTTTAGCAGGTTGCCTGTTGCTGGAGTTGCGTGACCAGCTGCTGCCTGTCGCATATGGCGCCACTGTGTGTTGGGTGGTCAGTTGCCAGGTGAACCTGTGGTCGGAATAGCAGGCGTGACCAGAGAAGTGCTACACATGATCAATCATGTGATTTACGTGTTTTGCTTGTGCTTGAGAGCGCGCCCGTTTTCTCTTTTTCCTGCCCTGCTGATTGTTTGGTTAGGGTACCCCCGCAATGTGTGCATATGCATCAAACCTGGCTTGAACGACAGCACTCGACAACGCCCACATTTCAGACATGATCACATGTGACAGCAGTTATCACTCGTTGCCACGCATGCATACTGCGTATATGGGCGCAAGGGATGTCATATGCAGCAACCTACTACGCATGTTCAGTCTGTGCGTCGCACCCAAGAGCGTGCACACTCACAGGTTGCTGCAAGTTGCAGCACGCCCATCCAGCATATGCAACATAGAACGATTCAGCTTATGGTGTCGATGCAATTTTTTTACGACGCACGCCTGCACTCTTCCTTTATTTAAAAAAAAAGCTTGAAAGCAGCTGCGCTGCCGGAGTCCTGCGTCGTAGACCCATCCCGGGATGGTGTAAGGCTGTGCAGCGCGCTGTCGCGCTTGAGGGGCGCATGTAAAAACTTTGTCATGCAGAGCATATGCCTTATAGATGCAATGTCATCAGCGACGGCTCCCAGAGCACACAGGATGTGCCTAAGCGCATCCCATTCCCACCCAACAACAGCTACCACTTACGACCACTACATAATACCCGTTGCGGAACTTCCAGCAACTGCTTCACTGTAATCAAGCTCCAGCACACATGTCCGCCCTCAGCTCGCGGTCGACACCAGCGCCATTGTGGTTGCAGCAAGCCCCACAATATGGTGCCGTCACAGTTATGTAGGTCCGGCAAAGCTGCCGCTGCTGCTGCTGCTGCTGCTGCTGGCAAATGCGCAGGCTTAACGCGCTCCAGCCCCCCCTTGCACCCTGATACGGGCAACACTCCAAAGGGGTGGTCGTAGCAATCATGGGCGCCATTAATCTATAGGCCCCAAGAAAGTGCCTCTGCATGCAGGTGCGGTACGAATCCATGCAGGTCCTGCTGCTGCTTGCTGCTGCTGCTGCCACCAAGTCCACAGTGCGCTCCAATCTCTAGCACCGCCCTGAGCGCTGCTGTTGCTAACATCCCATAAGCGTGCACCGGCCCCTTGCTGTGTCCTCCAAATCTGGGCAGCACTCCAGGGGAGTGGATGTAGCAATCCTGGGCACCAACAGGATAGTGCCTCTGTATGCCGCAGTGCTGACACTCCAACGCGCTCCACTTCATAGGTCCATTCTGAGCTGCCAGCGCTGCTGCAGCTGCTGGCGTCGATCCCACAACCACAATCCAGCCACGAGCTTCGTCGTCTGCATGTGAGCAACACTCCCGAGGAGTATTGCTGCTGCGGCTTCCGGCATGGCTGGTGTTCCCATCAACTCCGTAAGCGCGCGCCAACCTTCAGCACCTCCTGAGCTGGCGCTGCTGGTTTCCACAAAAACGCTCCAGCTCCGAGCTCCGTCCTCCGCATGCGGGCAGCACTGCAGCAGCGTAGACATGGCAATCCTGGGCGCCAACACGCGCGCCTGCACGCAGGTTGTCTAAAGTGCAGGTGCAGGTCCAGTCTAGACTGTCGCTGTTGCCACCAACCTCGCTTAGCCTGCTTGCGAGCTGCTCTCTGCTCTACTGCACACCGTGGGCGCTGCATGACAGCAAGGCCGGCAAGGCAGTGCCAGCGAGCGAGGCGCTTGTTAGCCGCGGGGCCGAGCGTTTGACACGTGTCAAAATGACACGCGTCACCCAGCGAATCTGCGTAGTGAAAGCTCTCTGAGCCCATCCACGTGTCAATAAAAACGCCACGTGGCCCACTTGCCCACCTAGAACATTCGGGTTTTTTCCCTCGTGCCGAGGCACGCGATGGCGGGGACGGCGACCCCCAGAGAAATTCGCCAGTCGCCTCAGCTCTCGCCCAAGCCCCAGCCGCCAGCGCCTCTCGGCCTGCGTCGCGAGATCTGGCACCAAACGTGATCTGCACACGACCGTAAGAACTCTCGACGGAGACCTTTGGGTCTACGACCCAGGAAAAAAGCTTTCAGGTTGTCGCAACTCAAGATCGAAAAAAGCTTGTGTGGAGCGACGGCCCAGCCAGGCACCTACGGATGCCAGGATTGCTGAACTGTTTGCTTTAGTGAACAAGCTCTCGGCGGACTTCGACAAGGAGAAGGAGGAGAACAGCAAGCTCAAAGCGGCATTGGGCAACCTCTCTTTGGCGCGCTCGCCAACAATGTCCTCCGTCTGGAGCTCCTCATCAGAGCTGTCCAGTTTTTCAAAGGGAGCAGTAGCACATTGTTGGCGAGCTGCTGGCAGCGCGCCGAAGAGAGGTTGCCCAATGCAGCTTTGAGCTTGCTGTTCTCCTCCTTCTCCTTGTGGAAGTCCGCCGAGAGTTTGTTCATTGAAGTGAACAGTTCACAGCAATCCTGGCATCCGCAGGTGCGTGGCTGGGCTGAATGGCGGCCGTTGAGACACTGGCTATCTCATCCTCCGCACCTGACTATTCTAAGTCCACGCTTCTCCTGTAACCCCCTTGACGTCCCGCAGTGCAAAGGTGATGCTGCCTTGCGTCGCTGCCGCGGAGATGCACCTGAACGCAGAACACCTGTACGCTGCTGTGGTGGAGGCTCAGCGGGAGTGGCTGGATGTGATGGACGAGGCGAAACAGAGCTTCTACCAGTTTGAAGTGCTGGTGCTGAAAAACGTGCATGTGTTCATGCCAGGGGAAGCGGCAGCAGCAGCAGCGAAGCAACCGTGAGCAGATAACGCGTTGCCTCACAGTTGGCCTCAGGCCACCAACGACAGACCTCAGTGAGTGGGAACGTCTACCAGTAATGATGGGTGACGCCAAGCACTTGTTCCGCGAGTGGTGCGTGCGCCAGGCGTTGTTGTATATATGCAAATGCATGACGTGACAGAAAACACATATGCAAATGCATGACGTGACAGAAAACACACACACAACCCCTGTTGTTCTGGTTGCATCCTTCTGCGCTGCAGTGCCAGCAGCGACTCAGCTGCATTTTAGCACAGTAACAGTTGAGATAAAAGTGTGTGCTGGTTGCAGCAGAACGCCGTGACTCTAGACCCCATCAGCACTCCTTGCCATGTGATTGTGTCTGGGTTGCCCGCACGCTGCTGCTGCTATTGCTGCTGCACTGCTGCTATTGTACGTGGAGTATTTTTTTTGGTAGCAGTGCAGGGGACTTGTGCAGCGGACTCGTGCAGGTGGAAAACGAGGCCTGTGGAATGCAACGAGGCCTCGAAGTGGAAGGTGTTGCCTCTCTCTTGGCCTCGTTCTGTCCACATTACATGGGCAAGTAGCTTCTGCATATATATGGTACAAGCACTTCTCACACGTTCGTTCGTGTACCCAGGACTTTACCCACTTGCAGTAGGTTCTGTGGCGAATTTTCAATGCTCATGGATAGGGCTAGAATTAAATCGAGCGCAGCGAGGGTTCGCGCGCGCACGCAGTTGTAGCTGCAACGAGGTGTTCTGCGACGTTTTTAGCCACCAAATATTATCATCACTTGCAGAAACCATAAGATGATGTTCATACAGCTTGTCGTAAAGCTGTGCACGCTGTTAACTACAGGTCACACACTAGTATCTAATGTGCACGGCCAGCTCATCATTCATTGAGTGAGTGGTTGTTGGCTGCCGCACGTTGCCAGTGGGGGTTCAACTACGAGCCGTGACACGTAATAGAGGCCAGGCAACTTGCACGGCGGGAATCTAGCATACAGTGAGCTCTGTTTTGTCCTTCTCGTTGTATTTTGCTTTTTGAGTATGCACAAGTGGTCCTTGTACAAGCTAGTGTGCGTGCAGATGTATCGACAGCCAAGCATGTAGGCAAACCTCACAAATTTAGCATGTGGTATAGCCTGTCCAAAAAGTGTCCGTGGTCCAGGAACCTCACCGCGCATGATCTTTACGCTAGTTCTTTAATTGGAGGCTATGGTTATGCATCATAATGCCCATATCATCAGTAGATGACAACGTCTTGTTACTCTATACTGCAGCATGCAATCCACGCACAACATAATCTAAAACCTTGGATGTTTTTTGGAGCCTCGCATTCAGGTGTTGTCGTCAAGATCACCCAGTCCCACACAGTTGCACATCCCAAGAAGATATATATATATATATCTATGCATGTCGCATGTGCAAGTGCCAAAGAGCAAGAGTTGGCTGTCAACACAACTCACCGGATTCGCCCCATGGGCAAAAACACGGGAATCACCGAATACCATCCACTTTTAAGATGCAGAAAACAAGGAAAAAATCTGCAAAGGTAAAGGTCCCATACTTATTGCCCCCTCCATACACCCACACTCCGCTCCATCCACGTACACCTCTGCCTAGGTAGGCATGCCAAGCATCCCCACACTAGCGCTGACAGCGCAAAAGCGTGCTGCATTTGTCGTGCATGTTGCGCGTGCGCCAACATGAAAGCACTGCTGCTACTGACGTTGAGAGTGAGGCTGAACTGCCAATTTTGCCGTGCGCATTGTCATGGCCAGCACCGATACATGATGGTCCACTGCCGTGCGCATCGCTGCCGTGTGCGTGCACACACAAAAGCGCTGCGGCAGCTACTTAGCGGTGAAAACAAGTCTGATGCGTCGGCGTCGCCGCACGTGCCGGCATCACACGTTGCCAATGCATGCGCGTTATAACAGAAGACTTGGTGCCCTTGCCAGGACCGCGGCTCACATGCCGCCCTTGTCGTGCACGTTGTCAACGCCCATCTGCACCAATGGAGGCGCCACTGCTTGCAATACCAGTGCAGCTTGCATTGCAGTTGCTGTCACGGACACAACCGTGCTCAGCTACACTGAATTCACCACACAGATGCCTGATGGATCAACTATCGACGAAACGCAATTCGGGTTGCTGCATAAGCAGCGGATTTTTTGTCAGCCCGTGACTTCAGTTTGCAGTGGAACTTGCTTTGGGATCTGTAGGGCTTTAGTCCTCTGCTCACTACCACATGTCAATAGAGAGCAAAGGTGGTGTAATGGGGCGCAAGAGCATTGGCTTCACGGTGTCACCAGCAAAATCCACTTGGCAATGCCCGTTTCGATGGCGCTCACACAGTCCAGGCCCAGAGATATCAGAGTCGTGGCGCCCCTGTGGCAAAGGCAATGCAACTCACGTGTTGGCCTGTAGAACTCGCCAAAACCTCCGCCAGCTGGACACTCTGTGTGGCCGTTCCTGCGTGCCGCAGCCAGTTGTCTGATTACAGGTCGAATTCACTGCTCACACAGCTGCGGCAGGGGGAGCACACACACACACATCAACTTCAAAGGTGCAGTTCGAACTGCGCGCGGATGCGCCACCGCCAATGCCAATAGGCGTGCGTAAAGAGGGGCCTGCTATCCAATGGGCTTGCGTAAATATTTACGCATTGCAGCCCATTGGCACGGTTTAACTAAGCCAAACGACTTTGCGTTTACAAATCTATCCCTAAGCATCGACGACCCGGTTCTGGTTCTGTCCGTGATTCAGTACTCATGACGCAATAAAGCACTCCGCTATGAAGTAGTACACATTGATTGGACGCATGGGCATTACTGTGATGACCATGTGACCATCGTGTGTGAGCTGCTGGTATCGGCGAGGGAAGGTTGCTGTTGGGCTGGTAAGGCCCACAACTATTGGGTTGGTAAGGCCTATGTATAACCAAGATAGCAAAATGACCTGGCTAGGTCATCCAGAGCAGCCGCAATTTTCATGTGCTTACCTCTGATATTCTTGCCCGCAACGTTGACTCACACTAACTCAAATGAACAATCTAACCAAGGCCCCAGGTGTGGTACAAGCGCGTCTTCACTCCAGGCGCATCTTCAAGATTGAACTTTCGGGAGTTGAGAGTGAGCAACGACAACAAGCGCAGGTTGACGGTGTATAGCCTACTACAGTTTTCTTCACAGGCGCAAGTTGTGCGAAATACGACTTGACCCTCGCAAGGAGAGAAGCGGTCATGGTGCAGGTGCGTTTGGATCTCTCCGAGTGTTGATCTATGGCACGGCAGACGCGATCGCCAGAGCAGCTGTTCGCGTATCTTCCATCGATTATCTGGTCGCAATGCGCTTGTTGCAAATCTTTGTCGCAAAGACTACACACACCTTGCGCTGCTGGTTTCGTTTGTCTTGATGTGTTGCGACTTTCCTGTGCCCCTGCCCACGGATTTGGTTTCCAACGCAGGTGGCGATAAGGACTATCAGTAAAGAGGAGTTCAAAGTGGATGTTCCGGAAACGGCCACTGTAAAGGATGTCAAGGTGAGCTCAGTGGTCGGTGCAGCTTTACTTGCACACCTTCTTCTTTGCTTTAAAGACAGTAAGTCGTGTGGTTTGGTGTGGTCATCCGATCATCAACTGCAATTGGGACTTTGCAGTTGCATCACTGTGTATTGCTGACTGTCGGACTTGTGTCCGGTCCTAGGTTTCGCGCAGTGATCCATCTGACAGCAATTGGGTGCTTGCTGGTTGTGTGACACTGTGTGTCTGTGCTGCACAGGAAAAGATCCGAGAACTCAAGCCGGGTTATGATGCATCCCTGCAAAAACTAATTTGCACAGGGAAGGTGAGTGTGTGAGTGAGTGAGGGTGTGCGTGTGTGTGTTCACATATGGCCTTCAAACTGATTGACAACACGCCCGCAGTGTTAGTGTGAGTGTTGTTGTTGCAGCGGCACCGAGAGTTGTTTGGTCATGTTTTGAAAGACCGTTCAAGCGGATGACGACATGAATTGCCTTTGGGATGCGCAATGTTGTTGGCTTCAAGGGATAGCACTGACTGGGATGCCAAAGCAGGCGTTTCGCTGTTCTGCATACTTGGGAGGCGCAAATCTCGACACCACTCCTCACAGCGGGTGGTTCCGTTTGCTGATTGGCTTCTGAAAGTGCATTCATACATGGCCGCCTCTTTCAGCGTCATGTCCAGTGCAAGTGTGCAAGGCTCATGTTTGAGGCAACGTGCCCATGCAGTTGCAAACAACTAGTTTTTACTGCTGCTTGTTTCAAGCAGTTGTGTTCTGCATCACATATAACCTGGTCCACAATGGTTTCAGCTCATTATTCCACTTGCTATTCCTCATTCTGACCAGATTCTGTCAGACGATCAGCTGGTGTTTTCCCAGTGTGGCTTGACCCCTCAGGTAAGTCGCGTCGCGCAGAATGCAGTGGACTTGACCGCACCTCGTACGCATGGCATGGTTTATTGGAGTCAGTCTTTCTGGCCCTTTTGTGCTAGTCGTTTATTCTGAGATGCTTGCTGGCTGGCAATACAGGGCTGGTCTGATGAGGTGGCTGTTGATGCTCTCTGATTTGCATCTTCTCCGTTTGCGGGCGATCGCTTATATGCCATGCAGTCAGCAACATGGTGTGGTGTTGTGGTGCGCATGCTGAATACTTGTATTTGATGTTGTGTCGATAGTGAATTGGCGACCACTATCATGTATACATGGCCGCATGTGTTGCTAAAATGCTTTCATGCAAAGAGAAGCCCTACTGTACCTGTGTGCAGTTTGAAGGCCCTGCACCACAAAGCCCACTCAGCACTCTCTTTTCACCAATGTGGTGCTCACCAACATCATGTATGTCCGCGCTGCCTGTGTGCCTGACAGGGCTACCTGGTGCTCATGCTCTCCAAGCCTAAGCCAGGACAAGCTGCCGCAGCCACAGCAACCGCAACTGCAGTGGCTGCACCTGCAGTGGCAGCAGCTGCACCTGCAGTGGCGCCTGCCCCAGCCCCAGCTGAGCAGGCGGTGGCAGCTCCTGCTGCCGCTCCCACTGCTGGCGCTGGTGCTGGTGCTGCTGAACAGGTGGCACAAGAAAGTGCACCTGGCGGGTAAGCTGAGCACTGCTGTAATATTTGGCGCATGATTGTGGCACTTCATCGACAATCTTGCACCGCTTTCCATGATGCTGATCGTGTGGGTTCCTCGTACGGTCCGACACTATCGATGAGTACTCTGCTAAGTCGACACGACTTGACTTTGCTGGTACTGTGCCGATGCAGATGTTGCTGGGTGTTACAACAACCAGTGTTGTTAATGACGTACAACAACCAGTGTTGTTAATGACGTACGTACGGGGGAGTACGTACGTACAAGGTAACAGGGGAGTACGTAGGATTTTCAGAGTATTACCGTATTACCGGCTAACCCTAGCAGTAGGGTTAGCTAGGGTTAACCAACCCTAGCCCTAGCCCTAACCCTAACCCAATGCTACTACCCATATCCTACTTACTTGTTCTCTCCTCTGATGCTGGTGCTGGGACCGTTTATTGAGTGCAGACTGTGTGCTACTAGTACGGTAGCACCTCGTGCATTCGCCTTGGCAGCCCTCTGTCCGCTGTGTGTGTTGCCGTAAAACTGTGGTAGACCTGCTTGCTTTGCCTTGCCGGCAGCAGCTACACGTGCAGCCTGTCTTGCTCTCAGCGACAGCCTTGCGCTTCTTGGTGGCTGATGCCACTGCATCGTCGACGCTTTTGCATCTTATCGTGCGAGAGCACGAGGACGATGTGCGCAAGAAGCCGTGAGCTGATGACCACCATGATCACCAGGTGTGCAGTCGCAGAATTTGCGCTGCCACCTGGAGCCCTTATCGCTAGCTACACGCACACGGCTGCCCAGCAGCCTCTCTCCGCAGTCAAAACACCGCGAGTTCAAAATCCAGCGAAAAGTCACGCGCGGGTGGGGGGAACGTGCTTATTTGTCTAAGCCATAGTTGTGGAAGTTCAGCCCTACCTAGTAACTTCAACATTTTGCTAACCTACTTAGCAACTTCAACATCATGCTAACCCTAGCCGGTAATACCGCACGGTAATAGGATTCCGGCTGTTACCGCGTACGCACGTACGTACATACCCAAACGTGCCGGTATTAACAACGCTGACAACAACGTGTTTGCTCTTGGCGCCAGACCATGATGGGTGTACCTTGCTGTGACGATGATGTTTGCTTTGACTGATCTTGCTGCAAGACAACGCTGATGTTGATACACTGCTCGACGAATCAATCCTGGTGCAGGGGAGCAGCTGGTGCACCTTTGACTGGTGACGACTTGACATCGGCCGTAGCTGCACATACCACAGCACCAAGCCAGGACACCATTCGGCAACTTTGCGACATGGGGTTCCCAGAGGACCAGGTGAGGGCGCACACCCGGCAATAATGTACAATGCACTCCCTCCTTAAGTCAATGCTATTAGGCATCACCTCAAACATGGCTTGCACTTTTATATACTTCTTAAAGTACTCGTTTGGCTGGGGCACTATTCTCTAACTATTTTGATCCATGGTGGCCATAGAATGTTGTGTTTGTTATGTGCTACATATATTTTTGCATGGATGGTGATGTTTGTGCCGATACCTCTTTTCACTTCTTCAGGTGAGGGCTGCTCTGCAAGCGGCGTTCAACAACCTGGAAGTGGCTGCGAACTACCTCATGACAGGTGAGCACACATCGCCTGTCTGCCACACTGTTTGGCTGCCACTGCATTAGTATCGACATCGCTGAACACCTTTATTGCAATAATGATGGTGAAGCTTGCGCCACTGAGCATCACTTCATGCTGAGCATCACCTGCTGGCTTGTGGCATGAAAAGCACCCGATTTATACCAAAGTTGAAGTTGGCACAGGAGCGACACACACATCATGTATGTCTATCATGTCGACAACTCCATCACCACAATGTATTGGCAATGACATTGCTGATGTTGATGTATTTTCCTGCCTTGATGTCTGCATCAGGCCTGCCTGACTTTGCTGCTCCCGACTTCGAGGCACATCAACCAAACATCGAAACAAGCGGTGAGTGGCGCACAGACATACGCACACTGTTAAGTGGCATACGCTTAGCGGTGTCACTCCTTTGAATGACCTGAGTGTTCAAAGCATGTGCGTGGAGCCACTTACCAATGCTTACTAGTCGGGATTGCGGCGGCGTATATTGATGTCATGTCTTCTGTCTCTTGTATGTGCTTGTACAGTGCTCAACTTGTTGCGCTGCCAAAATTTATACTGTTGAGTAGCAGGGTGCACGTCAACTTACCTGTGAAGTACATTGGTGACTAGCCTCATGGTGTGTGTGTGTGCTCAGTCAGCTAGTTTACGCCTCTTCAGCGTCAATCCGGTTGATGCCCTTGTCTGCAGCTGATAACTTTATGTGTAACCGGAAACCGTTGTCTCCAGCATCCTGTTCCCATCTACTGCAGAGCATTGCATTGCACCAATGACATTTCCATGTATGATTTCTGCTCACGTCTGTAGGCGTGGGTGGCACAGTGGGAATTGTGCCAGCTGACATACTGAGTGGGCCTATGGGGGACACACTGGGGGATGCGGATGACATGGAAGCTGCACAGGGGTTTGAGGGGGGTGCCAACCCCCTGGCTGCACTGAGGTATCACCCACAATTCCTGGAGCTTAGAGAGGTGAGGGATTGCTGTCCAAGTTGAAAGCACCATCTTGGTTTTTGTAACTGTTATTGATGCTGAAGTTCAGGGTCAGACATGCGGTGGCATGCATCATTACATTACAACGTGTGAAAGGCATCATATGCAATAACAAATGTCAGAATACAGTTCTGATGACGCATAGCTGGCAAGCAGACTACCTCAGTATTGTTGGCGAAGTTTGTGGCGGCATGGTCACATTCCGTGCATAATTCAATTAGCTGGTGCATGTGCTGTCGACAGGCTGGAATATGTGTGCCACGTGATGCCCTCATTGTGTGTCACATGTCCCCACTCTCACACCTGTTGTCAAAATGCATGCATGCAACTGCGCAGTGAAACGTATTTTGCGGGTGTATCTGGGCCCATTCAGGCATAGCGCATAGCTGGCTCAAGTTTTATAGAAGTACTTCTATGAGTAATTGCCATATGAATGCAGCTGACCAACAAGTAGCAATGTATTGCATGAACGTATGCTTGTGTTTGAACATTTGAAGCCCAAGCTTGTTCATATCATTACATAATGCCATGCAGTAGAAGATGAGAATAGTGTCACGCATGGACTTATGTGTCATGAAAGGGCTCAACTTGCGGTAGGCAGTGACAGGTGGTGTGGTGTGCTGATGCATCATATGTGTGTGTGTGTGTGTGTGTGTGTGTGTGTGTGTTGTATGTGTGTATGCAGCTGGTACAGTCCAATCCTGCAGCTCTGCCGGAAATTATCCAGGGGATTGGCGAGCAGTCACCTGAGCTCCTCAACATGTGAGTCACTCATGATGTGTCATAATGCTTTCGACTATGTCACGCATGTTTTTTCATCGACAAATTACACCGTTCAATGAACAAAGTACACCAGTTGTCCTTGACAGCGATGACGTACTTGTGCTGATGCCAGGTAGTACACGCTATGTGTCAATCGTTGGGTCATTCAGATATGTCAGCGAGCTCATACTACAGCAGATGCGGACCGCTGAGTATTTGATGGCCCTGCTTTTGAATTCTGCAGGGAAGTGACTGTGTTGTTTTGTAAGCACCTAGAAGTAGACCAAACATGGGTTTGCACAAGTGTAGCTGCCTTCGCTGGTATCTGTCATTGTATAACACCGGTCGCTGTGTGTCTGAAGACTTGCATGCCGTGCTCACATTATCATTTGCTGATCGGCGATACCATCAAACCTGCTGCTCTGGCATTCTTTTACTGACTTCCGAGTATTGGCAGGTCCACATTTTGGCAGTGCTGATGCCTTTGTGACCTCTTGTTGCGCTTGTCTGCCTGCGACCTTGTGTTGTGTGTGTTAGGATCAATGCACATCCGCAAGCGTTTGTCCAGCTGATGAACTCGACTGGTGATGATCTGGGAATGGAAGGAGACCTGGAAGGAGTACTGGGTGACGAGGAGGGGGAGCAGCAAGGTGAGCAACAGAACATGAAATTACATTGCAAATGTTTGAAATTACATTGCAAATGTTTGCACTGTGTTGCTGAGTCATAGATAGGATTCATCAGCTGCTGCATCCGCTGCATTGTGTTTTATTGAGTTTGTTCGTTTTACTGCATGAATACGCGGTGCTGTTGATGGTTGAGCCACATCAAACGAACAGCTACACGCATGCATTGATTAGGCGGTGTTTTATGGTGCTTTGAGTGTTGGGCCACCGTTGGCCCGTTGGCTCATGCATCAGGTGCTCTGTCAGTTCACATACACATAGGTTTAGGCAAGTCGCTGGTGTTGATGAGGTAGCACTTTGCAGTATTGCAAGTCTGGAAGTGCCTGTACTGTGTGGCAGGAGAAAGCGCTTAGCTGCGTCAAATGCTTGTGCAATTCCAGACAAGAGTGGCCCATGTGAAAGAGTATGTATGCCTTGACGCAGCATACGTACTGTAGGTATGTGCAGTGGCAAGCGCTGGCCTCAGCACCAGCAAGCAACTTGTGGCGCCCTTCAATCTCTTGAAATGGTTTGAATGGGTTTGGACACCATCAGAAACGGCTTATGTAGTCAACACACTCCGAGGCAGGCCACACATGAACTTCTGGTGCTTGAAAGGAAGTTGCAACACTACACTCAGTGGGTCCACTCTTACCAGTAGGACATGAAGCAACCTCTCTTCAACAACGCTCCTCATGGTTTCTACTATCATGTTGCATTCACAGAATCCATGGATGCTGGTGGCAGCGACCAAGCACCTACCGCTGCGCTCACAGCCGAAGACAACGCTGCAGTGGACCAGGTATGGTGCAGGCATATGTACACACATCGCTCTATCAGTTGCTGTGCATGTGGTGCAACACCAGGGCATCACAGGCAGGAAACATGCACACGCGTGCTGCCATCTTCCTCTTGGCTCAATGTCAGGAGCTTAGCAGGCAAGACTTTTGAGTTTTGACAAGTGAAGGAAAATAAGGGCTGTCAGTCGACGTGTCATATGTGTCATGTCCAGCCATGAGATGCTCAGCTTCATCGCCACTGACATGCATATGCTTGGATCACCGGTGTAAGGGTGTTAATGTCTTACATAGTGTGGTTGGCGCCCTGATGGTTGCTGGCAACGCAGCCTTGGTCCGGTCACTGCGCATTGTGTGTGAAGTTTGCCCACAGCCGCATGTGCACAGGTTGCAGCAATGGCCAGACATGTTTAGGTTTGGACATGTCTCTACATACATGTGGTCCACAAGTATTAGCATCTTCACAGGAAATGAACAGCTGTTGCCCCAACATGAACATGGCACTCGCAACTGCCGCTTTTTTGCTTCGGTCCACTGCACCTGCTATCACTTGACTGTAATTGACACCTTGCACCGGTGCTGTTGTCTTGTACGTGACTGTGTTGCACATGTGCAGCTGATGGCAATAGTGCCGAACATGTCGCGCCAGAGAGTTATTGAGGCATACCTGAGCTGCGACAAGGTGAAGTTGGGCTGCAGTGCACAGATGTGTGTGTATCTTTATGTGTAGCACAGACTATTCTGTGTTGATTACAAGCACGCACTGCTTTGGCTCAAGTCGCCAGTTACAGATCGTGTTCAAGTACAAGCAAGGTTCGTGCGGCGCCATGAGACATGACCATGGCGCGTCACGTGAGGTAGAATTTTGCACGTAAGGTTCATGGCACATAAAGTGGCGATGCCTCCAAGTCCCACAATGCGTCTACACTCGTCAAGACTGCACTGTTCTCAATTGAAGGACGAATTCTTTACCTTGAGCATGAGTTATTTATGGTGTTCGCTTAGCATTTTTCTTGTGTAGTTGGCCTCTTGGGGGTATGTGCCGCCTCATTTGTGCCCACATATGAAAATCGAATCAAAAAGATCGTTGAGCTCTAGGTGACAAGGGGTGGTTAGCCGCAAGTGCCTTCCACCAATAACCGTGGTTGCCGCTGCTGCAGTCATTGGCCACAAGTCAAACAGTGCCACTATAACCACAGTGGGTAAAAAGACTTCTGTGTGCAAGCTTTTTAGCGTTCGGGCATGGGTGTTCAGTATGGACAGATCTCACGTGTTCGGTAGGCCAGCTCCAGCCGGCAGCCCAACACAGAGGTTCATATATGCATGTGTTGCGCAGCCTTATTAGCTGTTGCCTATACTACTGTTCAACATGCTTGGAGGTTCCCTCAGATGCTCGACGCTCTTGTTCCAAAGTCAAACCCAGTGCTGGCTGCTCGACTCATTGGGACAAAGACATGCTGCGTTTGCACATAGAGCATTTACACATGGGAAACGTACACGACTCATGCACCTGCTGCTGCCCTATGTTCCTGGTTTGCGTGCACCCCTCAGAATGTGGAGTACGCAATGAACATGCTCTTTGATGGATAGGGGGTGTTGTGCAGCATGGAACGCTAGGATGCCTACACATTGACGCAGTCATGTATATGCATGTAGTTCGGCAGCGGTTCCAAGCCTAGATTGTCTTGGGCTTCCTGTGCCTTGAGACAGAGGCAGGCCAGAAGGAGTGGCCAACAACACCTGCTGTGCTCAAGTGGAGTAATGGCCTTCGGTATCTATGCATAATAGGTGCTGCCTGCAAGCATGCACCGATACACTGATGCTCATGTATACAGCAACACAGCACAAGCACGCACTGCATTAATGCAAGCCACGCTGGCACGTTGTACTTTCCGCTTCGCCCATGCCATTGTAGGGTGGAACCCTCTGCCGTGTGCCGTGTCATGCTTGCTTTTCGTGTCATGCTGGTGCTGCTTGTGGTGCTGTGCATGCTACAGTAGCCCATCTTGCTGCTTTATAATGTAGGCACGTTGAGACATGCGGACATACCTGCAAGAGCGCACATCGCATAATCTCTGCACCACACGCTTGAAGACACATGACACACTTAATAATATCATGATGTAGTGCCATATTTGGTGAGAGGGGAGGGGAAGGCCTGCTCCTACCCCTACGTTGGCCGAAATTGGGACTGGTAGGCTGAGTGTTCTTCAATGTGCTCTCCATTACCTCGCTCGCCTGTCTCCCAGACAGCACAAGGGATCCAATGGCCACTTTTGATTCTCAACAAGAAGTTTTGTCAAGCCAAGAAACATGATGGTTTCTGTCGAGCATGCTGGGTCCAAAAAATCGGGTCTACTTCGAAGTATAGACAGACTGTATCTTCATGCATGACTTGCTGTAAAGTGTAGAGTTGTCAGCCGATGCCTCTTGTCGGCTTTTTTGTCAACGGGGTCCCAGTCGGCTCGGCTACACCGGCTAGCCGATGCTTGGCATATGAGTCGGCTTTCCACCGGCTTTTGGTCGGCTTAGGAGATTGGACCGGCTTTGAACGGTGTCAGCGGTGTCGGCAGCGTTTTTGCTTGATCTCTTTCACTCTCCTCGGCTCCTCACGAGCCCCTGTTTTCAGTGTTCTGGCACTCATTCGACACACTGTAAGGCTGATGCAGTAACGATGCTCAGGCAGCCACGCTCTCGGTTCAATTCAGAGTTGAAGTTGGTCGCGGCGTTGCGTTGTATCACGCCTTCGCAGCAGTACGTGTGAAGAATGCTTTCCGTACTCCCATGCTCAGCATACTGCATCCACGGCATCAGCGCTGCACACCTCTGGTGTGTTTGTTGCGTGAGTCAGAAGCTGGTCATTCGCGTTAGGCAGTATCGTAGTGAGGCTGCATGGTCTGTTGTCATCTGTAAGGCACCTGACCGCCTCCTTGGGTGCCTGAAGTCACTCCAGTAGCTCCTGCTTGCTGCATTGCGCATTTTCGAAAAAGCCGACAAAAAGCCGGGGTATCGATCAGCTCGGCTAACCGGCTACACCGGCTAGCCGAGGCCGATCGGCTTAGCCGGTGGTCGGCTGACAACTCTAGTAAAGTGACAGTGTTACTATTGGTGTTGCATCTGCACAAATGGTGTCTTGCCTTGTCCTTCTCATCTTGGACTTCTAGTGTTCAGACGTGTAAAACTGGTGTGGCGAGTAGCTACAGTATGAATCACAGAGCACGCCATGATGTACTTTTATTATATTCCACTTGTGGCTGTGGAAATGCCATGTTGTAGGTGTGTCGCCTTGTTCTCACTCTTGGATGTAGCATGCAAAGCTTGCACGCCACACCCCGCCCCCCACATCACCCCCAACAAAGCACCCGCAAGCGACTGTCCCCCACATACTAGCAGGGATACCAAACAAAGCTACAAGACTCTCCCCCCACAGACAGACCCGTCTTAGGGCCACCCAGCTCCACGCAGACTCCATCTCAAAGTTTTCATGCAGGCCAAGGTCACCATAATGGGCCCTGAACTGGAGATTGTGGCTATCTACGTGAACCCCGATATCATAAAGATAAGCAGAGGGAGTCACTGGGCGCCAGGCGCTGACGCTAGAAAGAAAGGCTATATAACTAAGCAAAGCATCGCCTCCTTGATGAGCGGGACAGTGGTTCACCGGGCCTCCCATATCACCCCCAACAAAGCATCCGCAAGCGACTGTCCCCCACACACTAGCAGGGATACCAAACAAAGCTGCAAGACTCTCCCCCCACAGACAGACCCTTCTAAGGGCCACCCAGCTCCACGCAGACTCCATCTCAAAGTTTTCATGCAGGCCAAGGTCACCATGATGAGCCCTGAACTGGAGATTGTGGCTATCTACGTGAACCCCGATATCATAAAGATAAGCAGAGGGAGTCACTGGGCGCCAGGCGCTGACGCTAGAGAGAAAGGCTATATAACTAAGTAAAGCATCGCCTCCTTGATGAGCGAGGTCACGGCTCACCGCAGGCTGCAAGCCTGACAAGATATTGCCATTTACCGCTGCGAGTAACTTGTGGTTGGTGCCGTGGCGTGCAGCCGACTCCGCTTGCTCTCCAAGCACGCCAAGCCGCTGCCTGTCCCTCCTCCGCACGCCAGCCAGGGCTTCCGAGACACCACCACACGTTTGAAGTTCTCTCGAAGGGGCTACGCACGCTGGTATCACCTGAGGGCCGCTGGTGCTAGCTCCTGCAAGCCCTGCAGCCCAGCCCACCCACCAAACCAGCCGCATTCGCTGCCACGCCTTTCGGCGTTAACGAGCTTGGGACGCTGTGTTGTGTACTTCCAAGTACACACACAAGCATCACGAGAAACCAGTGGCGTGGGCACAACGTACCAGGATGCGCACCCCCACTGGCTACCATCATGTGCTGGTCGCAAGTTGCTGACCTCTTATTTGATTGCCGATCATCGAACACCTACTGGTACATGCATGTCGCGCTGTGCTGACTGGCAGCTGTGTGTCGGGCATCTAGGTACTTGGTGCAAACTCTTGGCACGCCTCGGCCAAGTGTACTCACGTGGAAATCGAGTTGCAAATGCGCTCCACCATCGCCTCATGTCGTGTACGAGGCAGTTTGCAGGACGCATCTCATCAGCGCTCTGAGGGCGACGTCACCGCATTGCCCTCCTATTGCTTCCCAAATCACGATTGCAATGTTGCTCACCAGTCTGATAAAAGTACAGGCCTTGGGGACTGTGTCCATCAAATAGCGTAGTGGTACGGAGGAAGTACCGCTGACCGTGATGCCGTGGGTTCGAATCCCCGTCCGAGGGAAGCAGGGAATATTCACGCCACTATGTTTTTTTCCGTTTTTTCAGTTACTTCTTCCTCGCTTACATACCTACCCCCATCCCTCGGTGCACCCAAGCGTGGTGAGTGGCCACTCACATTCACCATATGTGATACATGTTGAACACTGTGGCATGTTCCACAAAGTGTGGATAGTAATCACTGTCATCCAGCAGTTGTGTCAACAGGTGGCATGTTCAGTTCAACCTTTACCGTAGCCTGCACACACAGCTTGAACGGTGCTGCCACATCGAGTGCCAGTGTGCTTGCAGTGCCTGTGACTAATAGGACCCGACCTTCCGCATGCTCTTGTTAAATTCTTTGCTCGGAAACTTTACAGTCACTGACAAGCTTTCTGTGCAAACTTGAAGAAGAGGGAAAAGTTTTACCAGTAGCTTTAGAGCAAAGCAAAGCGAAGCAAGTTTGCCTCATGCAGTGATCGTGGGCCGCAATTTTGCGCTATTGCCGACTTGACATCACGGTCACATCTGTGACATTTGCTGTGTCTTACTTGGCTGACCTGCAGTACCGAGGTTTTAACATGCAACTTCGTGAGACAGTGAGACATGCAAGGCATAAGACGGCGCTTAAGCGCAGTGCCGTTGCCACTCAACATTTCATACGGTTTTGTCATGGCGCTCAGCTTCTGAGTCGTTGCATAGCGCGCACCTGTGTGCAGGAATACCGGTCATGACGAAGGTTATAAAATTACATCATGCCATTGGCTAATGGGAGGCCTCAAATGGGTGATCAGTCGATTGACTCAAGCCATGCTGGCGGCAGTGGAAGCAGCACTAGGCCTA
The DNA here is from genome assembly GCA_017506865.1 of Tribonema minus. Lineage (NCBI taxonomy): Eukaryota > Xanthophyceae > Tribonematales > Tribonemataceae > Tribonema > Tribonema minus. Next base: position 207,820 of record JAFCMP010000049.1, on the reverse strand, counting down.
CTAGTGCAACTGCCATGGCAGCCCTGCTTCTGCTGGCAATGTGCGTCCAGGCGTGTCAGCACCTGTACGACAAGCGCCGATACGCCTGGATGCACAGCGACGCAAGTGGTAAGCGCACAGCACAGCGCTTTCGTGCAAACCCTCAGTGATGACATTGATGTCTGCTGTGATCGGCAGGTATCAGATTGTATCACTTTGAGACATTGATCGTCGTCAGGTCAACAGCAAATGCTGCTTTGACGCGTGGTTTCTCAGTGCAAGTCTTGCTGTACTTAGTCTGAACATTCTGCCATCCTATTGCAAGATGTGGCTGAAACAGTGTGTAAAGACTCGCACATGCTTCAGCAACCACATGAAGTGTGGCGACAGGTGGATCAGCAGCAATGCATTCCAGTGGCATGAGCACTGACACAGTACAGAACGCCAGACTTCGTGCCTGCCAAGTGCGTTGATCTCTGTGTATGTAGCGTTCCTCAGTACATGCACCTGCCGCACAACAGCACTAAGAGGCGCAGCAGTGCAAGCCCTCCTGCCGATCCTGGTCGACACTGCTTACCACCACGCTCTGTACGGGCCCCACATGCAACATGACACATGCCACATGACACATGCCACATGACATGCCACATGACACGTGTGACATGCAACGCTCGTACGATTCTACAAACCATCCATCTCTCCTCAACTTCCCACACGCCCTTGCAGAGTAGAAGTATCTTGGTACCACCACGAGGTGTCCCTGTTTTCACCCCCCGACTGCTCCCCCCCACTGCCAATCCCCTTCCATGCCTTCTTGAGCCAAGCTGTCTCAAGCTTCCACATCCCCAGAGGGCTCTGCCTCCACCTCATCAAGTTCACGGACTGGCTTAGGGGGTGCCGGGGGTGGCTTGACATAGTCCTGGGGCAAGCACCCATCCTGACAAAGTAAACAATGCCACAATCAAAAGTAGTCAGCATCGAGGGTGTTGGAAGCTCAACATGAAATTTTCCACATCGATGTGTGAACTGGTGTGAGAGGGAACTAGTCTACAGTGACAAGTAGGAAGTAGCTTGTGACCTGAAAGAACACGTCACGACGAGAGACTGCGGTTGTGAGGTGACAGCCGCAACCTTGGGGAACATGTGAAAACAGAGCATATGATGCAAATTGATGTGCTAAACAACGGCGCTGACTCCAGTCATTTTCGTTCTGCTATGACATTGTCAACAACGCAGTAGTGTTCTTGTCATAGGTGCAGTCATCATTGCATGGCGGCCAGGCTGTGAGATGCTGGTGATGACCGTCATGGCTAATAGCTCAACGTTCAAGCGATGCACACAGCCAGCAAATACAGCCGATTCATTGGCCAACTGTAAAGGCTGATTTCGCCCCTGATCTCAAAACTTCAAGTACAATCAGTTGCAGTATGTACTCTGGGGCAAAAAAGCACTGACCTGCTGTGCCTGCTTGACAAACTTGTCCAGCAGGGACTCCGCAGTGGGCATGTCTGAAGTGCACCAGACAACAAACAGTGCAAGTAAGTCGCCACACAACAACACTCATCGCATACTTCAGGATGTGAACCAGAGTCGAGCATGTGTATGTACCCCAATGAATGCAGACCAGCGGCAAGTCACTATACTTCCAACCAGCAGATGGGCGCCAGGACAGAAACAGCTTCTTGAAGGTGTCACTATCTTTGCACTGCACGTTGCCACCTCAAAGCAAATCGTTTGCCCGTTTTGACACAAGCTGGCCCTGTCACACCACTGCGACCAAATCGGCTGGCCTGGATCATGCGGAGTCCTGGACAGTGACGCAAATCTATATTGGAAGCACAGCCCTAGTCATGTACATTGCTGATCAGTCTGTTTACTCCATGAAAACTCATGCTGAAGACCAAGCTACCGATCACCGACCCAGCACCACCACACCAGCGCCGCAACTCCACTAGCAGGTGGTGTTATGACATGTCATTTATCGCCCAAAAAACTTACCCAGCAACAGGTCTGGCACAAGCTCATAGAGCCGGTCAAAGCCCATGACGACCTGTGCTGTGGAGATCACCTCGAGGCTATGCAGCTGAGCCAGGAGGCTGCACAGACAGATGAAGCAATGCCAAGGTCAGACGGCGCAGCACAAGGCAAATCATCAACAGCACACAGACGTTCAGGCACAGATGGACAACACAACATTTTGCACTAAGGGAGACGCTGCAAAAGTGATGGATGATGGCTTCATACATGCAAGGCGTGCTGCGTACAACCTTAGTCTGATCAATGTCGTTTTGCAAGCAAGTAATCAGCAATAACTTAAACCACCCCAAGTGCTTGCAATTCCATTAAACACTGCAGTCCCCACCAAAACACCAAACAGACAACCTGCCATTAAAATGGCTCTATTGAAGATCCTCAGTGAGGCAGCTTGCGCCATGAGCAAGCACACTGTGTAAATCCGCTGACCTGCTCATGGCAGTGCAGTCCTGCTCGCCCTTGTCGATGGCCTGCTTGACGGCCCGCTTCACAATCTCGTGGTGGAAGTGCGCACAGTTGAGGTCACGCACGCACTGCACACACACAAGGGAAAGCAGTGCACGGTAGCTTTCGGCTGGTGGTACAATGGCACACGACGCTACGCTTGCACCAGGGAGAAGTTATCAAGGAACCACAAGCAAGGGGGCTGTCATTGAGCATGTTTAAAACGTCTTTCAACATCAGACGCACATGTACATGAGGATCCAGCTTCACGTTGTACGATCAGGTGTTGCAACTGGCGCACGCAACACTTATGTAAATAGCAATGCATTTTGTGTGGCAGCGGTGATCAAGTCACGCGCACACTCACTGAGACGAACTGCGTATCTGCTGCATTACGGTTGTATTTCAAGTGCTGATGATAGATGCACAAATTATGAAGAGAGGACCATGACCATGATGCCTCTCCGTCGCAAAATGGCCTTCAGCCTTAATTTACCTGGATTGCCTCGTCCATTTGCCTAGACATCAGGTACTCCTCCAGCAGCTGGTCAATGGCAACCTTAAGCTCCTGGAAAGTCATCGCAACCGTACAAAACAATTGTGACACGCTGATACGTCAAGGCAGTTAGACATGAAAAGCTGAGCAAGCAGTCATGTCACATATGACAATGGCTGCATCCACGCAGTTGGCATGCGCAGCGCGCATGATGTGTGCACTTGTGGGGCTGTGATTGCAATCTACTGAGCTCCATCAAGTGTGGCAGTGGTGAATCAAGCAGCGCTTTGTTGTATATATGGCTCCACAACGCTCATGGTCTTGGTCATCCCTATCCACTTATCCAAATCACGGATAACGTGATGCGCCAGTGACAGCGCTCATGCATGCATCAGAACATGCAGTCCAGTCCTGCCTGCCTTGACATGCATAAAATATGTGTATGCCGCCTCCAACAATGACATGCCCGCTTGTGATCGCACGGCATAATGTGACACCTGGACTAACTATGCAGCGAGGTTCATGTAAGACTGATATGCTGTGACGGGCATACCAAGCACTTGCTACATTAGAAAGGTTTTGACGTGAAATAGTTTTTGTACCTGCACTGAACGTCCATCGCCAGGTCCCCACACCCTTTCCACACGGCTCAGAACATGGTCTCTGTACAGCATAAGCAACAGACACAGAAAATGTGTAAGCCACCACTGCGCTTTCATGGATGTACAAGCTGCGAAAACTCTGCTGCTGTGATGCACACACAAGCATTGTAGGGGCTGTTGTGGCCACCAACACAAACAGTTGTGCTATAGAGTGACATTTTACAAACGCCGGCATGCACTGTTGCAACGCTTTATGTGAAATCATTTGGCATCCAGGAATATGCCATCAAAGGCGGCAGGGCAGCGCCGCACAATCTCACAGTGCGCCCACAAACATAAACGTTGGCGCGCTCAACATATGTGTCAGATTGACACGACAGCGCATGCTGTCTTCAGTGCGAGGGTGCATGATGGCACACAGAGGCAGACTGCTACCATGGCCAGGAGCATCTGCAGAGTGATCAAGCCAAAGTGGCGGGGCACACACGCCTTTGATACTAGAGCATTGATGTGAATGCTTGCCGTGAAAGCAGACGCCTTGCTCCCTCCACTATGTCTCCGCCCAGTCCTGCGATAGTGGGGTCCCTGCGACAGCACAACATCAAAACGCCCATTGTCAACGTAGCCTTTGATTGAATGTCTGCGCGTTCGCATGCATGCCATGAAGGCTTGCTCAGGCAAGCAATTGAGGTTCCAAAATTGAGGGTCTCTGTTCAATGCAATTGTTCATTTCCAAATGAAAACCCTCTAAGCTGCCATGCCAGAAATGTTGCCTGGATACAATTCAATCGTGTGTATGCACCAACGCTTGCACATGCGCACACCACACCGTCTGACACAGTCTTCAAACACACGCAGCATGCTCATTTCCTCTGTGTCTTCACGCGCATCAGTTTCTCACCTGAGGAAGGATGGCGGCAGAATCTCATCCACAACAGCGCGAGCCAGGAAGGACGCCACTGCAGCACAAGCAGAGTGGCAGCGATGCATTCGTTATCATCCGCAGCGCGCAACAATAAGTCATGAGCTGTTGCACATGATACGGGCTGGCTACTGCAGATTAAATTTTACGCAGAAATTGGTGAACGAACAAATGTACTTATATGTATCATTGCAAATGTGACCAGACACAATTGACAGCAGTCCACTACATGTCCACAGCCGAATGATGCACTTACATAGTGATATACATTGGCAATATAGTCCAACAGAAATAGCTGCCCTTCTGGCTTCTCTTATCTTCTCACCTAGGGGGCGGGCCGCTGGTGCATCCAGCTGTATGTCATCGATCATCTCAAACAGACGCTGGAAGCCTTTGCCAATCTGATGGGCAGACATACATGGAGAGGGCACGAGCAAGAGCAGCTTTTCAGCAATGGCGCAGGTTGCCTTGCTTGAGATTCAGCCAATGAAGGTCAGACAGATGTTGTGCGGCCTATTTGCCAATGAAGAATGCAACAACACTCTCAGGTGTACGGCAATTGCGCTTGATAGTCAATGTGTTTGAGCGCCCCGAGAGCACAGCCAAATCCATGTGCTAGCTCCAGTGTCAACACAAGGAGCACATGAGACTTGGAAGTATCGCCATTGCTCACCTCTTGAGAGTCCAGCACCTGCGGGTACGCCTCACTCAGGAGCTTGGAAACGAGCTCCCTCTCATGGTCCTGCATCACATTACATCACATCACATAACATCACATGACATATGAGAAGCACTGCATTTACAGGACAGACACAGCGCCGCCTTGCCATTCAGCACAGGATCCAGCAAAGCAATCGTACTAAGTGACCATCACACTGTCATATCACAAAAATGAACGGTTGACACCGCCACAGAAATATGCAGTTATGGGCCCCGGCCCCGTCTGCAGGATAGCACGAAAACTACCCAACATCAACATACTACGTGCCTGCAAGGGACACCTGACCTGTCATGTCCTCCCCATGTTACACATGACACGTGACACAACCTGGCACATCGCTAATCACTCACCCTCTTGTCCAGGGACATGTTGATCCCCCTCTTGACCACTTCATAGTGGTAGGCAGCAGACTTGAGTTCACCTATGCTGCGCAGCGCCTGTGGCCAACAAATTACGAACATCATTGTCTTGGAAAGGATGCACCCTAGTGTGGACTGACGAATGCATCATAGTAGAGGCAGCGAGTAATCATGGAAAGCAAGTAATCATGGCAAGCACGCTACTTCTGGGATGATCGTCCGCCTTACCACAGCGTAAACTGCTGCACAAACACTATCCATCAAAGCTGAGCTAATGTCTTGGTGGTGGGCACTGACATCACAGCATCAGCAAGGCAATTGTGCTGCGGAAGGCATGATGCTGAATCGATACGCTGAACATGAAGAAGATGTACACTGTGCAGAACGGAATCGGCCTTTCTTTGCAGGGTTCCTCAGAGTTGGCGTCTGTCCAAGGCTCATTCACGCCAGCTAGAAGCACACATCAATCTCGAGTTCAGGACAAATATGATCTGAACTGCTTGCCCGACTTGAGGTGTGCTACGAGTAACGCAAGTTGTTTTGAATCCAACAGAAACATGTGGTAACCCCGAAGTATGCTCATTGGGTAAACATGCGCACAGGCTGAGCACTCATCACCATAAAACATGCAATGTGGTGATCTGTCAGTACTGCAGCGGACCAGGTGACTCATCACATGAGCACTTGCACGAGCAGAAATTGCAGCAAAAGCCAATGCATGCCGCTGTCCAAGAGTTTTCATGTATGGTACCTCAGAGGCACCATGGTGTATGTTCATGTGCTCACCTCCTGCACGTCCTCAGACAGGAAGTACTCCTCAAAAATAGTGCTCAGCCGCTGCTTGAACTCTGACAGTCCCAGCATGGGTGCCTGCACGCCAAGACAGCCACAGTTGATGTTTGGGTTGAAATGAGAACCTTCAGCCTGCCTTGACAAAGCAACCTCTTGCAATGCCCTAACAACATTATGTGGATACAGGCAGAAAGCAAGCAAGCTGCAGAAGGGAACTCACTGTTCCCCCAAATTTCAGCTGTCATTGTCGTTGCTACTTCGTTACAGTACGTGCAGCGGAAGCAGAATTATGTGCACTGATCAGCAGGAAAACAGTACACACTTGCATTGGCGCAATGACAGCGAAGGTCAATGGCAGCAGTGTTCGCTGCACGATACAGGTTTTGAACCTGATTGATTGTGGCCAACTGTGCCAGCAGCAACTGCTGGTTGTCAACGCTACAGTCCCCAACAATGTATCAACTGCATGGCAGCGCTTGCCTGACGGCTGGCCCTGCCTCCCTGTCCATTGGTAGGGCTGATGATTGCACTGTCCGAGACCAACACATAGTTCTCCTCCTCCTGCACATGTATGGCAGCACATGTATATGGTTGTTTCAAAGCAGTACGAGACAAAATATCAGCGGTGATTGCATGCAAAAGGCCACGCTGGGGTCATCACAGTGAATCATGAGACCACAGATGGATGATCATTGACATAGTCCTACACAGGTTTCTGCAGTGATATAGTTTGGCCACCCCAGAGAACGAAAACTGAATAATTACGCGATTCCAAAGCTGCCTCATGCGAGAAGATGAACTAGGGCTCTGAGTGATGATTCAAAGTGAGGCAAGGGCAGTCACGACAGTCAATCATGACAGTCAGCCATCACCCATCCTGTACTGCATGCTCATTCGAGTCTGATGCTGATGCAAGTGACGCCAGTGGCAGCAGTGCGAGCCTTACCTCTTCTGACACATAGTTAGGGTCGCCTGGCATGAGCTTCACAACACCCAGGGAGCCATCGTCAGTGGGGTCCCACTTGCCCTTTTGACCATGGCCGCCGCCACCTGCACAGCATCAAGCCATGACCTTGTGAGAGTAAAACAAATGCTGCAGAACCGCCGCAAGCAGGAAACTACGCACTGTGGTATAGGTATGGCGAGCCACACTGGATGCGGTTGTGAGCCAAACCAGGTGGGCAGGTTCGGCCAGTATCGCCAGATTCATGCAACATTAGCCGCATGCTTCGTATGAGCCAGCCCAGAGGCTCTGAAGTTTGGCATATTTCGAGCAGCACACTGTGCAACTGGCCGTCTGCTGTGGTTTTGACATTGCACAGCACCTGCATTGTGCGCATACCTGCGTGAGCACTGCCCTGTTTGTGTGCCTTCCGCTGAATGTTCCGTTTGGAAGAGCCCTCGTCTCCTGTTGACAAATCACATGTATACAGGCAGTGTCATGAGAAAAACACAGCAGCCGCAGTTGTCGGCATTGTGCATCAGGTGGCTCAACCTGATTGATGAACAAAGCGCGTACTAAACTTGAAATGCATTACAATTTGTGCTGGTAAACATGATCGAGGCTGCCTTGTGCCGTTGTAGGACTGCTTGAGAATCTAAAGCAGTAACGCATACGAGGTAAGGCACTCACTTCATGTGCTCAGGCCTTCACGGCCCTACTCTAGCCCTGTGCCAGTATGATTGGAGTTACAAATCAGTGATAAAAGGTTGGGCACGCGCATTGGAGGCTGCTGATGCAGCACGGCATGCATAATGTGACAAGGAACTACATTGTTGGTGAAGCCAGATGATTTGAAGGAACCGCTTTTTGCTTCTGTGAACACAATCGCATGAGTGCAAGGACTGCCGAAGCTTGTCACATCAACAATGAAAGCAGGGCGAGGACTCTAATGCATACATACCACCCGAGTGCAACAGTCACAAAGAACAGCGCAACGGTTTCTTACTGGCAGACTTCACCTGTGCGGGTGTCGGGGGCTTGGTGTGTGCGGTGAGGCTTGTTGTGGCTGCCACCTGCTAAGCACAATATCAACGCCGTATAAACACCTCAGTGCGCGGTTTGTCTGATGGGCAATGGCTCCAGGAGTCCCAAGGAACAGCAGCGACTCGAGGAATTGATTGCAGTTGCCAACCACTTATTTGAATCATTTGCACTTATCTTCGAGAAACTTCAAGTGCGAGCGAAAGCGACAAGAAGGCTGCAGCGGACGTGCAACAGCCGACACCTCATGGGAGGGCGTGACAAACTCACCCTTGCACCGATCTTTTACAGCCAACTTATCGAAGCTAGCCGAGCACTCACCTGAGGCCAGCAGGTCCGACATGCTGAAGCCAGCAAGACCTGCGCCGAACAAGCCTTCGCGGCAGTATCTATTACCTCCGCTGCTCCTGCTCCTTCCCTGACCTAGGCAATGAGATGCAGTCAGGACATGGTGGAAGGAATAGATGCATGATGTCGTGCTGCGAAACGACAGCAAAACGACGCACCCGGCGGGCTCAAGTTGAACATGCCCCTCGATCTAAAGTTGGGCCTCAGGGCAGCAGCAAATCTCCATACGACACAGGAATGTGGGAGGACTGAGATTAAATGAATGCAGGAACCGAAACATTCTTACCACACTTTAAAACCTGCCAACCCGCCCGCTCAAGGAAGAAGCGGCTTTCTGGCTTGCTGTCAAGGGCGGCGCAGGTCAAGTGTGCACAGCTCATACACGCGCTCTGGTGCTGCAAGCACGCAAAAAGTGGACAGAATCCACTTCCTTACCTCGGGGTGCGCTCCTTGCTCGGTGCTTGTGTCTGAGTCCAGCCTGCAACGCAAAGATTCCGGATGTCCAACCTAAACCTCAGCCCTAGGCTAACTAGGGCTAATAAACCTCAACTTTCCCCCCCATATTCTCTTGCTGATTTTTTTGTGAAAAAAAAAAGTAGCCCAAACTTGGCTGAAAGATCACCGTCAGCATGGCTCTCGCCAGCATAGCGGCCGTGTGTTTGGCTGCGCTGTGCAGCGTGGGCGCTGAATTGCTGAATCGGAAGTGGTACTACGATACAGAAGCTTTCGCGAAGTTGGTGCGCACCTTTGATAGGTGAGAACACCACTCCCTCTCTCTCAAGCTTGGTTCCCTTCACCCCTTGCCGCTGCATCTGCAAATTCACAATGCTTTTTGTCGCTCCCCCACGCAGGCTTGATGAGGAGATCGAGAAGCGGAAGTTTGACGCGCTGTACAAGGTGAGCTGGGCCCGTCGCTTTCGCTAGTGTCTGCTCTGCTTGTGGGCACCACCTGCTTACAGTGCCTGCAACTCATGCCCTTGTCCCATGGTTGTCTACTGCTGCCCGCAGACTGACGACAAGAGGCGAGCTCGTGAACTGAAAGGAGTCGAGAACCTCGAAAAGGAGAAAAACCTGACGGAGACTGCGTTGCAGGCGACAAAGTTCAAGGCGTCATTGGTGACAGCGTGAGTAGTTCATACCAATGCCAATTGTACAGTTCACTTGGATCCGCAGTTTGTGTAAAGGACAATTTGAGATAATGTATCAACAGGTGGCCGTTTGCAAGTTGTTTTTTTAACGGATCAACGTGTAGACTAAGACTAATGCCCTCCTTGGTACGATGGGAGGCTACGTAGTGTACCACTGATAAATGAATACAAATAGTCCCCTGTCTTGACATCTGGTGCAAATAGTCCCCTGTCTTGACATCTGGTGCAGGCTCGCATCGAAAACACCCCTCACCTTCAGGCAATCGCACATGGTAGACTACTTGAAGTTTGTGAAATCTCTTGCGTGGTGCATCTGGCAGTCACGGCAGGGGCACCAGGGCGCTGGTGATCAGCCAAACCAGCAGCGCATGAAATTCAGGGGTTGTCCTGACTCCACGCTCGGAGTCGTCTCTGACTCCGCTCCGGCCAGAGCGGAGTCGGAGACGTCAGGCAGATCTCATTGCTCCGCGGAGTCGGAGAGTCGGAGTCGCTCGCTGAGCAAAGTTGCTGCGGCCGGAGTCGGAGCGGAGTCGTCCAGAGCACGGAGCGAAAGGCCCCGGTTTTGAGGTGTCGTAACAACCCCTGATGAAATTGCCTGTGGTGTGCGACCCCTGATGAAATTGCCTGTGGCGAAACCAGTTTGTTGCTCACGCACCTAGCGAGCTTCATGAGGTGTGTGCAGCCAGCACAGCGTACCTTCGACCACAAACAACAGCTGTACGACATCTGCTGCAAGCAAGGTTTGGCACTGTCTCAAGGTCTGGGGTGCCCTAGCAACTCATAAATGGCGTTACAGCAGGCTGAAGAAACACGGAATCCGGGGTAATCGAGCTGCTGTAAGCATAACACGCACCACAAATCATCTGACATACCCACATGAGAGGGGGGGGGGGGGGGGCATATATGAGGCGCACTACTTCTGTCCTAGTGTTCAGCAGCCAGACCCAATGAGATCAGGGGTAAAACACCAGGGGGAAAGGGGGGTGTTATAGATAGCTTTCGACAACTGCCATAAAGTGCTGGGCGAGCCACCTTTAGAGGGTCCAGCAAAACTCATCCCAGGAGTACACACACACTTGAACGTTCTTTGCAGCACTACGCAGCGGGGACAAGTCAGGTTTGGCTTGATGTGAACTACGATCCCCTCAAGCATGAGGGCCATTCATGCATGGCACTCTCTGGCAATTAGTCACCTCATTGAGCCAGAAGTATTCAGCTACATATAAGTGAAGTATTCAGCTCCATAGCAGTGGTATGGTGATAGTGCAAGGTTGTGGTGCAACTATGACTGAGCTTGCATACGTCAAAACCTCAGGCTTCAAAAGGTATCTAGCATCCAGTGCGAACGCCGAACATCAGCAGCACATTGTGATTCACAGGTGTGAACTGCATTTGAACATGATAACCCTTGAGAAACAGAAGCTTTTTTTGTGGCCTGTCATTTATCTGCACAGGACCGCTCGTCACAAAGACAAAGCCAGTTTTGCTGCGCTTGTTGACCTCACCTTCTGCGTCTGCGTTGGTGTCATTGGTGTTCACCTCTGCAGGGTGGGCATGATCTCAGGCGTCTGGACTCTGAACCGCTTCTTCAAGGGGCTTGTGGTGTTCACACTGCCATTTCGCGCACCATTCCCATTCCGGCTGCTGACTCACCGAGGGTTAGAGGGGGACGACTACCGTCAGATTTCTGTGACGTTCATGTTCATTCTCACAGCCATGCTGATGAGGCGCGTGATTGACAAGAAGCTGGGCTCGCCAATGCCAAAGGCACTGCAGAAAAAGACATTTGCGAGCCAGTGGGCGGAACTTGAAGCCAAGAATAGATGAAGGGCACTGTGTGATGGTGAGCAACCGTTTTTCCAGGCGATGTCGTTCAGCTTTTGTTGCTGCGTGTTCATCACCGCGAGCTGCGACTTTTGAATTGCTCGCGTGATGATAGTGCATCATGTCATTTTCCTTGCAGACCTCCTCATGCGCTGCTGGTTCACATATGAGCATGCGTGCGGGTTGCTTGCGGCAGCGAGGTTGCGCAATACGATCGGATGTTTCGCCCCCCCCCCCTCCCCCCCCATTTGCTTGACATGATTCCCATGTTCTGTAGCTTCCATGCCAGCCTCACCGCACGCACGTCCATCAGTTGCTGCGGCGTGATGCATTCGACCACAACCATATTTGCCCCCTCCTGATGTGCGGCATGGAGGCTGTCGGAATGGCGGCTGTCGAAAGGCTGCCATGCAAGGGCCATGGCGTGCAGCCTTTTGAGACCAAGATCCTGCCAGACACCAAATTAGGGCTTAGCGCTAAGCTGGTGCCCGGGACGGCGAATTATTTTCCTTTGTGCTACGCTTTGAGATGAGAGGTTGGGAGAGCCTCGTGGGGGAAGGGGGAGGGATTGAGCAGAGCGTAGTGTACGTTTCACAACACAGTAGGTAGAATAGACCATGCTGCCCACCGAACATAATGGGGGTCTAGGCAGAGCGTGGAGATGGGTAGTGGCACTTGTGGCAACTTGCGCAAAGTGTGTGGCCTGTAGACAGATCTCGGGTCCGTGAACACTTTTTGAAGTTTGTCATGAAACCGCCCGCGAGTTGATGTTAGTGGCCAACTTGTTTTTGTGTGTTGTGTCCAAAGCTAGTGACTGGATACACCGTCAGTGCTAGTCAGACACGTAGGTGCACATCGTGGTAGGAATCTGAAAGCTGCAGCAAGCTCGGGCAACAGTCAGACTGCGACAATGGCGGCATTGTCTGCAATCACGCCCTTGAGGTTTGGTATCATGTACAAGCCGCCGACCTTGGCGTTGGAATACGAAAAGCCGGTGAGTCAACGCCTCTCCCTCGCAAAAGGACACAGCATTGCACCCGCCGTCGATTGCAATAGCTTAACTGCGGACATTGCTGCGCAAATAGTATCCTTGCTGCTAGAATGCGGATACTCCTGCGCCGCATGCGCAAATATGTATCCTTTCTCTGCTATACTGCAACGAGTGCAGGCAACAATGCAGTTGAGACACCCACACACCTTACAGCTGACCGCACTGTGCTATGTGGTATATTGTATAGAGTTGTTGCTCTTATCTGAGCAAAGGCAACCACAGCTACGTAACTGCCAATTATCTAACTGCCAGATCTTTTAAAATATGTAATCAATATATGTATTATTGCTGCATTGATCACAGGATCCAAGTGGTGATGGCACAGTGATTGATCTGCTGGAGGTGCCCATTGAGACGAGCAGGAGAACAGCTGAGAGTCTCATTCAAGCCTTGCAAGCTGACTATCCTGAACATCTGTCACCGACAGTGGTATCGACGCAACAGGTCAGCTATGCTTCATTCTTTGCGCGCTGCTCCTTGTGATCACGACGCTGGTTGGCCTCTGCTTTGCAGTCGCATTTTACACAAATATGTTGTGCTCACCCGGACTTAAACTGATGCTTTGTACGCGCAGCTGCTCAGGCTCGTGGGGATGCTGCAAAAGCAGGAACCAATTGCTGGCGCACGGTCAGACTCGGTAAGCATATCTTGGCAGGGCAAAGTGCAAACGCTTGTCAATATCTGGGAAGCGGCATGTGAGCGCACAGCTTACCACGGCTTCAGGCCATTGCCTGCGCATCAATAGTCAGTGTAAGGTCCACAATGCTGGCATTGGATTGTGCATGTGGGTGTTGTCTCACCCAATAACCGACAACGACCATGACTATGCCACTGGCGCTGCCGGCCTATCACTTGTTTGTACCGGCATGTACTCCAATGTACAAGGAGACACATGATACTAACGTAATGCTCTCTTGCCGAGCGCAGCTGGCATATATTTTGTCGCCTTGCGCGTGCACTCATGATGCCGACATTGAGAACAGCTCGCTGTACATTCTCAATGCGGAGGCAGAGCCACCCTTCCATTGTCATCATGATGCGCATGCACCTTGTGTTCGCACTTGTGCACGCCAATTTCTGCAGGTGGGAGCAGGCACAGTAGCACCAACGGCTGCTGCTTCACTGCTTGCGTCTGAGGATAGTTTCCCACCACTGCGGGAGAGGCGCTTGAGCGGCGGGAGTGCATCCGCCACTACTACTGCCGCCATGGCGACCACTATCACAGCGGTTTCAACTCGTCTGACGGACGCAACAGGACTGCCTCCACTGGTGAGTGATCAGACACGATATCATCGTGGAAAGCCACGTAGTTACTATTTCTCAACCTTGCTAGTAACTGAGTGGAGGCCAGTTGGCATAAATGATGCTATTCAGCTTTGGTGCTGCAGTTATGCAGCATTTGAAAACCCTTCTTTGCAATATTATTGCATACATGGACAATGGACGTTTGCTGTGGGAGCCAACTGTTGTAGTGACTGCGGCGTATCAAAGGTGGTGCCATGCGTGCTGCATTCAAGGCACATGGGCCTACATGTGAGACTTTGCAAATCAAGCAGCGCAGCACAAAATGTATCATGCTCAAAACCTGATGTTGTAGTTCTGCAATGCTGATTCAATTCAATGACGGTGCTCTTTCACAGAGGCGGGGATCGTTCAATGAGCTGCCACCACTGCGACGGGCTGCCAGCAGTGGAAGCATGGGGAGCGGGGGACTTGCAGATCAGGGCATAGTGCCGCCACTGGGCTACACACCAGAGGTCAGTGCACAGCTCAGCTTCACCCCCACATCAAAAATCTTAGTCAGGTGTGCAGCTGCTTCAAGGGACACCGCAGCATGGCCTAAACTTGTGTGACCAAAGCATGTACTTGTAATTCCTTGCAGAGTTCGAAACACTGCGGTCATTCTATACTTTTTGCCACGGCCTTACTGCTGAGGGTTACTAGTTCAAGTGCCACACACTCATATCATCCTGTGCAATACATTTCCAGCATTGTTCATCATCAATGCGGCAGCCACCACACAAAACCATCGCGTCATGGGCCTCGATGCAGCTTGCTGCGCTGGCATGCCTCTACCTTTCAAGAGCACTTGCGAGCCTCGAGCGCAATCATCACTCAGTGCTCAGCCTTAGTTGTGCGCATGGCACTGATGGCAGCAGTTTGCGCGTTAAAAGGAGCAGTTGTTGCACAGCGTAGCATACTCAGCAAGCGGCTGGAACTTGATGTGCTATGAGCTTCACGGCTATTGAGCCCTAAATGTAAAAAAAATAGTGCCATTACTCATGCAGCAATGCTGTGTCTACTGTGTCTTCCTGCTGCAGAAACCGACAGAGCTGGGGTTGAGCCGAGCAGGTAGCTTCAGGCGAACTTCGATGGATGGCGGGCTTTCGTCAGGTATTGGTGCTTCAATGCACAGCCAAAGCTCAAAACCTACTGAAGACGGTGGTGCGCCGCAGCCACCACAGCACGTGCAGAAGCAGGGCAGCAGTGATGAGCTGGCAGCCAGGCGTGCTGCGCTGGGCTTGGAGGATGATCACGCAATGGAGGCATCCAAAGAGGAGGATTCGGTTGCTGAGAGCATCGAGGAGTTCAGGTGACTAAGCTACTGCAAAGGATATGTGTGTCAAGTCAGTTTCTGATGTTTAGAGCCACCAGTATTCGTGGCAATGCCTGTGGTGCCCATCTGTCTATCCCAGGAGACATGCGGATATGATAATTCATGACCGAACGTGAAGCAATCAAGTCTTTGAAATCTATAACACACGACAACCTGTGCTGAATAGCAATGAAGCCGACTGCACTAGTAGTCATCCACAGCAGGCAACGCGCTGGTGCTGCAAGGCGTTTTGTGTTCATCACGTTCCTTGCATGCCCAATTGCCGCACTGGGTGCTATATCTTCCAACAAGTTTTTGTGCACTCTCAGCGGTGCATCCATCCTGCAAGTGTGCTTGCTGCACCGCCATTGATCATTCCACAAGCAACTGCTCTAATGACGTGCTTGTGCGTTTGTACATGCTGCTGTGTGCTGCTTCGCATTACTCAGCTTTGAGAGTGAGGGTGCAGGTGACGGGGACCAGTCAGATGACTATTTCGGATGATGAAAACGACAGATGACCAAGAGCACGAAGCGACCAGCAGCCAGCATGCAGCGATGGGCATAGCAGCAGCGGCAGCAGCAGTGCTGCAGCACATACAGCAGAGTAGCCGAAGCCCATTGCATCCTGATTTTATGGTGCCAATTGTCTGCAGCGGTTTATGGGCCGTGTAAATGTGAATAAAGGAGCCCTGGTGTGTGTGATGTCCAAGCATCTTGCTGTTGCCGCACTTGTGATTCAAGATGAATGTTCTTGCTGGCAGTCACCAGGCGAACAGGAGTTGGGGCGACAGTTTTGCACCGTGTACGTGATGTGTTTTCCGTGCGTCTTTTGTTCAACGGCGCGTCACCTCTGGACAAACTGTTGAACTTTGCGAGTTCAATGTTGAAATGAACTCTAAAGTTGAAGTGCTCATTTTTGCTGAAGTGCTCACCATGCCGCTGTTCACGCTCAGCATCAACATCCTAGGCGTGATTTCATGCATCTGCGCGGCTAATGCGTTTTCTATCGTTGGAGCACATGCAACAGCAGGAAATCAGCAACTCAAGGCATCGGCCAATGCACATCAAGGTCAGTTCAAGCATCGCTTGACACGAACGATATATAGGGTCTTGTGATCAGAATCAAATCTCTATCATGCACGAGCCACGACCGCGGATAGTGTTCGACACGGCTGTCGTTCTGCAAAATTGATTACAAATGAGTTGCACGCACACCCTGAGCACCTTAACTCCTTAGCTCGGCGATCAGGAAGAACTTTACTTTGAAAGACTACCTCTGCAACATCCTAGACACATTGCTTGACAGCACAACTCTGCTGTGTTCCGTACCGCTGCATGGTTGCAGAAGCGGCGCCTGAGGGAGATTTAACTGCGAACTTCATGAAGGCCAGAGCTGGCTTCAGCGCAGAAGATACCGCACCTATATACGCATATACACGTGCGCTAATCCAGGCCAAGGGAGACCTACTTGATGTTCTAGAAGAGTCAGAAGGTCGCCTGACGGACGACATGATGGTGAGTACATGAGCAGCAATGGAAGGGACGATGTCAACTGCACAATGTGTACCGTCTTGCGCTTGAATTTAGTTAAGTTCCGAGCCGGTCCCACAAATCGTCCTGATTGCAGACGGCTTAGCCCGCCGTCCGTCTGAGCTGTCTAGACGGGCTGTACCGTCTTTTCCGTCTCATACGGCCTTGCCACGCCGACTCACCTACTTCATCTACTTCATTTTGACCGTGAACCAACTGATGACTTTGTGTAGGGGCAACACAGCTTTCGTGGGTACCTACACAACAAAGCACAACACCTCCTGCACGCGATACCGGATAACGACCACACACTCGCACTTCGTACTTGAAGTGATTAAGACCGAAAAAATGATAATAGCAAGCAGCACGTAGTTGCGGTGCATCAGCACTCTTGCCTTGGCATCGTACGCGATCCACATGCCTGCTGGAGTGTTGTAAAAGCCATAAAAACTGTTTTGAAAAAAGACGGAAAAGACGGTGCGTTGACATTCCGTCTTTTCGTCTTCGCCGTCTAGACGAGCCGAAACCGTCTAAGCCGGTTCCGGCTCGGAGCTCTAGAATTTAGGCTGATGGGCCAAGATTGCAAAAAGTCGAAGTTATCACTCGAATACTGGATTGGGATCATGCCAAAGCCCAGGCTCAAACAGGACAGCGACGCAGGAACACCCCAGGTGAGCGCTCAATGACTGTCAATAACACCTGCGATCGTTGTGTGTGTGTCCATGCGTGCCAATCTCAAGGTAGGTTAGCGAAGTCGGCTGAGCAAGGCACCAACACACACACCACAGCCACGGGCTGCAATTAGAAGGTCAACAAGCGATTTGCTTGCCTGTTATGGCATATGCTGCATGTGCCTGACGCGTGATCGCACACAATGGCCAGGCCATGATGAGGTCGGCATGTAATGCGCCATTGGCCAAGTTAGGTGCTTCAAGTATGCGAGACAAAACACCTAGGCGGATTGAGGATTGGTGGCCGGTACACTCCTGACTCTTACTGGGTCGGCCTAGTTCAACACAAGACGGTACAGTAGCTGCCGATGGTACATGAGCGAGAATTAATAAAAAGTACATGCTTCTGCTGAGATCAGCTGCGCTGTCTGCTGCGCACTGTCACTCTTTGATGTTCTAATCAAACTCTAGAGGAAGTTTATCGCTGCATAAGACGAGAATTGCATCTTACAAAATAGGAGTGCGCACGCACGTAAGCCTGAGTTTTTTTGTCGTGTCCCATGACAGGCCATGTGTGCTGCACTGGTGCGGGTGAGCCCAGTTGGCGCACCAATTAACTGCAGGAGTCTTCTTCATGGCTCATGGCTTCATGCTGGCAGCTTACTGCCTGACGTGAGCCTGGGAGAGGGCTGTGAGATAGCGCCATTATTGCATGCAATTGGGGGACAGCTTGAGTGGACGGAGTTGAAGATGAAATACGGTATGTCATGAGCGTGTGATGAACTGCCTGTACAGTGCATGTTCCATTTTCGGTGGGTCTATTGCTGCAATGCTTTGGGCCTGATGCAGAGGTCAATGAATGCACAACAGGGAGTCCAGACTTTCACAGCAACAATAAAGCAAGGACTTAAACTTGGGCGCAATTCATGGTAAAAGTACCAGCACTGTTTGCCTGAAGAGGGCAGTCTGCAAGATGTCCGCCTGATTTATCTATAGACGGGTTCTGCTGGAGGATGCTGGAGCACATTGCCCCAAACCTTCATTTTTTACAGAGCACTGTTGCGCAAGCCGTAATGAGAATGGAGCAATCATTAGCGTGAAAAGTGTGGGTGATCATGTGGTTGATGCTCTGCTAGCGCAAGCCATGTGCCAGCTGCACCAAACGTTCAAGCGGTCCTGGCGTGTCAAGAATCTGGTTTACCCCATCGTATAGATTGGCCAATGGTTTACCCCATCATATAGATTGGCCAACCACTGTCAGCAGCAATCAAGTCTACAAGCTTTGAGGTCAATGACACCCAGCGAGATACGTTGGCCATGCATCGATGATGCAAACTGTTACTTTAAGGAGCACTGGTTTGTCTATGTTCGTGTGAAGTCAACATTTGTTTGGCAGCAGTAGTATTTAAACAAGAGCAATCAATCAATTGTATTGATGCCATGCTTACTGAAGCCACCATGGAATGCCGTTGCCATACACGCGCACAAGCTGAGTTCATGAAGATTACTCACAGCAGCATGGTTGTGTTGCACTTGACCGCTGCACTTGACCACTGGCACAGAGTGGGCATGTATGGCTGATTCTTGCTGCAAACCGTCATGCATCATCAGCTCTTCCATTGCATATGCAGCATGTGTAACTGCATGTGTGGCCCCGTTCTCTCATGTTGCAGGGAGGTACCTGAACTGGCGCATCTGCTGAGCTCTGGCCACAAGTACCAGCAGCTTGGCAGGGTGATGGACTTTGACAACTGCAATGAACGTAGACCACAGCTGCAGTACCACTCACGAGCTTGGCTGTTGGATACTCACAATGCAGAGAAAGTCTTTGTTGGGTTGAGGGGGAATGCCCGCAAGCTAAGCTCTTACACCATGGAGCTACAACACGCGCTGTGGTCACCTGCCAGCAGTGGTGTAGAGGATCCGGAGCTCGAGAGAGACTTGACGGCCTTTACTGGGAAACATTGCTGTCACGTGCTGTACCTTGACCAAGAGCTCATGATCACATCAACTGATCGCCAGGCCCAGCTTGTGCCTGCCCACACTTCCATCTTGGTCAAACGAAGGCCTAAAGACCAGCAACAATGACACAGTGGGAATGCGTATTTTGTCATGTGCGTGTATGGCACAATGCTTGTACTGATTGGCACGCAATTGATTGGTTGAAGCACATGAAATGCGTGGTTTCATGTGAGGTGCACATTTTGCGCACCGACGACATGGTTCTGGCTGCACCTGCGTTTGCATATTATATACGTTCATACTTCTTCGAAGTACTTGAGCACAAATTGACGGGAACATTTCATTCATTCAAACACTCATGTGGAATACACCATGCAACACCACACCCTTCCTATTTATGCTGCTGACCTTTGAGAATTTCGTTGTCAGCATCCATAGAAGGTGACGTAAGTTCATGCAATGTCACACATTTGAAATTGACAATATAATGCAGGTGCCCGAACTGTTTGCAGATTGAACTCGCCACAGTGACTTGTGTGGTAGCATTGTGCGTGTTCCACAAGCAGTCAACATCAGCAGCACCAGCGCAGTGCTGCAGCCCAGCAGTGGCAGCGGCGCATGCGTACGGCGCGCAGTACTGTAGTTGACCGTGATGAAGGCGCAATGTGGCGCATGACAGCAGCGCGCATTGCACTCTGGTCTGGCGGACGATGCCGCGGTTGCAGTGCATGCTTACGCTGCCTGGGCTGATCATTGTGCCACTGTCGCATTGCATGTGCACGCTCAAGCTTATGGCAGGCGCTGCCGCAGTCCCGGCGCACGCCGACATTCACACCCGCTTGGCGAGTGACATGCGGCACCGCCTTGCCTTTGCACTGGCAGTGGCGGGCACGTTACTTGTGCCTGCATTACGATGTATGCATATTGGCAGCTGTAGACAGCTTCAGAGCTACTGATGTGGGCGCTCTGCACATGGTTCAGGCCTACTAGTATATGCTTGCCAGTCGCCGCTTTCGGTCACAACGCATGCAGGCCTTCTGCCATGATGGCTATAGCCTAGTGTGACCACCCCCCCTGTGCAATTCGCCAACTCAGCGTGACTTTCTATGAGCTGCGGGGGCTTGTTGTGGGTGCTTGATAAATGCTTATTCTATGCTAAGGGCCGTGACAGAGTGAGGTCGCCCTGCTCATTGCCTTGCAAACCAACTTGAGTATGTCACTGTTACATGGGATCTGGTGATGCAGTGCGTCCTTGCTGGCCAGTGGGCCTGCTGTGGGCTGGCTTAAAGGTGTTGTATCTCATCACTTGGCCAGTTTGATGTTGTCATTCCTTTTTTTTCAAACGAATGTGAAAGCAAAGAGACCATCTATCACTTGAAGGGCGAGAGCTGCTGCCTGTGGTGACGACAGAGTTTTCGCACATGATCGTGGTTAGTGCTCTGGCATTGAGAGGCAAAGCCCTAGCGAGCATACCCCCGAACTCTCTCCGCAGTGGCAGCGCTCCAAGCGGCGTAGTTTTTGATTTGCCTACGGTGGAGTCGTGAGGGGGGTGCCAGGGCACTGCAGTTCAAGCGTGAGGCTGTTACAGTAGTGAATTCACAGGTGTATTACTTTTCTACTTTTGCCTTGGGTGTATGGCGTTTGTCAACCACATATGCAACATGAGATCTTGAAGAAGAAGCCTTCCAGGGGTGGGAATCAACCCAATGACTCAACTTCAAGCTAACTTCAATGATTACTATACTTACCGTACCCTTCTCGTAACCGTCAGATAGTAGCTGCTCGCAGTAGTGAGAGCTGCTGCCTGTGGTGACGACAGCATCTAGCCTTGTTGCGCAAGTCATGGAGTCCTGGATAGTCATCTAGCTTTGCATAGGCATAGCACAAGCCCACATACGCCCAACCTCTCTCCACAACGGCAGCGCTCCAAGCGGCGTACTTTGGATTTGCCTACAGTGGAGTCGTGAGGTTGGTGCAAGGGCACTGTAGTACGAGCATGAGGCTGTTACAGTAGTGAATTCACAGCTGTTGTACTCTTCACTATTAAACCCTGGCAGCATGGCGTGATTCAAAGCCTCATCGGATGAGATCTTGAAGAAAGAGCTCCAGGTAGGGGGGTGGCGGCAGAATCCCCTGCACACTGAACCTCAATATTAACTTCAATGCTGACTATACCTACCGTACCCTTCTCGATAACCGCCGGATGACTTTTTTGTGCTCGCAGAGCCTACGACAACCAGGAGCCAATCTGCATGCTGCGTGCTGCAACGAGGCTGACGGCAGTCAATGTGTGCCAGGGTGGCGCTGCACAGCAACGGCACACATTGCTGGCGGCTGGCAATCAGAAGCAGCCGATTGCAGGGAGGCATAGAATTGGCTTTCCTTGGGGCAAATCGCAGCAGTCATTTACTGCTCTGCCCAGGCCGTCCCTGGTGGCGTAGGAGCGCTTGGTTCGTGGCGGGCGCGTGCCTGGAGGTGACCACATCGTCATCGCACCTTCCATTTGAAAAGTGCGCGGCGCTTTGGCCCAGGCACACGGCCGACGGCACCACGAGACAACAGGTAAAGGCCAGACAAGAGCTGCTGTTGAATACAGGAAATCAGGCGCAATGAAGCCAACCACTTGTTGGCTGCCTGGTCCGCCCTGCTGATGCGGCAGCGCAGCAGGGCTGATGGAAGTACAGTTCGTGCTGACGTTTCGGATCGCGGCGACAGCACTTCTAGCCACGGTCGGCACTCTAAACAGCAATGAGAGGGTCTGATGATCCGCGGCAGGGTACCCAGCCGCCGATGGGAACCCTCCTCTGGAAGAGAGGGGGATTGCCGCCCTCTGTCTTCCTAGGCCGTGCCTGTGTTCAGCAGCATTCTCTATCTGGCTTCTGTGCGTCAAGCAGCAGTAAGGCTGCGTACATCGCATCTCAGACCAATCTGTTCGCCTTGCGACCAGAGTCGCTGACATAGGTCGTGCAGATTGTGCTAAGATTTGATGTTGCGCAGCCTTGTTGTTGCTTGGCGTGCTGCTTTACGGCGTTGCTTGTGTAGATAGTTCCCCCGCGAATGCGGTCTCCACCTTGTCGTGGTGCGGGGGCTTGGCACTGAGCCTTACCGGTTCAGGTCCACCAAGAGAGGCCTTGTTTCTGGAAAAATCTGAAAAGTGGCTAACACAAGTGTTTGTAAATAAATTGCAGTGCCATGACAATGTTGCCATGCGCGTGTAGTTACGCTTGCATCATAACTTTCACACCGTGGTGCAATGGAAGCACACCAGGGCAATACATACCCTGGAGACGCAGGTTCAATTCCTGTCGGTGTGATTTACACGTCGCTCACCATTGCCTGCAAGCCTACACCTCTGTGCCATGACTTGGCACATTTGTTCCACATACCAAGCCCACCTCGGCGCTGGTCTAAAAATGCAAGATGTCAAGTATGTCAAGTACTATTTTTTAATTTCTGCTCTGAGCGCAAAAATGTACAGATTATTGATGGCTGACTTGCTACCAGAATATTTATACTTCTATGTGTTGTGATAATCTGAAGGTGCCTCGATGCGTATGGGCAATTTCTAAAAGATGACATCGCCCAATGGCATTTCCCCCCCACTACATGCTTGTGCATCTCTCCACCCCCATTTGGACTTCGTCATATGTGTAGGGTTGCAAAAAAGCGTATTTCCTCACACAAATACGCCGTATTTAAATACGCCGTATTTCCAGTACGTATTTGACGTATTTGGCGTATTTGGGCATATGCTGGCACACGCAGTGTAGCTGCAGACACAGCTCTGTGCAACCTCAAGTTCAAGTTGAGGTTTGACGCACTGTATGTCTCGTCTACTAGTAGGCGCTCAGGGTTAAGGGCAGGGTTAGAATGAGGATCAGGATTAGGTGTAGGAGCTCGAGCAGCCACGACGACGACGAGTGGCGTTTACAGGTGCACAAATGGTGAGGTGGCACCCAGGGCCTCTGATGATGGCGGTAGCGGTGCTGGCGAGGCTGCTGTACCTGCAACAGTTCCTGTCGAGCGAGCATTGCTGCCTGTGCAGCCATCCATTGGCTGTGTGGCCATCCATCGGTGTCGAAGGATGCGCCACACACAGAATAAACGACATGTTGAAGTTCGGCTTAATTGATTTCGAAGGGAAGGCGAAGGCAAGGGCAAGGGCGGCGTGCCGACCTGTGCAGCAAGGAGGAAGGATGCTGCCTTGCAAAGCACTCCGTGGGCATTTGCAAAGGGGTCAGGCGTGAGGTCGCTCAAAAAGCACGTGCTGCTGTCTCGCTGCTGCTGTCAGCGTCAGCAAAGGAGCGCAGTTAACAGGCCTACGACAACACCGTATTTGCGGCGTATTTGCTCACACAAATACGTATTTAAATACGTATATACGCCCCCGTACTTAAGTACGCACACGGAGTTTTGCAACCCTACATATGTGCCATCACACAAATACTACGCCATATTGAGAAAGCTGTGCGTATCTGTGCTAGTGCTATGCCCTATGAAGCTAGAGGTCTGGCTGCTCCGAGCACTGAAATGATGACCTTGCTTGCATAATCCACAACCACGGCCTCCAGCAGCTTCCGCACCTGCGCGCCGATGCTGCCAAATTCTGGACATTGCAGCCTGATTTGTGTGCTGAAATCGCAAAATTTTTGAATGTCCTATTAACCAGACTTCCAGATGTGCGCACCCAAGCCGTGCCACACTTGATGACTGCAGCAAGTCAAACATCAATATACACTCACAATGGGAAGATAAACAATGTTCGTGATAGTTCACTCAGCTTGTTCGCGCGCGATGAATCTTCATCGTCAGCACAAACGCTCGTGTGTTGACAATGTCAATGACCTGGGCATATTGTGCTGGCCCAACAGGAGGCCCAGCTGCGTCACACATGGATGCAGAGAGCGTGTATGCATTACGCTACATGCTTGCAAATTCTTTCAATACATCCGGCAGACTACAAACTGCTGCATAGAAGTAGGATGTAAACTTCAGGGACACACCATAAGCCTTGCTTCATGACGAATATTTCACGTGTACATTCTGCATGCAAATATCTGCAAATATTGCATAGCATACTTGCAAATTGTGCTGCACAATCGCGGCAACTGCCTCAACATGACCCCCATAATTGGAATTGATCCCCATGTAGATGAGCTGCACAGGCAAATACACGCACCCAAGTAATGTGGAAATGCGCGGCTTTACACCCCCGTGCACCTGGCGATAATCCCAGGCAGTAGAGTGGAAGCACGCGGTTCCGCAAGGTTGACAGACAACAAGCAAGGACACACGAGAGCGGTGTGCTGTTGCAAGCTGAGAGTGATTAGGATGCAGGCACGCAAACCATGCCCAGGCACAAGAGACTGCTCGCAGTCAGTAGCAACATGGTGCTGACTACCGTGGCCCTAGTTTGAGGGCCCTAGGTGCTGTGATAGGCTGACTGAGCACCAATCCAAGCCTACAAGCAACTGCTGAACTTGCGCTGAACTAAGGTGTTTGAGCCGTTACATCCTGAGCCCAAAATCTGCCAAGAAACTGCAGAATGTAGCCGAGGAATTACGCCAGATTTCCCACAGTAACGGTTCTCGAAAAAAGTAACCGTCACTTCTCTTTGTCCAGTCGTAGTGTAGGTCAGTGTGTTGACCGCCTGGTGGGCAAGAGGGTGCGCAGGACGCCGTGGGAAGGGTAGAAGCGGGATCTCGACGTAGGTGAGTCCATTGGCGGGCGAAACAGACGCAAGTCGCTGCAAACTTAGGGTGTCTGCTTCCGAGCGGCAAAGCCAAAAAAACTTGTGCTCGTCCTTGCATGCCACTCACATGCGCCTGGGTGGCTTGACAAAATTGAATCATCTGATCGACCTGAGATCTTTCAAGCATGCGAATTCGACAAGATTGAGCCAATGGTGTTGTTGACCCCAAAACATTGTGTGCGTGCATGCGTGCAGGCGAGCAGCGATGGCGCCGCCAAGGCCATTGCTATCAATCGGCATGTGCCAGTTGATCAGCACTGCATTCGCCGACGGTGCGGCCCTGCAGCTGAGAGACGACGGCCAGCAGTATTCTATCGACACCTTGGCAGCGATGTTGATGTCGCACGCAGCGCCAGGAACCTGGCGGAAACCTAGAATCGCTGCTGAACTCTCCCAGGCAGCACAGAAGACGCTGAAGGCAGGCACTGGCCTAAATGGCATCATCGGACCACGCGATCTGCAAAGGCTGATCGCAAAGCTGAACGCGCTGGCAAGCGCTGTACTGCAGAAGGGGGCGCCAGAGCAGGAGCTGCAGGTACAACAGGCAATACCGTGATGCTGATTTCTGGTTATTAGATGTGGCCTACATCTGCTATGTGTTAGCGTCCGCAGCATGAAGCATGCTACATATGTGCTGCTTGCTTATGGTGATGAACCTGGGCTGAATCTGTGTGTCATGTTAGGTAATCTCAAAGTGCTTGATTTAGAGCAGTCCACTTCAAGTTTGTCTGGTGCAGTTGGTTACCGCTGCGTGTTGCTGATTGCAGGGAGTTACAATGTTGGGTCCAACATGATGCACATTTGAATGCTTCTCTTAAACATGGTGGTGCTGGCAACGGTCAGCCAGATTCTTGGCATGATTCAGCCACCTTTCATTGTCTGCCATGGTCCAAGTATCTGCAGATAATTCCAGGGCAGTATGCACATGCTGCAATTACTTGAGCGTCAGTCGTCAGCAAATGAATGAAGTAAATCGTACGGAACAGGGCCACTACAATTCAACATCGATGTGAAAGTTACAGTTGCCAACCTTCAGTGCTCAGCACAATACTCTCAATGCGTATTGTGGCTTGCTGTGCCATACCAGTGATGTGCGCATCTACCTAGGAGAGAGGTGAACGCATCTACCAGTGAGGCACATGTGATGCACTGTTGCACGGCGCAGCCTGCAGGCTCCAATAATTCCCCGGAGATTTGTACTTCTAGGCAAATACAACTTGAAGCAGCAGTTACCATGATACGCAGAACATGACATTGTGTGTGTGTGCATCTGCATGCGCTGCCTCAGGTGATGCCATCCGCTGCTGACGCTCAGCCAGCGCTGCCGCTGGGTACTGCTGCGGCGGCGCGCACTGTCGCGGCGGCACCTTCGGCAGCGGGTTCTGTTAGGACCGCGGGAGCAGCTGACCTTGCACCGCGTGAAGTGCCCAAGCGGGTGCGTATAAACGATGCACCTGAGATTGCACCCCCTCCCCCGGGCGTCCCAGTGGATTCCTCAATGGCTGGAGTCGCGATGCAGGTCAGTGCTGCTGTAACATATGCATTGTCGTATGTGAGCCTACAGTAGGTCTGTATGAGACTGTGGCACTGCCGATTACTACACCATAGTCAAAAGGTGCTTGTGAGGGTGCAGATTAAGGTCAAGGTTAGGTTTAGGTCAAAGCTGAACTTCAAGTTAGGGTTTGAGGTTAAAGGAGGCACAATGTAGGTGAGCGTTGCCATGATGTAGTCATGTGCGAGGCGAGGTTTGTCTGTGTGCTTAGGCACTGCTGTTCTTATGCACAACAGTGTGATGATGTGTTTGCTTTCAGCTTAGGGGTTTAAAGTTGGGGTGAGATGAGGGCTTGAGTTGGAGTTTAGGGTCAGCTTTTGCCCTGCTTATGCATGTCCTGAAAGCTCATCCGCTGCAGGCCTTGAGAGCGCGCAGTGTGCTATTGCACGCATATAGCCGTTTGCAGCGGCAGCACATGCCGCCCCATGACACTCCAGCCACTTTACAAAGTCAAACTGCGGGTTGCACGGCGAACCAGCATCTGCTGTACAACATGCTCAAGTGCATGCCAGCTGTAGAGACAGATGCCATCTCAACGGAACTCGAAACGCAACCGAACATTCATACATAGCAACAAGTTGATGAATGTAGTTTTCGAAGTATACTTAACGGGGTGGAGTGGGTTGCTGATTCGGGCTCTGACACAAAGCGCAACATTTGCAATGTGCGTTGCATGGTTCTGCACACCAACGCTCGCGGACATTGCCTATGCTCGCAGTGACAACTGATTGTTGACCAATTGTGCCGTATTGAGCATTCTGTATTACAGCTTGGTGCCGATGGTGTGCATGTACATGCGCTGTTGTGCAGCAGCGCTCACAATTGTTGCCCGCACGTGCCATCACAACTGACTCCTTGCTCTACTGACATAGCTGCGCTGTGTCTACTGCGCGCAGGGACCACGGCCGCAGTATGCATCGACCAATGATGCTATGGCAAAGCTGGTGTCTGCAGCAGCGATCGTTGAAGGAGCCACGGCGGAGGTGACGGCAGAGGTGAGCTTCAGTTGCAGCGTGCCTGCAAACAGGTAACATGGACAGATATATACTTTGCAACTGCTCATGGCAGCGATAAAGTGGCTCAAGTACTCTGATAAAGTTGACCTCATGACACTCCTAGCTTTGGCGCACTGTCAGTTGCGGTGTGGCAAGCAGTACCGGCACAACACCTGCACATGAGACATGCAGGGCGTACATTCACACGTGGGTGTACATTCACACGCGTTTGCTCAAGCTGGCAGATAGCACTGACATCTGTGCTGAGCATTCATGTTGCTGTTGATATGCTTGCACTGGCCAGTTGTGCAGGAGCATAGCTGCAGCGGATGGAAAGATGTGTTTGAATATTCTTACAGTCTCCATCACGCATCAGCAAGAACATATCAGCGCGCACACAGCCTTACATTCCCAGTGTATGTTGAAGAGCTGTTGCTGCGCGCTCATGTTTCTATCTCTTACAGCAGACCAGGGGGCAGGCGCGCCTGGGCACGCCACCGCCGATGCATGTGGCGCCACCGCCGCAGCAGCAGGCGGACATCGGAGCACAGGCTGCCGTTGCGGCCACGCTGCATGCAGCAGGCATTGTGTTCATTAGCGAGCTCAAAAAGCTGGACAGCCGCCTGGCAGAGGTGCGTCGTGTGCTCGCTTGTCTTTTTGTCATGTGCTCACCTATCTCGTTCGATTATGTAACAGTACATAACGTTGTTGTGAGCATGCGATGTTCAGGCCTGCTGTGACCCAGCAGAAGCAGAGAGTACGTACGGACCCTTGAGGCAAGATGGCTTGCTGCACTGCGGCATGTGGTGTCATTTCTGTAGCATGAAGCAGTGCTTGCCGTATTGCTTTTGACCTTGTGCCACTGTGCACGCTGTGCCCCAATTCATACTTCTGTCATTGCTGTGTGCACGCATGATTGATGATAGCGCAGGAGCCATGGCCCTTGCAACAAGGTTCGCACTGCAAGTACCACAGAGCGATACTTCAAACATACATTCACCTGCAGAGTATCCCTGACACAATGACTGCGAAATCAGCCTGAAGCACCGAATGCATGCCCTCTTTACATCCATCTCTCTCATCTCGACCTGTGTTTGTCCTATGTTGCGTGCAGCTGTATGCGATCGCCGCCAAGGACCCCGAAACGAAAGTGGCACTGCTCTCCATCTCCAGAGCCTCTGCAGACGCCGCCATTGCTGCCGTGGCGGCTGCTTGTCACTGCGTGCGTGCAGGCAACAACGCAAGTGACATGCAGGCGCTGGTGCGGGTCGCTGTCGACAAGGTAGGTAGGCATTTAGGCACCGAGATTGGTGTGTGAGCCGTTGTGGTTGAAATAACAAGTGTACTTGGCATGTGAAGTAGTAGTACCGATGTCATCAACAGCAATATGCCGTGATTGAACTTTGGCGTGCACGCGGTACCGCATTGTTGGTCGCTACTCGTTTGCATATGTTATCACAGCATGCCTTGCCCTTCAGTTGTATCATTGCTGCCCCGGCAGAGGAGAACATGTTTGGTCATGCTCACGGTACTGAACTACATGTAGAGAGATTTTTTCAAAGCAAGCGGTCCGCATATCATTGCAGGCCACCACGAGGGGTTCAGGCATGCATCCTGACAAACGGTCCACAAGCTGGGAGGAGAGCTTGATACCTGTCCTCGTTTGCAAAACTTGAACTACAACATTTTCTCGGACGACAAATTTCTGAACTTCATATTGAAGTCAGAATTGAAGTGCGCCACTCCTGAAGATATCCATTGTGGCTCAAGCTTTCTGATCATCGAAATGGATGAGACCTCGATCAAGGCCGCCAGCAGCTTTACTCAGGACTCACGCGCCTGCCAAAACCTCCGGTCGTGTCTTGATAATACGCGGTTTGTGTGACGAATTCCCTCCTCATGCAACAGCCACATCTTCAGACATGCTGTTGAACATGTCGTGTATGCAGGCGTAGCACATCCCCTCACTGGTCCCTCTTGCTGTCCTACTCCCAGGTCAACGAGGTGCACGAGACGATAAGGCAGAGCAAGGAGCGCGCCGCTGCCTTCCTGCGCCGTTGCGCCACGGCTATCCTCAACCTGAGGTCGTGTGCTGACTCACTGCAGGCTGCAAACTCTACGGCGCGCGCTGCCACTTTGAGCGAGAGCACCATGGTTGAGGTAGGCCGGTGCAGACGTACGGTGTAGCGCGCCTCACACTGCATGTAGTTGAACTTTGCCGAAATCTCGCGGTCGCGGGCAGGAAATGTCTAACGCAAGTTGCATACGCGAGCTGTCACTACTCATACTCTAGTCTGACTTTGCTCAGAGATTATGGCGGCGCATACTTCCTGCTCCCAGCAAGCGGAGGGCCAATTGTAGAGCTGACGCATAGCGATTGTCGCTCTCAACAATTGCTTGATCACGCCATCCCAGTCGTGCAAGCGCTTATCAGCTGCGTCCCTGTCCTCGCAGGTGCGCGACGCTATGACAAGCGCGCAAGCGGCGGTGCAGGCGTGCCACGTGCGCACACAGCGCCCGATCACTGCAGACATGGTGTCAGACGACGCTGTCGCTGCCGATGAGGAGCAAGCCGCCACAGCGGCAGTCAGGAAGTAAGTAGGCGGACGCGTGTGACGGTGTGCGTGTACTCTGTGTGTACTCTGTATGAACTCAGCCGCAATGTGCACTGCCTATCGATAAGGAGGCCGCCGCCACTGAGGCAGTCACGATGTTAGCACAGGTAGCGCTGCGGTGATTTGCGCTGTGTGTGTACTGTGTGTGTACTCTGCATGCCATCTGTGTGTGCTCTGTATAATCTCAATCGCGACATGCGTCTGCTGACAAGGTGGCCGCCGCCATGCAGGCATCATGAAGTGATTAGGCGAAGCGCTGCGGTGATGTGTCCTGTGTGTGTACTCTGCGTGTACTCTGCATGAACTATTGTGCTGTGTGTACACTGCGCGCAGTACTCTCAAACCACGATGCGTGTGGCATGCGTCGCCTGGCACGACACGTGATGCACTTTCACACGTTGCTGAGACACGCTGCTGCGCCTGCGTGGTCTTTTGCGGTTACCAGGGTGGCAGAGGCGGAGGCGGTGGTGGCGCGCGAAATTGCGGCAGAGCGCCGTATTCAACCGTGGAGGCGTGTGGTGCGCACGATGGCCGTGGCAGCGACGGACTACCGTGAAGTGGTGATGGCGGCGCGGGAGACGGGAGTAGATGGCGATACCAGTGTCGCTGCCGCCTGAACGAAGGCCAAGTCGGTCGGCATGCAGGCCTATGCGGCTGTCACAGTGTGTGCTGGTGAGTGGTTGGTGCAAGGGGAGGCAGGGGGACGGGATGGGCATGCCTGCATCAGGGTGCATGACAGTGCGTCTCACATGGCTTCTACAAAGCGCTTGGAGCTTGCCATGTAGTTTGAATGGGTGTCAGCCAAATCGACAAATGTGTTGACGTTGAGACAGTTATTCAACACTTTGTAGATCGTTTGTACATGTGGCAGTTAATCTACGCTGCTTTCTAATTGCTGATCTTACGCTTGTTGCACAGGCACCCGTGCCGACACGGATCCCACGGAGGCTTAGAGGCTGGTCCAAGCCTTCAAGGCTCAACTTTTCGCACTGAAGACAGCCATCAGCTCTGCTCAGGTGCGTCAATTTTTTTTCTCGCATGGTTTGCAAACTATGACCATGTGACTGGTCGTGCGCACCTGTTGCTGTTGCAGTTCTCAGAGCACAACTTAACCTTACGACCACTTTGTGCCAACGTTCCTCTCCCCAACCAGAACCCTTAGTTTGAAGGCCCTGTCCGCCTTGCCGGAGCATTGTGCCCAAATGCCTTGCTCTTCTCAGAGTCTTCTTGCACCTAGGTAGCCAACAGCCATGCAGCCTGGCAGACACATGGCTGCATTTATTCTTGACCAACACATGGCTGTGAAATTGACCCTTCAACCATGCACTAACACCGCTGCATCCGTACTGTTGCGTGTCGCCCTACAGCGCGCCAAGAACGCCACTGACAGGCAGCACGCAGCAGCAGAGGCGGCTCGCACCATGGCACTGCTGCGCCAGGAGGATGCCAGCGCGACTGCAGCCATCGCTAGGCCTGCCACGTCAGCGCCTCCCCGCCCTGCTTCCAACCACGTCAATGAGGTGAGGCCATTGCGTTGCGCATTGAGCATGCGGTTGCAGCGCATAGAACGGCAACTGTTGGCGCACTTCTCTGGTAGAACCTTTTGCGAGGGTTGATGCCTTGAGCCAAAGGGCCAACTTGATTGCAATGTTCTGCACTTGAGCGTTTGTACATGGCAGATGTGTCACAACGCTAGAGTACCTGCCGGTGCAGTACGATTTCTCGCACAAGCTGCAGTCATGTGCTTGCTCAGGCAGCCACTTTTTTTATGCCCCCATTCACAGCACATGATGCCATGCGTGCACGGCAGGTCACAGCATGCATAGCCTTGCGGCCCTTGAGGTATTCATCAACAGGAATGTACATATGCTGTCGCTGACCCCATGCCCGTGAGAAATGCGCGACTGCACGCGATGTCAGTGACAAGGAGATAGGCAACAGATTGAGATGGATGGCATGCACTTGTGCGGTTGATAGGCAGCCCACCTCTTGCGTTAAAGCTGTGAAGGCCACAGACGCAATTGCGCTAGGCACGAGTCTGTGCCCATCAGGCTGGCTGTGAGCACTGACAGCTCAAGTGACCGAGTGTGTTGTGAGCACCAAATTTGTTTTTCACTAAATGCTTTCTTCAAGGGCTGCAGCCGCTGGCAGTACTCTTTTTTTGGCACACATTGATAAGCCTGTATATCTGGCGTAGGTGGGCAAACTGTGTACACCTTGCACCCAAGAGCACACATCTCAGCGAGCGCACGCTCACCATGCTTTCAAATCTGCTGCTCCATGTCACGCTTTGCAACAGGAGACAAGCAATGGCGCGCAGCCCAGCGGTGCAGGACGTCCCAATGGCCCCAACTCCCGCCGCAACAACGCGTTGTTTTCGAACCGTGACAGACCTGCACCAGCCATGTCGGCAGGGGTAAGTCATAGGCCATAATTTCACCCTAAAGATATACTTCTAGCATAACTTGTGATGGCGCTGCCGCCTAATTTCATCTGGACCAGATTCCCCACGTTGCGGTGTAGGATAGTGGATAATGCAAACGACTTTAGCCGATTGTGATCGGGAAAAAGCTGCAGAAACTCGCTTTTCTTCAAACTTGAAGTAACTGTTATTAAAAAAAAAAAAAAAAATCAGAATATCTGCCTGTATGTTGACTGACGTTGACAACTTTTGGCTATAACCGCTTAAAACAGGGGAGAGAGCATTCCAATGCGGGCTCTACTCAGGTTTGCATGCGCACTTAACGACATTGGAATCACGAAGAACAATGTCAACGAAATGGCAAGTGCGCAAACCTCGATACCATGACAATTGCGGTGGATTCATGTTCTGCATGAACTCTTGTGTGAAGGTCAACAGCGATCAGCTCATTGCCGCAAGCTGTCTTGAGCTCATCAGGGCTCGTTTGCAGACCACTGCTGCGCTAGCCTGCTCTGACCTCCCTAGGCACTGATCAAAGACAATGCCTTCCTACTTTTAAGATCTGTGGCCTCAACTGATACTTCAAGAGGTATGGAATTCTTGCAGCTCATGTCAGTGACAACAGACCCAGTCATTGCGGCACCAGCAACTTTCTGAAAGCTAGATCAAACTTGCCTAGAGTTGAACTGACATGTGAAGACCTAACTTTGACAAGAATTGCCATTCTCTCTTGACTTGTGCAGACCCTTGAAGTGCGCGCCGAGCTGCCGGCACACCTTCGCGGCAACTTCGACAACGCGTACTCTAGGCTCAGGCTGTGAAGCCGAGCTCCTGCCACAGCCACCATTTTGCGATCCATGTCGCTGGCCTTTCTATGCCTCTGCAGACAGTGGCTGCTGCTGCGGAGACGTGAAGGACTGTCACAGTGTGTGGAAGGTGCTGGTGCTGTGCGGGGCGCCTGTATCCTTTGCTGACGCCAGGGGTGCTGCCGCCCCTGTGCCCAATTATTGTGAACCACTGCCGGTACCTCAAGATCAACCTCACACTTCAAGTGCAGGTGTTACAGTTGAGAGAGCCCCCTATCTGGTGCCCGCCACCCCCCCCACACGTGGGCAGAGAGGCAAGAACCCTCCCCCCGCTCAGACATGCAGCCCACACTCGCGCGTACTGGACCACCAGTACTCTACAACAAACGAGTGCCTCGGCATTATAGAGGGGTGGCTGGCCATGTCTGCGCAGCTGACGCGTGTAGTTTGTATTCGAAGTTCAAGTTGCGTCGGTGCCTGCCACCCCCCACATGTGGACAAGGGGGCATGAACCCTCCCCACGCTCTGGCCCAAAGCCCACACTCGTGCGTACTGGACCACCAGTACCTACATTACGACATCGAGCGAGTGCCTCGGCATATAAGAGGGGTGGCTGGCCATGTTTGCGCAGCTGATGCAGTGGATCGTATAAGCGCGGTGGTGGGCTGCAGCCTGTGAAGCTGCTGGTTTAAAGCAAGAGCCCGCCGGTGGGCCGCAGCCTGTGAAGCTGTTGGTTCCAAGAAGCCACGCTGTGTCAGAGTTTGGCCGACTATGTTATATGTTGAGGTTGGGGTGGGAAGCCAAAGGAGCCCAGGTGTGCTGCATGCAGGGGGTCAGCACGTGCAAAACTGCACGCAGGTGACATGTGCTGTGCCAAGCCCTGAGCTTGTTCCTCTTACTAGCACAAGCACCTGCATGCAGCACTCCGCATGTTCGCGCGCTGGCTACGGAAGTTTGTGGATGATCTTAATGCGAGATGCCATACATACACATGCTGTTATTTGTGTCTCACATTGCATCTGTGCACTGCACGAAAGAAAATCATTTGCGGGTCCCATGCGGCGGTGGTGTAGACTTGCATGCAGCGACCAATGACACATGACCTTGAAGTGTACTACCACTTGCATAGGAAAACGCTGCCCAAAGTCTATGCACTGCTCCTACAAAGTTACTGTTGGCGCTGCAGATGGGGTTGTCGCCGCAAGTAATGGTGGTGTACCTACCCGGCTATGCCTTAAACTTGCAAGGACTGTAGCGGGGGCTGTGACCTAGGCGTAGAGGCAGCAGTGGACAAAGTCGTCCAGGAGGCCATTTGTAGCTGGTCTCAGACTGGCTGAGCATAGACAACACTTGCTTTTGAGCTGAGCCTGAAGGTATCTAGACGCGCTGTGTGTACACGCATTCGTGTGCACACGCATTCGTGTGCACACGCATTCGTGTGCACATTGCACAAGCATTAGAGCCATCCATCTTGCATGAAGTATTTCATGGGGTCAATATTTCCACTCCGCGAGCAGAGCCTGCTGCAGTAAATGAAGTACGGGTGGCGGACCCAATGCCGCCGGCATCTTCGAATGCAAGAACGGCCGACAACATTATCCAGCCTGTACGAGTAGAAGGCAACATCAATGCAGTCATGCACAGCATGCTTCTTTATCAGAAAAACAGCATGCAGTTTGAGCAACACGAACAATGATTTGCTGCTCTGACTCGGAAATATTGATGATGATGCATCGTAGAGTAGTGTCTTTTGCACCTTTGCTGGCGCCCGCAGAGTCTGCAGAGCTCAGGCATCTGCACATCTTCAGAGTTTTAGGGAACGAGTCCCTCATCAGCCTTCCTCAGCACCAAGCATCGTGCCACGGCATCACACACAGGCGTACGTTTGGTTTGCCTACGGTGGAGTCGTGAGGGGGGTGCAACCAAGAGATCAGCATGCCACAGCCATGCATGACGGTCCTTGCCTATGCGCTCTATGACCCGGCATCTCTCAGCAGCTCACACAAAGCGGTCCGCGCCCTGACGTCAGCGATGGCTCAGCTTGCCTAACTCTGCACAGATGCTGCCAAGCATTTTGGTGCAGCCAAAACTTCACAAGCATGCACCAGTCGTGTGGGGCAAGAAGAGCTCACTGGCAGGTGCACCACCATGAGTGTCACTGCGACCGCATGTGAAAGAATGTGGGCCACAGCTTCATGCGCCATATATATGCTCAAGGGAACAGAGCTCTCAGCGCGGCAACTTATCATCATGTACTCAGAGATCAGCTACGTGTGGACTTTGAATCATCGTTTTTGACCGTCCATGCTATGCAGCAGCAAGCTGTTGCAAGCAGCGTGCAGAACAGAGTAACTGGCATCTGACCTCAAGAGGAGGGTGGCAAGTTTGCTGCGCAGGAAACAACTTCAGATTTGATCGACTTGGTGTCAGTGGCCGATCTGACAACTATGAAACGCTGCAGCATGGACGCTGGACCAGTGGGTGCACATGCACAAGTCGACCTCGAAAACATACTCGGCGGCTCTTGCAATTGCGTGCCTGGAGCTGCGTCATTGCTGCCAGTAATTTGGGATGCAAACAGTGAAATTCTGCTCTGCATGAGAAATGCCGCGACAGAGGACGCAAGTAGAAAGTGCACACAGGCCATTTGCCATGATGGCTAGCTACTGAGTGTGACCACCCCCTGTGTGAATCGCCAGTTCAATGCATCATGTTGCGTGTTTGTTTTAGGTGCTTCCAAACTGCTTTGATCAATGCGTGCCCTAAGCTTAGGGACGTGACAGAGTGAGCGTCGCCATTGTTGAATGTATCACTGTTGCATGGTATCTGGTGATGGAGTGTGTCCTTGCTGGCCAGTGGGCCTGCTGTAAGCTGGCTCAAAGGTATTGTATCTCATCACTTGGCCAGTTTGATGTTGTCGTGTTTTTGTTGAAACGAACGTGATAGCAAAGAGACCATATATTGCTGAAGGGTGAGAGCTGCTGCCTGTGGTGACGACAGAGTGTTCGCACATGATCCTGCTTAGTGCTCTGGTTTTGAAAGGCAACGTCCATACGCCTGAACTCTCTCCGCAGCGGCAGCGCTCCAAGCGGCGTACGTTTGGTTTGCCTTAGGTAGTACGGTGGAGTCGTGAGGGGGGTGCCAGGGCACTGCAGTACACGCACGAGGCTGTAGAGGTTGACAGTTGTTATACTTCACTCTTGAGTTGGGAGTATGGCATTTTTGAACCGCATATATAGCATGAGATCTCAAAAAAAGTGCCTTCCAGGTTCAAGTTGGGGAAACAGCACAAGGACGGACGGACGCAACTTCAACGCTAACTTCAATTATTACTATACCTACCGTACCCTTCTCGATAACCGCCGACAACCTTTATTGCTCGCAGTGCCTACGAACCAGGAGCCAAGCTGCATGCTGCGTGCTGCAACGAGGCTGACGGCAGTCAATGTGTGCCCGGGCGGCGCTGCACAGCAACACACATTGCTGGCGGCTGGCAATCAGAAGCAGCCTGATGCAGGGAGGCATAAACTTTGGCTTTCCTTGGGGCAAATCGCAGCAGTCATTTACTGCTCTGCCCAGGCCGTCCCTGGTGTCGTAGGAGGAGCGCTTGGTCTGTGGCGGGCGCGTGCCTGGAGGTCACCAGATCGTCATCGCACCTTCCACTTGAATGTGCGCGGCGCTTTGGCCCAGGCATACGGCCGACGGCACCACGCGACAACAGGTAAAGGCCAGACAAGAGCTGCTGTTGAACACAGGAAACCAGGCGCAATGAAGTCAACCACTTGTTGGCTGCCTGGTAGGCCTTGCTGTTGCGGCAGCGCAGCAGGGCTGATGTGGTACAGTTCGTGCTGACGTTTCGGATCGCGGCGACAGCCAGCAATGAGAGGATCTGATGATTCGCGGGAGGGTACCCAGCCGCCGATGGGTACCCTCCTCTGGAAGAGAGGGGGATTGCCGCCCTCTGTCTTCCTAGGCCGTGCCTGTGTTCAGCAGCATTCTCTATCTGGCTTCTGTGCGTCAAGCAGCAGTAAGGCTGCGTACATCGCATCTCAGACCAATCTGTTCGCCTTGCGACCAGAGTCGCTGACACAAGTCGTGCAGATTGTGCTGGGATTTGATGTTGCGCAGCCTTGTTGTTGCTTGGCGTGCTGCTTTACAGCGTTGCTTGTGTAGGTAGTTCCCCCGCGAATGCGGTCTCCACCTTGTCGTGGTGCGGGGGCTTGGCACTGAGCCTTACCGGTTCAGGTCCACCAAGAGAGGCCTTGTTTCTGGAAAAATCTGAAAAGTCACTAACACAAGTGTTTGTAAATAAATTGCAGTGCCATGACAATGTTGCCATGCGCGTGTAGTTGGCTTGCCTTGCATCCTTTTCTTTTTGCACACCGTGGTGCAATGGAAGAACACCAGGGCAATACATACCCTGGAGACGCAGGTTCCATTCCTGTCGGTGTGAAGCTGCTTCAAACCAAAGAATGGCCCTTTCTGTAACTCAGAACAGCATTGTCGCTGCAACAACTAACATTGCAATGCTACGTGCACATTTGTCGACTTCATTGCATGTCTACCTTGCAGTTGCCTTCAAGGCATGTACTTCATGGTACTGAACACAAAACCAGCGCCATTTTCTGCTGCTCTCGCCATCAAAGCAGCAGGAGGCCGGAGCTTTACTGATATGTGCTGCGGGGCGAGGGGCTACTGCATCGTGACACGCGCCCTGCTTTTCAGTCATGCAACAACAGCTGCCGTGTGCGCATCGGCCGGAGCGCGTTGAGCGGATTGCCGCACAAGAGCTGCCACTTTGGAGTCGTCCTGGCGCTGCTTGAGAGGTACACTGAGAGGTAAACGGTCGCACGACATGTAGATTCCGTACAGCAAGCTTCAGGTTAGATGCCATTCATCTGGGCTTTCTCGCGCCCTGAGCGAGAATTAATAAAAAGTACATTGTGGCATCTGTTCCAGCACACACTACGGCAACGCATGGTGCTAAAACTATACCGCGGCTGCATCATCTGCAGTGGCGTGGGCATGCTGTGTAGCTATGTGGTGAAGATGCACAGCATCCCGTGACACTGATCTATCAAATTCAGGCGAGAGACCTGAGTGTTGTACATAGGTTGCAGAGTGCATCAAAGCGTGCAACACGACGAATCAGATGTTTCACGTGTCTATCACGTGCCCACCGCTGACAGAAACAGGTTTGACATGTTGCTGTACGGCGATTTGCTGGACAGTGGCACAGCAAGAGCTATCGCTGCTTGATGCGGCAACTGTTGATGCTCCAAAAAGGGCCCTTGGACTAGTTGACAGCTCTGCTGTGCCACCTTCCTTGAATGCGCTGCCGAGGCAAAAGGGGTCTGCAAAGTTGCTTTCGGCATGAGACCTCCGCGCCACCACACGCAGCCTACTGTTGAAGCTGCTGCTGCTGCTGCAGCTGTTGGCTGCTCTAGGAGCTGCAGGCGGTACATGCGGCGGCAGCACAAGCACCCACCTGATGCTTGTGCGCGTGATGTGTGTTGACACAGCATGTTGACAGGACTCCTGTCGTTCAGCAACTTCGCCAGGATGAACAGGTGAACACGTAGACACCAGCAGTAACCACTGTTGTAAAGTAAACTGTCCTGTGCTGCTGCTGCCTGTAATATACGCTGTGTGTGACACACCTGTCGCAGGCCACAAAGTAGTCACCTCAATGCATCTCCGCGAACGCAGGAGGGGGGACGAGTAGAGCAACTAGAGTACGAGTGCTTCTTAGCTCGGGTCGTTGACACGGCTTTGAGTGAGACATGTTTGCAAACGTTTGACGGGTTCTGTGCATGGACGCTCGAACACATGCTGCGCCTGCACGGCTGCGCTACCGCGGCAGCCATGAAGTCACACCTGCTGGCCGCCTGCACTGCTGGTGACAATGAGGAAGCCAGCAGTGGCAGCGTGCTGGTATTGCCGCGCTTGGGCCCGCCAGAACTCACGGACATCGCAGTGCCGCTGCGGGCATCACGGTTGCCGGAGCGACGAGGCGGTCTGGGCATGCCGCTTTTGGGGCTACTGGCACCAGCCGCATACACGGCCCAGGCATGCACAACACTGCGGCCAGCAATACTTCATGCAACTGTGGCAGCAGGGGCCCTGAGGCTCGGTACTGACGAACAAGGCGCAGTCACCTGGTTTGCGCAGCACTCATGCGCAATTCACGAGGACCAGGGGCTGCCGCCAATCATCGAGGCCGTGCGACGCTCTACGCGAGCGCTGACAGCTGATGGCGGCGAAAAATCACGCACAGCTGTGGCCGAGCAGCTCCCAGCATCGTTGCTACGGTGGGCAGCAGATACGACGGCCGCAGCGTCGACGCTCCCCACTGCGGTGCAAGCGATCTATGCCGCAACTGCCGTCACGGGGACGGTGACACTGAGCCAGCCCCACACACCCACGGCATTGCGCCTGGCGCCGAGGCGGCCGCTGCGGCAGCGACCGTACCTGGCCCTCAAGCCGCTGCCGCGGCTGCCTCTTCCACGCCCGCTAAAACACAAACTAGCGCGGAAGAAAGCAACTGCAGCGGTGGGCAGGAGGACGACGACGACGACTGGGAGGCCTATGCTGACGAGATCTGCAGGAAGGTAGTGCCTCGCCGCCGGCGCGGTCACTTCACACACGAACTACAGGCCGGCCTTTCAAATGTTCTTCGACGCCAATACGAGGATTGCCTGGTGAAGGACCTAGAGGCTGCCTCGGCTGGTGCCGAGGGCAAGCTGACGCAGGCTGCACCTATTGGTGACTCGCGCGACACCAGCCGCCGCCCCCAACAGGCTAGCGCGCGGGTCCTGGCGCAGCTGCGCAGCCAGCGTGCGTCCAGGGCAACGGCGTGGATGAGCGTGCCACCCGCTGCCAATGACCGCCCGGGTGCGGCGCCCACGTCCAGTATGGCAGCAGCCACGATGATTTTGGTTGCGATCTTCATAGACGGGTGGGGCATACAGGGCGAGGTGTGCCCATGGCGGTGCAGTGACGTGAGCCCCACCTCCACGCATGCGATCAGCTGCCCCAGCCAGCACATACGGGGGCACAACGCGACACACACAGCCCAAAAACGGTGCCTGCAGCGCATCTTGAGACAGCACCATGTCTCTATTGTCCGCAATGAGGATGCTAGCGTCTTCAAGGTACCGGGGTATCGGGCGGACACAGTAATTGACCCAGGGTGTCTGCACTTTAGCAGTGCATACCGTAACAAGGGAATAGTGCTAGACACAAGTGTGTGCGCGCCCACAGCGAGCTCGTACCTGACAGGCAAAACAAATGCCTCGAACACGGACGGCTATGCTGCTGGGGTGGGGGAGGACGCGAAGGTCAAGCACCACACCGGCACCTTGACGTCATCTTGGGCTTTTGTGCCATTCGTGCAGGAGTCGTACGGACGGCTGGGCAAGCAGACAAGACTTTTTGTCAAGGAGTTGGCAATGCATTCAGCACTGTGCTCAGGGGGGGGGAAGGCAGATGTGTTACGCAAGGCCGGGTTAGCTAAGAGTCAGATCCTCATTGAGCTGAGCATGTCGCTGGCGCGGGAGTTGGCGGAGCGCGTCATGGCGTACACACGCGGAGCGCGAATGCTGGGCTGTGTTGCAGCGCCGGTATCCAAGCTCCTAGGACACAGCGCAGACTAGGCTGCTGCGTTGACGCAAGCTTTTGGATTGCATAGGCAACCCGGCCTCCCTTGGGCCTTTATAAATACAAGTCCATACGTACGAGTGCTACTGTCGAGAAGTGGATAGTTTCAGGCACTTTTTTTCGAGTACGAGTAATTACTCCTTGTCACTGCCACTGCCCTGTTGAGGCATATACGTGCACATAGAGATCCACTTGACAAACATCACCTGTTGGAAGAAGGTGAGGGCTGCGCTGATTTCAATATCCGGCGTTGTTATCCAAAGACACGATTAATCACAAATAAAAGTCCTCCCCCCCCGCCCGAGCATGAGCTCATTGACTAAACGTATATGCGTGGCTGCAAACTGCAAATATGCGCCTTTGACAGACAACCGCTTTGACAGCACAGCACCGGCAGTCCACGTTCGGGATGCCGTTGCACTTGCGCACATTGGCTCACTCAAATTGTCAAACGAACTACAGCAGGCGGTGTGGTTCCGCATTGTAAGCAGTGGTCGTTGCCGTGGTCACATTGACACCTTGTTGACATGAAGGAATCTTTGCGGGTGGTGATATTGTGTCACAAATGGCGGAGTCTGAAGTGGGTGGACAGATGGATGGGGACGTAGTGTGGGGGGGAGATGCCACTTGGTGATCTCGTTTAGAAGCAAATGACAATTGATGCCCATGGGCACACTTTTGAATTGTCCCAAGATACATGGGGACTGTGGTAGCTTGATGTTAACCATCTGGGCTTTTTGCACCCTTAACCGACAATTAAGAAAAGTACTGCTTTCTTGAATCAAATGTTTACTCCGTCAATGCGGACACCAACATCTGCAACATCACCTTGGAAGACCAGAGCCTCTCTGTCGCCCGTCTCTGACGTGAGCGATGGCGCACTTCTAAAAAGTCTGATGACAAACTCAAAGTTTTCGGCAATTTTGGCACAAAGGGAGCCAAAAACCAGGAACCAGCCAAAGGCACACAGAGAGAGAGGAAGCGTGTGCCACGTGTCAAGTGCCACGTGTTCGAACACCCTTGTGGCAATCAGTCAATCAGACTTCGTTGGCACGGGCAGCTCGAGTCAGCAGGCGAACCTGCGCTCTGCAAGGCTGCTGCCACATCTGGCACTTCCCTTCTCGAGCTAGCGAATGTACCTTCAAGGTTTAAAAATCTCAGGGTTAAAAAATCACTTGTGGAAGCAGAGTGAATGCTTGCTGCGCATGTCTGTTCACATACCATACGCCTATGGTCGTTAGGACAGCAGCGCGTCGCACCTTCCCTTTGCCATGATTCCTTAATGACGTACAGCAGTATCTACCCCGGAATCAGGCGGTCCGCCGGAGTGGGCGCATGTCGCACATGTCCCCTCATATGCCACGCATTGGCTACAGGGGCAGCGACACCTGGCACTTCCCCTCACAAGCCGGCATTTATTCCTTCCAATGTGGGTTACACACTTAGTAATGGACTGGGCGCTTTGTTGCAGATGTCCCCTCACATACCATATGCTTAATAAATTATGGTCGTTGGGGCAGCAGCACTTAGCACCTTCCGCCAGCACGATGTTTCCTGACCGAGGAGTATGTCCCCTCACATACCATGCGCTTATGGTCGTCGGGGGCAGCAGCGCTCAGCATTTTCCCTTCACATACCATAAGATTATGGTATTATTATGATTCCCCCCCCCCCCCCCCCCCCCTTAACACGAGAATCCCTCAACGACGAACTGTACAG
Organism: Tribonema minus; assembly: GCA_017506865.1. Lineage (NCBI taxonomy): Eukaryota > Xanthophyceae > Tribonematales > Tribonemataceae > Tribonema > Tribonema minus. Next base: position 164,835 of record JAFCMP010000049.1, on the reverse strand, counting down.
CAGTAAATTCGTCGTGAATCTGGCAAGCGGGCGCTTGTCGCACGTGTCCCCTCGCAGGCCACGTATCTGGCCACAGGGGCAGCGACGCCTGGCACTTCCTCTCACGAGCCGGCATTTATACCTCCAGCCCGCATTTATACCTCCAGAGCTGGTCATACGCCTAGTAATGGAGTGGGCGCTTGCTGCGCATGTCCCCGCACACTCCATACGCTTATGGTCGTTGGGGCAGCAGCACTTAGCACTTTCCGTAGCATGATGTTTCCTGACTGATGCGCATGTCCCCTCACATGCCATACAATTATGGTCGTTGGGGCAGCAGCGCTTAGCGTTTTCCTTTCACACACCATACACTCAGTCAAAGCTTATGGCCGTCGAGGCAGCAGCGCGTCGCACTTCCATTCAACGCGATAATTTCCGATTGACGTACAGCTGCAGTCTGCAGCAGCTGCAGTAACTCCCTTGCGGATCTGGTAATCTAAGAGTGGGCGCTTGTCGCACATGTCCCCTCACACGCCACGTTCTTGGCCACCGGGGGCGGTGACGCTTAGCACTTACCCTCACAAGCCAGCATTTATACCTCCAGTCACGGTGTTGGTCATACACCGGTGACCTGGTAGTGGAGTGGGCGCTTGCTGCACTTGTTCCCTCGCATACCATGCGCGCTTATCGCTGTTGGGGGCTGCCGCAGCAGCGCCTGCCACTTTCCCGTCAGCAGGATAATCATGTTTCCTGATCGATGGTCATACACATAGTAGCGGGGCGGGCGCCTGCTGCACATGCCCCCTCACATACCATGCGCATTATGGTCACTGGGGCAGTGCTTAGCAATTTTCCCTCGATCGGAATCCGCATGATGATTCCTGATTGACGATTGGTGTACACCAGTGAATGCCATCGTGGTTTACAATGAACGTCACTGAACGCTGTACTCATGTGTGTCATGACAGGCGACTTGTTCAAAAATAACTTGAGAATATTAAACAACCTTCGGAAAATTTACAAAATGATTTGAAAATTTTTAATAAATTATTTAATGTAACGGGCTGTACGTGGCGTTGATCACACCCTGCAGATGCTGCAATCCATCACGCTGCGGGGCAACCGTTCACGGGCCCTGACAGTGTGCTGGGGCGGCTAGCGACGCTACGGACAATGCGCGCCCCGGGCACGGACGCAGGGCGCAGCCTTCGCGCTCTTGCCGCTGCTTACGGTCGCCTCATACGCATATGCGGGGGGGACATGCGGCGTGTGGTGCGTCAACTGGGGGCGAGTTCGCTGCCCCACACTTGGATGCGGCGCGCATTCGCCGCACGCTGGCGGCACTGTCGTTCCCAGCAGACAAACTGGCGCTACTGTGCGACATCGCCACAGTGGGGATCCGTCCGCCGGTGCGCGACAGGGTAACTCAGCACGATGCCGCCCGCTGGCAGCTCTGCGGCCGCCATCATGCTGGCCCACATGAGCTGCAGCTGCTGCACATGCTGGCAGAGGAGGAAGCTGCGGGGCACTGCATCGTGCTTCACGCCGCCGATGCTCTCTCCATGCTGCCACAGTTGGTGGTATCGCCGGTGCATCTGATTAGCAAGCCGGAGTCGCGACTAGTCGGGTAAATTCAGGCGGATCATCGACCTCACCTTCTGCGTGGGGTCCGGTGACTCTATCAACAGCGCCACCGACATGTCTGCGGGGCCAGCATGCGAATTCGGTCGCGCCTTTGAGCAGTTCTGTGCAGAATAATTATTGTATGCACTACGCCTGGGGCAGCCGGACCGCCACATCTACATCAGGGCAGATGACGTCAAGTCAGCGTTTAGGCAGATGAAAATGGACCCGGCGTCCGCAGCTCTATTCTGCTACCGCCTCGCCGGGCTGGTCGTGGTGGACCTGCGGGGATGCTTCGGCTGGCGGCTGACGCCGGGGTACTTCGACGTTTTTGCGCAGGCCATTCAGTGGCAGGTGCGAGCGGCCGGGCCGGGCACCCCCACATCAGCGGCCGCCCGCGCTATTGCCGCGGCGCACATGAAAGTCAAACGACTGCCTGCCGGCACTGTTATAGCTGCTATTCCCCCGGACCCCCTAGCGCAGCAGCTCGTCGTTCACGACAGCACGCCGTACAACGTGCACTATCACGTCGACGACGGGGTCCAGGCCGATGTGCGCGATGAGTGCACGCTGATGCATAGGGCAGCAGTGCTCATAGACGCTCACTTCGCGCTTTTTGGGGGTCACGAACCCCACCTGCGGCCATGTCCCATCAGCCTGTCAAAAATGGGCAAACTGGTCTACCAAGGCAGTCATTCTTGGCATACTTGTCAACACGTCCAGCATGGAGCTCTCGCTGCCAGCGGACAAGCGCGCGAAGCTCACGGCAATGCTTTTCCGGGACTTTCCTCGGTCTTGAATGACAGCAACGGTGCACAACATTCAAGTGCTGGCTGGCACACTGCGGTTCCTCGCTCTGGTGGTGCGGCCTGGCAAGTATTTCCTATCACGCCTGCAGGCAGCGTGCAACTACACAAGCAGGGCACCACCGGGCACTGTGCTGGAGTTGCACAACCACTTCCACGCAGACCTGCACTGGTGGCGATGGCTAGTGCACCATGCAGAACTTATGACCGTTTCCTTGGCCATGCCCCTGTGGATGCACGTGCGGCGGATGCCTCGTCGACGCTTACTGTCCGACGCATCAAAGTGGGGCATGGGCGGCTACTGCGAAGAGCTCGGTGTCTTCTGGCAGCTACCATTGCCCGAGGATCTGCAGGCACGCTTCAACGACGGCAGCGGTGACGCAGTCTTCATCAACGACGTCGAGCTTGCTGGCATGGTGCTCAATGCTTGGGCAGTGTTGGTACATGGGGGCGGCGCTGTGGCCGGCGAGAGCGTGCTGCTCCTCGGCGACAACGTGACGGCTGTCTCGCGGGTGCAACGCGCAGAGTCGGCCCACCAAGGGCCTGCTGGTGCGCTTGTACGGGTACTTGCGGTGCTCGAAATTCAGACAGCGGTCAGCTTTCATGCCACGCACGTTCCCGGCGTGGACAATGGCATAACCGATCTGCTGTCGCGCACCCCCTTTGACCCATCCGCTACCTCCCTTGTTCCGCCCGCATGGACACAGCTTCATGTTCCTCTGCCGGTCGCCGACAATAGTTTCGCGATGCTGCGCGGCGACTGCAGCTTGGAGCGCTGGCTCCAGACACCATCGCTCAGTATGCCAGCGCATGGCGCAGTTGGGAGGCCTGGCGCTCAGCTACCGACCAGCCGCTGTGCTTAACCGGCACCGACACCACAGCCGACGCGCTGGACTTGGCGGACTACGTGGCGCACTCCTACCTAGTGGACGGCGTCACGGCAGGCACCATCAAAAACCGACTGTCGGCTACCAGGTGGCACCACCTGCACTGCGCGAGCGTCCTGCTCGCCCCACACCCGCTCTGCGCTGCCACGCAGTACTCCATTGCAAAGCTGTGTGGCGCGCCCAAGCCGCACGAGGGCCTATTTCTGCCAGCCATAATGGCGGGACATGCGGCGGCGGCGGCGGCGGGCGGCGACCTGCTGGCAGTGTGGCGTGGCGTGGCCCTGGCCTTCTTTCTGCTGCTGCGGGCTTCAGAGATATGGGCCTATGACAGCGACGGTCTAGTGCACCCCGACTTCTGCGTGCGCGCCGGGGATGTGCACTTCCGGCGTCAGGGCAGGCCAATCCCCGCCGGTGCCTGCCGTACCGCGGACGAGGCCCACGTCGTCATACGCGGCAGCAAGACAGACCAGCTGCGCGTCGGCAGCACGGCAGTGCTCACCACAGCTGGAGGTGGCCTGGCGGAACCGGTGCGCATACTGGCGGAGGTGGTCAGTGCTCTACCGGCGGCGTCAACCTTACGGCACCCGCTCATGTCCGTCGCAACCCATGGTGGCGGCGTGCGTGCCCTGCGACGCAGAGAGACTGAGAGCCTCATTTGGGCGCTTGCGGTACGTCAAGGGCTTGACCCGCGCCGGTATGGCACACATTCCATGCGCGTCGGGGGCGCTACCACGCTAGCGCATGCGGGCGTGCCCAGCCGCCTCATTCAGGCGGCTGGCAGGTGGCGCTCCGACGCATTTCAGGACTACATACGGCACAACATTGCGGACTTTCAGCGCATCTCATGCGCGCTCGCGGGCCAGGGCCCGGAGCGTGTTCCAGGTCCCTAGCAGTGCGAAGTTCAACGGTGCTTGTGGGGGGTTGTCGGGCCCCTCACCGGGGGCCCTGGGGGATCCTTTCCCCCGGGGCCCCCTGGAGTCAGGGGCCCTCCCCTACGCTGTTTCTGTGGGGGCGTTGTGTGTGGCAACCCATTGCAGTTGCTGCCATGCGTTCCCCCGTGAGGATGGTGTTTTCCCCCACTGCGCCTGCCATGACAGTGTGTTCTCAACTCTCCCGTGCACTGCTTGCCCATATGGCATTGCATGTTCATCATGGCATGTCTAGCACAATCCCTGTGCGTCAGGCATCGCATTCTGTCGACCAGCCTGTAGGCTAGTTTCAAAGTTTTCGGCAATTTTGGCACAAAGGGAGCCAAAAACCAGGAACCAGCCAAAGGCACACAGAGAGAGAGGAAGCGTGTGCCACGTGTCAAGTGCCACGTGTTCGAACACCCTTGTGGCAATCAGTCAATCAGACTTCGTTGGCACGGGCAGCTCGAGTCGATAGGCGAACCTGCGCTCTGCAAGGCTGCTGCCACATCAAAAATCCTCCCACCCACCCGGGGCGTTGTGTGTGGCAACCCATTGCAGTTGCTGCCATGCGTTCCCCCGTGAGGATGGTGTTTTCCCCCCACTGCGCCTGCCATGACAGTGTGTTCTCAACTCTCCTGTGCACTGCTTGCCCATATGGAATTGCATGTTCATCATGGCATGTCTAGCACAATCCCTGTGCGTCAGGCATCGCATTCTGTCGACCAGCCTGTAGGCTAGTTACACGGACACTATTTTGGGGCCTCACGGCGCCCTTAATCAGTCATGCAGCATGCTACCATGAGGAATGACAGCAGTGCCTGGTGCACAATAGTCACGTTGCCCAGAGGCGTGATTCAGGCATATGTCAACATGGTCCTCAGTTCTGGGCACTGTCAGAGCTAGTCACACAGGCCTGCATAAAAATTTTCATGACAAGACAAGAGTGTGCCTGGCGGGTGTTGAGCAACCCAGGTGGTTTCGGGCAAATTGTTTGCAGCAGCGCCCACCGGGGTGAACCGGAGGGTGCTGCAGCTTGAGCTGGCTTGCACCTCCCCTGAATGTTTGCCAATGTTCGATATTCGTCACACCAGAGCCATACAGTTCCGTCTCATGCCTGAGATGTGGACAGCCCATGCAGGGCGGCGGCACTGAGTTTGGGCACAGAAATAAGGTATGCCGGAACGAGGACTGCGCTGTCGCTCAGGCGGCGGAGGGGAGGATTGCTGTCATCGACCGCGACACCAATGCGCGTGCCAACCTCGGCATGCGCGGCATCTATACCACATGCGGCGTTGATGAACATCATCTCGGGGGTATCCCCCGGATCAAGGAGAGGGGGAGGACACCAAAGAGGCGGAAAGCGACGAGGCGGAGAATGGGGGGGGGGGGGTCCCGTCGATGACGGGGACGGCGGTGATGACGAGGGGGGGACAACGAGGAGGCGGATGCCATAATGGCTAAGGGGCAGTATTGAGCCTGAGGTTATGCAGCATGGGGGGGGCAGTTGGCACTGTGCAGCATTGCTGGTGCATCAAGACAGGGGGCAGGCACGGGGGGTTCCTGTGAGCCACTGATACAGAACCAGGAGACACTGGAGCTACTGTAGTCTTCGTGCCCCTTACATCACTACGCTGTGTATGCAGTCGGGCGGGCACTAACTCAATCCTCTACAGCAGCAATCAGCACTCTGTGCCGCCAGATCTCAGGTCACGCGGGCCAGCACTGAGGCAGCAGAATGCTGTCTGGGGGTGTGTCTTGGTCACCGCAAAACCTTGAGAACCAATGGGTGTCGCGATTCCAGGCAAAAGGTTGGGGTTAAGGCGTCTGCGCTGGCAAGGGCTCCTGTTGATCTCCTTTGACTCCAAAGTGTCGGCATGCCCTCTTAATGAAGATGATATGTAATGAAGATGTTGCATGGTGCATTTGGCAACGGCTGCTGCATTTTTTCATGGTCTGCACCGTGGCGCATGCTGCAGGGCGCGTCATGGACGACATCAATTCCGCTCTTTGCCAGACAGGAAACAATATTTGTGTTGCGGGCGCACAAACTAGTGCTGGCGGTGCGCTACGTGGGTATCAGCGGCGGGCCCGTGGCATCTGGCGCAGGGCAGAGGGCCCCATGGCGTTCGCGCAGGTAGCCAGATGGGCGATGAAACGGGCCGGTACAAAGAGAACTAGTTGATCGTTGTGTTGAACGTTTGCGACTGCTTGCAAAGCCAGTCTGCCGAGCTTCTCCTGCGTCAACTGGTACTCCGAGGCGGCAGCAGGTGTACGCCGCTTCTTGCCATGTGGGGTGCATCTCATGCGTTCTGACCACATGTTGTCCTTGCCAGTAACAACACGGTTCTGTGGTGCCGCCTCCTGTCCAAGGGCAGCAATGGGCACTGTTCAGTTGTGGTGGTTGCACATGCAATGGTACATGCGCTTTACAATGCCTGACATGTTTGAGTCCAGCATAAACGGCAGCAGTACGCAGAACAATGAATGCTCAAACACATTGGCAGCTTCGGCAACCTTCTATCGTCAAAACACGCCGTCCTACGTGCACTGCTGTCATGGCATGGCCGCATGCACGCATGCACAAAGGGAGACAGGGGGTTGTGAAGGTCAAAGCATCCCTGAGTAGCTTTCCACCATGAGTTCATACCCAGGCTTCGCTTGATGCACTCAAATCTTATTGGCAGCACCACATATACTACAGCAGTATGTGCACATGCTCGCAGGAGTAGAGCCGGCCTCTGTTACTATTGTAGCACTCGTACTCTCTAGTTGCTCTACTTGTCCCCCCTCCTGCGTTCGCAGAGATCGAATTGAGGTGACTACTTTGTGTAGCATATGTACGTGTAGTGGGGTGTGGTCTGGAATGTACCCTTGAGGTTGCCAGCCCCCCACTGCTTATCCTTCAAACATTCATGACCAAGGGGCCTCGGCTAACGCCAGGCATATGTTGAACACAGGGGACCTTTGGGCAGCCAGGGGCCACCCCCTGCCTTGGGAAGGGGTCTAACCCAGCAGTCGGGCTGTAACTCATCGCGACCCCGCTATAATGAAACTGCTACACACACAGGATCATGGATGCAGAAGCGTGTTAGGGGTGCGCACCTCAGAGGCTTGCGCTGAATCGTCATGGTTGCTGCCCAAATGGAGGGTTGTGCCCAAGTGTCTCCCCGCAAGAGTTCTTGAGTCGAAGCAGACCGGTGACCGCTTGCATTCGGCATAGCTGCGTGGTGCAAAGCATTGCATTCATACTGAGGTCAGCACGACTGACCTCTCACAAGAGTGATGCAGGAATATTGTAAATTAGTTGTGTCGTCTGCATGCAAGCAGGCATGACACACAATCAATTGCTTGACCAGTTGTGGCATGTGCCTCAATCATCACCTGAATGCTGAACTCCTGCGGCCAGTTCAAGCGTCTGGTCCACAGCTGCCATGCGCCCCCAACCGACGACTGGTGTCCCCTCCGTCCTTATGTTTTGCTGAGGAGCAGCTGGGTGTGCCAGCATCATGATGTCTTTGCCGATGCCGGGCATCTGTGTGGTGGTCAGCGAAAAAGCATCGCCCTTTGGCCCTGAACCGCAAGGAGAAACAGCGCCATCACCAGCGGTGAACAGCAACACCGGAATAGCAAACAGTCAAAGACACAGACACATGTGCCAGCAAGAACTGCGTTTTACACTACTGCAAGCAACACAGGCACCTATGACATGGTCACCTCGCTCGCATTGATGCAAATCAATGTCAGCTGGAGAAGCGTTTCCACAGCAATGTGCTTCAAAGGATTCTGGGAGCGCGTGACCTTGGTTCAACTGCAATGCCTAGCAGAAAGGATGCCTGGTAATTGGACAGAGCCGATGGCCACCTCACAACATAGTGTTGAATTTGTCCCGAGCACACTCGCAAAGCGATCATGTCCTCACGCTGCATGGCAACAAGCTGTGAAGCGAGCCATGCAGGATACCTGTAGCGGTATACTTCTATGTCTTATTTACCCAGTTCTGAGGTCGGAGTTGTCTGCCAATGCAAGGACTGTCTCAGAATAAAGCAGCAAAATTTGAGGCATAAATCACGCTCATCACGCCCGACAGGCACTGCGAAGCAGTAATGGGTGGGATGCACCCACCTCTCAAAAAGATGATGTCGTAGTAAGGGAAGCTCGCAATCAGGTCCATCTCCTGCCCGTCAAACGCTGTCGCTGTCAGAAACTTGCTGCCGTCAACACAGACATGGGCAGCACCGATGCATAAACCGTCCTCTGAAGTACGGGCAGTGTGCAGTGCAGTGCCCACGTCATTGTCTCTTGCTTGGACCGTGCTGACCCGTCAAATGCCATGTCCAGAGAGGTGTCAAGGGCATGCAGCAGCGGAGCGCAGTAATCTGCATAGACACAAACAAGCACCAAGCTGTTGAGTGCGACAATGGTGCGCTGCAAAACGGGGTGAGGTGATGGCGCCATGGGCAATTAGAAATACGACATTGGTTTACAAATTGTCCGGTTGCATGCCACCGCAAATGAGAGCAAGGCGTGCTGCATGCAAGCCCCCTAGTGAGTGCACGCATACTCTGAAGGGACCAAATTAATAAATGACGAGGGTGGGGCCATGTCTGCATAGAGCAGACACCACAAGAGTGACAATCTCGAACCGCAGCAGTACTGGTTGACCTGCACATGCCGGCGGCGGGAAGCAGTGCTAGACCTCCTCAACCCAGGCCATGCGCCATATACCACCTCTGCAAGGAAAAACGAGCATATGCTACGGGTACTCATCTCACCTGCGGCCGTGCCCGGCCACCGCCACCTTCAGCGCCACCAGCACCGCCAGCTCCACGTTGCTTAGCTCCTGAGAGCAGAGACAGACGTGGCGCAGAGGCAAGATATGGCAGGGCGCAACATCAGCTGGTGTTGAAAGAACTGGCGCACATTGCCAACCAGCCATGGCCATCACTAGGCCAATTCGAGCTGACAGCGGTCATCGCGCTAAGCTCGCACTGACAATGCAGTGCATCGGATGCATCACTCGATAAGGAGAGGAGAAAGAGGAGCCAGTGGCATTTGACGCTATCACAACACACAGACAATACGTGACCTCTTATGTGACCTGCCACAACAACAGACCTGACATCATCATACAAACTACAGGACTGATGAGCAATGATGCTAGATTTTTAAAAAAAATGTAGTACTCACAGCTACCAAAGACATGTCAAGAGTTGCTGCTGCATCATACCTGCTCACATGTGTGGCAATGGTGCGCGCCGTTCGGGGAGCATGACGGGTGATGCGACTACACATGCAAGGCACATAAAGCAGCAGACCCAGGAGGCGGGGCATGTGTGTGTCAGTGACAAAGTGGAAGAGCAGCGCATTTAATGAGCGGTGCGTTGCAGGAGCTGGCATGAATGACAGCCAGCTATGAGCATGACGAGCACTAGCAAGCGTAGTGGCTACAAGTAGTGGCCACAATGCGCAGACGCTTCATGAGCTGCTGCCGCATCGTACCTGTTGACATGGGCATCGATGGCGCCATGCCGGCGCAGGCATGCGCGGTCGACAGGTAGAGGAGAGCACACACATGCAGGGGCGCAGCGCACTCAAGCAGGGCAATTGCGCGTCAGCGATGTGCAAGGGCAGGGCAAATATTGACTGACCCAGTTTTTCAGGGAATAGCAAGAAAGCCCGTCAGGTATTGGCGTAATGAGCACCAGCACACTTGATGATTCCAAACTAGATTCAATTCAATCAAGCTGCAACAGCTCATCACACTCAGACCCAGTCTTAACCGGGTACGCCCAGCGAACATGGGGGACCGAACGTGAGGAAGTCGCCTTTTTCGTGTTGACGTGGCCGAGTACTTGCGCTCAAATCTTGTAAACAAAGTACGTATGGACTTGTATTTATAAAGGCCCAAGGGAGGCCGGGTTGCCTATGCAATCGAAAAGCTTGCGTCAACGCAGCAGCCTAGTCTGCGCTGTGCCCTAGGAGTTTGGATACCGGCGCCGCAACACAGCCCAGCATTCGCGCTCCACGTGTGTATGCCATGACGCGCTCCGCCAACTCCCGCGCCAGCGATATGCTCAGCTCAATGTGGATCTGACGCTTAGCTAACCCGGCCTTGCGTAACACATCTGCCTTCCCCCCCCCTGAGCACAGTGCTGAGTGCATTGCCAAATCCTTAACAAAAAGGCTTGTCTGCTTGCCCAGCCGTCCGTACGACTCCTGCACGAATGGCACGAAAGCCCAAGATGACGTCAAGGTGCCGGTGTGGTGCTTGACCTTCGCGTCCTCCCCCACCCCAGCAGCATAGCCGTCCGTGTTCGAGGCATTTGTTTTGCCTGTCAGGTACGAGCTCGCTGTGGGCGCGCGCACACTTGTGTCTAGCACTATTCCCTTGTTACGGTATGCACTGCTAAAGTGCAGACACCCTGGGTCAATGACTGTGTCCGCCCGATACCCCGGTACCTTTAAGACGCTAGCGTCCTCATTGCGGACAATAGAGACATGGTGCTGTCTCAAGATGCGCTGTAGGCACCGCTTTTGGGCAGTGTGTGTCGCGTTGTGCCCCCGTATGTGCTGGCTGGGGCAGCTGATCGCATGCGTGGAGGTGGGGCTCACGTCACTGCACCGCCATGGGCACACCTCGCCCTGTATGCCCCACCCGTCTATAAAGATCGCAACCAAAATCATCGTGGCTGCTGCCATACTGGACATGGGCGCCGCACCCGGGCGGTCATTGGCAGCGGGCAGCACGCTCATCCACGCCATTGCCCCGGACGCACGCTGGCTGCGCAGCTGCGCCAGGACCCGCGCGCTAGCCTGTTGGCGGCGGCGGCTGGTGTCACGCGAGTCACCAATAAGTGTAGCCTGCGTCGGCTTGCCCACGGCACCAGCCGAAACAGCCTCTAGGTCCTCCACCAGGCAGTCCTCGTATTGACGTCGAAGAACATTTGAAAGGCCGGCTTGTAGTCCGTGCGTGAAGTGACCGCGCCGGCGGCGGGGCACTACCTTCCTGCAGATCTCGTCAGCATAGGCCTCCCAGTCGTCGTCGTCGTCCTCCTGCCCGCCGCTGCAGCTGCTTTCTTCCGCGCTAGTTTGTGTTTTAGCGGACGTGAAAGAGGCAGCCGCGGCAGCGGCTTGAGGGCCAGGTACGGTCGCCGCCGCAGCGGCCGCCTCGGCGCCAGGCACAATGCCGTGGGTGTGTGGGGCTGGCTCAGTGGTCCCCGTCTCCGTGACGGCAGTTGCGGCGTAGATCGCTTGCACCGCAGTGGGGAGCGTCGACGCTGCGGCCGTCGTATCTGCTGCCCACCGTAGCAACGATGCTGGGAGCTGCTCGGCCACAGCTGTGCGTGATTTTTCGCCGCCATCAGCTGTCAGCGCTCGCGTAGAGCGTCGCACGGCCTCGATGATTGGCGGCAGTCCTTGGTCCTCGCGTATTGCGCATGAGTGCTGCGCGAACCAGGTGACTGCGCCGTGTTCGTCAGTGCCGAGCCTCAGGGCCCCTGCTGCCACAGTGGCATGAATTATTGCAGGCCGCAGTGTTGTGCATGCCTGGGCCGTGTATGCGGCTGGTGCCAGTAGCCCCAAAAGCGGCATGCCCAGACCGCCTCGTCGCTCCGGCAACCGTGACGCCCGCAGTGGCACTGCGATGTCCGTGAGTTCTGGCGGGCCCAAGCGCGGCAATACCAGCACGCTGCCACTGCTGGCTACCTCATTGTCACCAGCAGTGCAGGCGGCCAGCAGGTGTGACTTCATGACTGCCGCGGTAGCGCAGCCGTGCAGGTGCAGCATGCGTTCAAGCGTCCATGCAAAGAACCCGTCAAATGCGTGCAGCCATGTCTCACTCAAAGCCGTGTCAACGACGCGAGCTAAGAAGCCCATGCGCTTCGTCAGTGACCTGCGCAGAATGAACTGTGCTGCCTGTAGGTGATGCCGCGCCATTCCAGCTAGCTGCCACGACAATCGCCATGTCCCTGCGTCAACAAGATGCTTGCTCATGGCAGCATGCACATAGGCTGGGTGCCCTACCGATACCCCAACCGACGTAAAGCCCTGACTGGATTCTGGCATGGTGGCGTCCACAAACGGTATGTCAAGGGCGCGCAGGCGTGCTCTGGCCGCTTCATCAAACACTGTGCCGCGCATGGCGATGGCCAGCGACTTGTCTGGTCGAACGCGTAGGCCCCCTGCCGCAAGCCGACGGATCACCTCTGCCACCCCAGCGGCCGCTGCATCGTCGAAGTAGGCAGCTTGCAGCACGTTGAGGTCATCCAGGAAAGCGCAGTGCGGGGCTGGCGGTTCCGCTGTGCTGTGGCCGTAGGCCGGCATACTGCCGGGCGTCGCATTCACTCCATCAGGGTAGAAGAGTAGGAAGGCCGCTGCCACTGCAAAGTACAGCGGCCCTAGAGGGTCCCCTTGCTGGCACCCTAGGTACAGCAACGAAAGGCAAGCTAAATTGGGTAAACAGGCTCTGGGGACCTGACGTGTACCAAAGGTCGCTTCTGATTGGAGGAAGAGGTGCGATTGGAGGAAGAGGTGCGCGCGACGCCCGCGAGGCACGAAGTAGTGATGAGCTCGAGCAAAAGCAGTGCCTGTTAAGACGACTGCCAAAACATACTCGGGAATGTGGCCTTTGGTCGAGTCCGGTTAAGACTGGGTCATGCTCTGATGCCAGCACACGGAAGATGGAAGGAGCAAGGAAAAGTCAGCAGCAGATGAGCCGGCTTTGAGCAACTTGCATGTGTAGGGGGCTGCCCTTGTGCCAACGGTGGAGCTACAGACATGTGCACTGTTGTATCGCATGAAATTGGCCAACGCCACAGAACTAGTTATGCGAAGGCTCACCTGGGAAAACTTGTTTCAATCCTTTTGCCGCACCAGCAGGGATGCACCGTTTAGTGTCAGGGTGCTGCACAGCCGACAGCTTTTCATAGGTGAAGCTCTCAATGGAGTCTTGGGTGTATATGCCGTTCATCACCAAGAGCGCACGCACATCCTCGCGCCCCAACACGTCCCGCTGGTAATCTTTCAGGCGTCCGTCAATTGACATCAACAGATCATCGAGCTGAGCACGCCTGGCATCGCTCATCACTTCGCCGCTGTGCACGTATGAGCGGCATGGCCAGACAGATGGGCAGATGCCAGTGATGAATGACGTAACTGTGCTAAATGTGATGGCAATCTATGACCGTCGTATGACGTCATTATGGGAGGATGCACGCACAAAGGTGAACTACAGCAGCCAACAGCTCAGCATCAGGATTGCCTACAACGCTGGCAGACTACAACACTCAAAGCTTCGCTCACGGATCGTAAACCATGTCTCTCTCTCGCATCCTACCTTGGTGCCTCCATGAAACCTGCTGATGTATTTTCAGAGCTCTTGCAAGTAGACTCTGCTAACCCTGCGGCATCAGGACCAATCAACATCCTCAGGGCAGTTAGCAGGCGTGACAGATTGGTGAACGCCTGGCCTACTGTGCTGATGCAAGGATCATTGCAGCACTGCGATCCGTGCTTTATTTATCTCGGTGCAAAGCTTATTCACACAGCCAGCTCTTGCCACCAGATAGGGCCAGCTCTTGCCTCGTGGCACGCGTGTCAGTGTCCGCAGCCCCTACGCTGCTTGAGAGTAGCAGTACGGCATTATTAACAAATTACTATGTGGTACGGCATCTGAGCTCTCCACCGGTGCCTTCTTTCGGCCACTGCTGTGCCGCCTCCTCCGCCGCCTCCCCTCGTCGTCGCTCATCCCTGTGCCGAATGCTCTAGGAGAAACAAACCTGCACGTTGCCGAGCATTGACCAGCGCAACACCATCATTGCGGGTAGATCACCTGCCCGTACTTCGGCGTACCCTCAGTCCGTACCCTGAGTCAGGTGCGGCCGTGGTGCTCTGGTACAGTACTACTTCTGTGATCATTAATGAGAATGGGAAGCTTGAGCTTGTCAGTTAGGTACTGTGGGGCAAGAGTTGTGTAGCTTTGCAGGATCCCCCTTCTTATGGCAGTCGCGTGTGCCTTGCGGGTCGCGAGCGAATCTTCACGTTCCCGGGCCCCTTCCTTGTAACGGACGACCGAAGCGAGAGGCGAGAGAGACGAGAGCCCAGCAGGACTCGTTCCAGCTGTGCACGTGCACTGTGATAGAAATGTCCACATCTGCCATACGTGTTTTGCTGTGCGTGCTGGCTGGCTCTGCAGCATTCGCCGACACTGAATGCCGATGCAACAGCTGGGACAGCGAAGGTGAGTCTTTCACGCAGTGGCAGTGCTGACTTGCGTGCTGCCGCTCGCAGTCAACGATTTTTTCCGGCGGCAATGTGACCTTGCAAGGGTCCGAAGTGTGTAAAAAGCCAGTTTTACCAAGTGATTTGTTAGCGCGTGTGCGGGTGGAACGATCCAGCGCCACCACCAGAGATCTCAAGAATTATCTCATCCGCTGCGGCTCGCACTCACCGCATGCCGCTGTGCTGCATTCTTGCCGGATTCTTCATTGGCAGCGTCGGATTCATTCATCAGTCATACAGCCCTGCATCAACCACAAGATGGCTTGAACCTTTTCAGGCAAAAACTTCTCCAATTCGTGGACTATGGCGTCTGCCAAAACAGAAACATTGTGGCGCCTTCAGTGCGGGCAGAGGTTGGCAGCGATCAGCTACTACAGTGGCAAGAGGTGGGTGCGTGCGTGTGTGTTTGCTTTTTCCCAGCTGCCCGTGCATTATTCATCAAAAGCATCGCCAATGTTGATGATGATGTGTGGCGCAAGGCTGTTGCATGTGCGGTCGTGCCAGGACGAGCCATGCCTCACTTTGATTTGTAAAAGACCACAGTGGTACATCCTGTCTGAGCCCCCTCGAGGTATTTGGCGGGAGTCCATGCACTGCTTGCATTACAGCCGACAACGCCTGGCCGTCCACCTGTGGTACAATGCCGTAACAGGGAAGCTGTTGATTGCATGCTGCTGCTGCGGCTGCGACTGCTGCTTGTGGCTGACACAGATGCTTGTCAATGCTCATGCCCGCTTCCTGCAGGTGTTCAGTTGGCAGAGCTTTGACCTGTTCCTGCAGCGGTACGGTGGCCTGCGGCTGGCAAGGCCTGATGGTGTACCCGTTGACACCCGACCAGTTGCACACCCAGTGCTCAGCTGTTCGAGATCAGCCAAGGCTCAATCCAAAACAATCCTGGAGCTAAAGGGATGGCTGACCGGCTACATGAGATTCAATGCCGGTCAACACTTTCTGGCAGAGGCATTGCACGCCATGAAGCCAGCTGCGCCACTAGCGGTCATGGTGCACAGGATGCGGGGCCTGCTGGCGGACGGAGCATATGCGTGCCTGCACTTGCGAACAGAAGCAGACTTCGAGAACATGTTTGTCAAGTAAGTGTGAAGCTTGCCTTCCCTTTCAGATGCTAGCACAGGTGCTCTCAAATCATGCGATTCAGTCCGTAAGACCCGTTCACAGTTGGGACGAGACGAGTAAACGAGTATGAGTACTGTACGGGTACAAGGATGACAATTGTGTACGAGTACTCGTCCTGTACGAGTACTGCCTCCGAAAATGATGTACGAGTACTCGTCCTGTACGAGTACTGTATGGCCTCCGAAGTCATGTACGAGTACTCGTCCTGTACGAGTATAGCATCCGTAATCATGTACGAGCACTCGTCGTGTACGAGTACGGCCCCAGAAATCATGTACGAGAACTCGTACAGTACGAGTACTTGCGTATGAGTGCTTCTACGAGTACGAGCAACGAGTAAATGACTTGTCTCGTCCCAACTGTGGACCCGTTCTGTACAGCCAGTTTCGCGCCGTAAAGCAGGCATCATGGTGTGTGTTTCCCTACCGTTGAGAGTCATGGTGAGTAACTGCGCTCTGTGTTGCTTTCAACAGCCCACTTAATCTGGAAATTGGCGCTTTGCTGTCTTTGTGTGCTTGTGTCGTAAAATCACGCAAATAGCGGCTGCGGGTGTACAGCAGTTGAATATAATAGCGGCTCTCACTGACTAGAAAATTGCATAGAGGCTAGGCATACCGCATGAACACTGCACCCATGACAAACGGCTATGCAGTGGGATGAGTCCAAGCAGCGTCCTGACTGCTGCCATGGGTCCTGCCATTGCCCAACGGTATCAGCACATTCAAGCATGGGCACTCACTAGCTGATTACTTGTTTAGAGATGAAGAAAGTGCACACAACAACATTGCTGCGACCACTGCAACCAATGCTTTCACGCCCTCAGACCGACATGCTCACAGACCTCGATGTGAGCTTGAAGCGCAGTATGCTGGAGTGGCAACATCCTGTTGTCAACATTCATCACAATTAGGTACCTGTGTCTCCGTGTGGTAATGTAAACTGCGCAAAGCATATGATTGATGAAAAGTGCAGCCACCTCCACATTTACACAGCAATGCGTTCTAACCAAACGGATGTGAACTTGCCCCTACATGCAGGCCCCCAGGATTCTACAGTCTGGGCCAAATAGCTGGCAAAATTGGGGCCACAATGGCGGGAGGGCATCCTCTTTCCAAACTGAAAACCATCTTTGTCACCGGCGCCCATGACACGGAGGTTCTTGATGTCGTGGATGTGCTAGGGTCATACTTTGACAAGGTCAGCTCGCTTGCTGCGGCATTTGGTTCACGGCATTTGCACTTGTTAGCCATATCTCCCACAACCGAACAATTCAAAGGAGCGTCTTTGCTCAGGCATCTTTGTTCAGCAGTCATGACATTGTACACGAATGCTGGTGTAGGCAAAACACTTCGTGAAGTATATTTCTTAGGGTTAGGGTTATTTCTTAGCTTGACAAACAAGGTACTAGTCTGCTTTGCGAGTGCAGCCAGGAGTGTACTCCAAATGATCTTGCATGGTTTCGTGTTCTGTGGACGTGGTCCTGGATGAATTTTCATGATGAGGGCATGCTGACAACTTTGCCCACTTTGGAGTCAAAGACCAGCAGAGTACCCTTGCCAGCGCAGACGCCTTTCAGCGTGGTGCAGTCCGCCACTGGTGCTGATGGTGGTGTTCTTGATTATTGGACGCGGTGTTGCTGGTGGAGCATTTGCTGGTGGAGCACTTTGCGTTAATTGTCAATAAATCATCACGAAGGATGCATAAGCCATTAAGTTCATCCTGCAAGAGTTACTTGGGACATGTGTGCCAAGCTGCACAACCTGCTCTTTGTGGACACTAATGGCGTTGTGCAAACAACAATTGGAGGCGAAAATGCGTATTAAGCATTTATGTTTGACTGTCGCTCGACATGCCCGCCGTGCACATTACATTCTTGACAGATTCGCGCAGCCTACTTTGGAGCATGTGTTTTGCTATCAGCCACAGCACAAACAAACGACAGAGTTGGATGCGAGGCGTGTCTGCACCTCAGTGACCATATGCTGATGCTTCAGGGTTCGTTGTTGTTGCAGGTGTACACCAAGGAACTGCTGCTGCCGGAGGAAACAGATTTGGGTGCACAATTACGGAAGCTCTACAATGTGCAAGCCGCATTAGTAGACCAAGAGGTGTGCAAGCGTGCTCAGGTCTTCATTGGCAACAATCACAGTGGATGGTAAGTGTCACACGGTGCAGTGTCAGCTATTGGTCCTTCGCACTGGAACGAAGTAACGCAGAGTGCAAAGCAGGGGATTGAAAGGCTGTGACCTTCACAAGGTGCCCTGACCCAAGTGCACCAAGTGTAGGCTGAAGGCGCAAGTTCGTATGGTTTGGCATCAGTGCTTGACATTGTGCTTGCTTCATGCTCACCAAAGCCAGCAGCGCGCCGCTTGTTGCCATTACAGCTGCCCCGCATCCACTTGATGTACTGTAGCTTCATGCCCGTAACAGCGTTCGAGGGATTCCATAGAAATCTAACCGCTGTAGGGCCTCCTCAAGGTTAAAGCAGCGACTGTTGTGAGAGTCGTTGCAAAAATGAATCTCTGTGTGACGCTTGTGTATTGAACAAACTTGCAGTTTGCTATGCCGGACCTGGGCACCAAGCTGAGGTCAGCAAGGTGGCAGCAAAAGGGCCCAGAGCCACTGCCATTTGGGCATGGAGAGTGATTGGACAAACATTCATGACCCGGTTCCCGATGTGTCCTGGACTGCTGCACGCGGCACAGTGATCACGGAAACATATTCTGCAGTTAAAACTGGCGTGCTGCAATGGCATATAGTACCTGATACAGATGCCAGATGCTGACTGTACTGTGCTGTCAGCATACCATGCCTGCTTCAGATACCGGACGAAAAGGCGTGTACATTACGCCAGCATCACACCACTGACACACGTCGATGTGTGCTGGCGGTGCGCCCTGAGCATCTTGTTGACCACTGACACATGTCTGTGTGTGCTGGCGGTGCGCCCTGAGCATGTTGTTGATCAACGCTTGGAGGACGCAGCATGGCCACAGGTTGCAATCATTGGCCATGGTCTCAGAAGATTGGGCACAGGTTGTGCTAGAGAATTGTGCAGCTGCATGCCTGGCAGGGGCTGTGCTTGTCCACGCACCGGCCCAGCATCAACTTGAAGGTCTGCCGCTGGCCTCACTCTATGCGTTATGCTAAATCGAGTCAATCCTCCACGTAGCATACAAAGGAACATTGTTTGGGAGCTGCCATCAGTGTGTGTGGGTTCGGCTGCCCGTAGTGGCAGCAGCTGGCTCGCACGTGTGTAGGTGCTGCACTTTGGCACAGTCATACACATCATTATGAGCGAGTGCCGACATTCGTCCCACTTAGGAGGTCAGGGGCAGCAGCGAGCCCTTGCTGGCGCAGACGCCTCGCCCCCCAACCCTTGCCAAGAAAATCATTGACGCCCATTGGTACTCAATGTTGGGTGACCTAACCCTCCCGAGATAACGTTTTGCAGTCTTAGAGAGGCCCGTTGCACCCCACGTCCCGTCAATGTAACCTGTCAATTGCTTGCAACTATTGTGCAGGTCAGAACTCACCTACTGGCAGCGCGCTTATGATCCAAGGTTGCTGTCATACGGATCCTACGGCGACCACAGTGACACGGACCTCATGGTCAATGCCCAAGAGTCACATGAGCCAGTTGTTGGGCCTATGCACGAGTTCTGTCCAGCAAATGGCAAGGCATTTGGTGTGACGTGCAAATACTTTCGCACACATCGACGCAAGCTGCACGGTGCAGGTGGGGCCACCCACAAAAGACACCTTGGTGACACGACCGGAGGCGGATATACTCATGAAACACGACGCCACCTCGGCCATCATGATGGTCCAAGCACATACCAGCAATTGCTTCAAAATGACAGCGAAAGCTCTATGCAGTAGCGTGCTTGATGCATGTAGCCCAATTTTCGGCATCAATGATGCCAGCAGTTGATGAAGCATAGAGAGCCAGGCATTTTGATGAACATTCATCAATGGTGTCCGCTGCACCAACAGTTACTGTACTGCCTTTGGCAATGCCAGTGTGTGGATGAGATATAGTCCAAATGTGAGCTTGTGAATTTCATCGTTGGGGGTCAATGTCTTTTGGAGTTGCCATGCTACATGCACAATGCCATCAAATAGCAATGCATTAGCCTTTGCTCTTGCACCTCATGTCAACGTTTTCAGTGCGCTTCTGCACTGTGGCAAGTGTATTGGCAGGCATGTCTGAACTGTGTAAAAGCGTGCGATCTTCTGCCCTGTGATCCCCAGGCTGTTGGGTGCCCGCTGGTTGAAATCATTTAGGTGCTGATGTTGGATGCTGGATGTCCACCATAAATGCTGTACACAGTCAGCTGGCGTACACTGATGTCGGAAAAGGCCCCCTTGGTGCTGCTACGCATCAAGGGCCACGGCTGCTGCTGCTGGCAAGTTCACGAGGACGAATGCACCCAAGCCTCCAACTGCATCCTAGTGTGGGCAAGACTCCAACTGCGTGGTTGCGGCAATTATGGGCGCCATCAGGCCCCAGGATAGTGCCTCTGCACGCATGTGCAGGAAACCTGCTGCTGCCGGGGATGCTGGAGACCAGACCCCAAGACACTGCCTGTGCATAAACGTAGGAGGATGCTGCTGCTGTAGGGTTGTGTAAACTCATCAAATGCGCCAGCTTTGCCCTGAGGTTGCTGAGGGCAAAGACGAACTCGTCTGGATCCAGGCCCTCCCTCATTTCCATGGTGCGGAAACCGTCCGTAAGCGCCACAGCCCGCGCCCTTGTACATCCCTCACACTTCGGTGTACTTGCTTACGCTCCTTCAAGTTGAAGGCAGCCGCCCGTCCTGAGTGTGCATAAACCTCATGCACACCGCGCGTGACGCCCGTGCCGAAGAGACAATGGCGACCAGCAGGCGATAAAGCTACATGTTCACCTTGCCGTACCACGACTGCTTCGCCACTTCCATGTGCCCTAAGTAGATCCAGCATCTCCGTAGGCATCCTGTTCCAGCTCAATACTGCCATCAGCTGATACTCGTACATATCCCAGCTTCCTCGATCTCATTCAAAGCCCGCAAGTTTACCCGTGTTGTATATGCATACGCAAGGACTGATCAATTCAAAACTTTAAGTGGGGTGCAGGAGTGCCAAATTAACGCACATTGACGTTTTGTCAACGCGCAGCGGACTTTTGCCTTTTGGATTGACTGTGGTGCTACAGCTGCACCGCTGCTGCATCATGCCATATCGTTCGTTGAAAGGACAAACAAACGTTTGACACTACATCAAATTATCAAGCAGAGTTCCAATTGATAATCGATACGGTTTGATATCTGCGTCCTGAAACCATTTCGGCTCGATGAGAAGCTCTCTGCATGCCCGCTAGACTGAGTGTTCAAGGTTACGATACAATGCATTGCGGTGCCTTGTACGAGACTAGTGTTGGCGAGTCAATGTACTTTTTATTAATTCTCGCTCAGGGCGCGAAAAAGCCCAGATGATTGGCATCTAGCTGTAAGGAATCTACATGTCGTATGACAGTCTGAAAGTGTCGCAACGACAACCACTCGAATGTACTTCCTCCGTTTCACTTCATTAGGCTGTTCACATTGCACAGAATATTTGACGAGCAAAACAGCTCCAGTGGCGCACACATCCCTTATGTCAGCAACAAACAATTTTAAGGGCTTTCACATGCACCCATCAGTTTCGAAATCGGTTCACATAACAGGAAGTTATCAATCTGCAAACACGAGGATTAGGGTTTGGGCGACTGAAAAAAAACGGCAAAACTGCAAGTTTGAACTTGCGCGATTTTGAACATCGAAGACATGTAGCACCACACGCGCTATGGGCCATTGAAGCGATGGCAGTCTTAAGGAAGAATGTGGTAAAGCAGTGCAGCTAGCAGTTGTGAAGCGCACTGGCGACAGGCTGCCTCGTGGTGCGTGATCAGCGGTGGCAAAGGAGCACGATGTGTTTCCCAGGATCTGTGCCAGAATACAGAAGATGCGCGTGCTGCCTGCCTAGCTGGCGGTGCTGGTGGGCTGTGTCGCACGTTCATGTGTAGCAGCAAGGCTGACAAGCCTCCAACCATCGCTGGCGCAATGCTGGAGGCAGTGTCGATTGTGTCTGTGCACAGTGCTAAATCTGCTGTGTTTGGGCTCATGCGGTCTGCCTCAGCTGCAGCGCCTCGTAACACTGAATCAAGGCCATTTATGCAAGCCTTTCAGTCAGACACATGTAGGCAAGGTTTCCTTACTAGCACTATGCTCCATGGGGTGCTGTGTTCACCCCCAAAAGGCAGACATCTGTAGCTACAACGACAGCAGCGTGAACTTCAACATGAAGTGACGTTTTTGTTGATAAAACGGCCAGGATGGCTAAACGCTTTTTGTTGTCAAGCTGTCATGGGTGGCAATTAGTGCCCCAGCATCAAAGGTGACACAAATACACACAACATTTGTGTGCTTGCGTGTGCGCTGCATGCTCAGGCTTCAGACGCACACAGGGTGTCGAAATTGACTGCAACTAGCAGCCCATAGAATGAGCCCTATATGCTGTGTTTTGTGTCTACGACCTCATTCTGGAGCGTCAGTGGGACAACGAACACAAAGTGCACCGCCATGGGGTGCACAACCAGGAATGAGCGGGCATACTGCCATGGAACGTAGCTGTTGAAGCGCACATGTGCACGCGGACGGTGCGGTTTCGAGTTCCGATCGCGTCCGCGTGTAGGTTGCGCACAAAAGCGTAGAAGCAATGAAGTGGCATGTTTGTTACCCTATTTCAAGGGTGCTGATCACTTTTGCTTATTGAACTTTGCTGCTGCAGTGCCATCCTTACCCTCAAAACACCGTTTCAAAGTGAACAGCCTAATAAAATGAAACAGAGGAAGTAACACATTTCGGCATCGTATGACATTAGTGTCGTACAAACATTGTACAACATGCACAAGTTCTTCGACACTAGTGTCATACTGTACAAAATGTGTCATATCATCACTATTGTAGTGTTGTGCAGGTACCGAGATGTGGTGTACCGACAACACCTGCAGGGTGCGCATACCACTGAGTGTTCTGTCCTGTGAGCACACAGACTCAAGAGGTATCAGTGAGTTGGAGACACACACCTGAACACTGTCAGCTAGTACCTCTGCTGAGTGGTGGTGGTGATGTGGCTCAAAGATGGGGGCCGATACTCCGTATGTAGCACTTGATGCTGGATGATGCGGAGGTGGAATCTCCTCACGGCTGGTGATTGTGCATCAGACCTTGAGACTTGTGTGGAGTTAGAGACCATGAGCTGATGCCAGTTGAGGGTATCCATTGACTCAGACCAGAGTTCATTCATGAACATGATCCACAGTCAAACCCTAACCCTCAAGAATGTGGTTAATCTGATTCATTAAAGCGGGGTCGCAATGAGTAGCGCGACTGCGGTTAACCTTCCCAAGGCAGGGGGAGGCCCCTGGTTGCCCAAAGGTCCCCTGTGTTCAACACATGCCTGGCGTTAGCCGAGGCCCTTTGGTCATGAATGTTTGAAGAATAAGCAGTGGGGGGCTGGCAACCTCAAGGGTACATTCCAGACCACACCCCACTACACGTACATTTGCTACACCAGCTACCCAATGCAATGCGATGGACGCATACTACATGTATGCAAGCATGGAACCAACCAACCGGTTTGAGCCTATGACAATCTCAATCATCACATTTGCCTGTGACTGCCAGGTTTCAGCATATAATGCTGACTCAGACAGCCGCTCAGTGATCACCATATCACGCGTATGAGAGTGACGAGATCATGATTGTCACACCAACAGTTGACAGAGTGACAGGTTAAGCGCGCTGATAGGACATCTGCAGTGTGCTGCTACCAGCAGCTAAGCTAATAGGACATCTGTATGTACTGTAGTGTGTTACTACAGCATTACTAGGCTAAGCGTGCTCATCCTGTCCACAGGCGCTACGCAGCGGGGCTATGCCTGCAGCCCTAGAGCACCCATATGCACGCGTACGCCGTGCCCCTGTCAACTTTGGTCAGTGAACTTCAAGCAACTTGAAGGGCGAAGGACCTGATAACAACAGCTATGAGACAGATGTGGCAGCGTGTTGGCAACTCACGTGCGGTCGATGCGGATGAATGCCGGCTGGGGCTTGAAGCGGGGGAGGGGAGCAGTGAGCTTTGGAGGGACCGGCAGCAGGCCCCACACAGCGTCCCTGTTCTCGCGGCGCGCTGCGGCATCATCAGGAAACTGCTCGAAAAGCCCCGGCATCAGATCCCGGTAGTCTGTGCGGTCGGTCTCCACATAGAGCTGCTGCAGCTGTGCCAAAAGCCGGCGCTTGCTAGCGTCGCTGTCGCCGTCGGGCGAGTGGTGCACCGTCTCGCAGATGTCCAGGATCTTGAGGTAATCGGCGCCCTCTGCACGTCTCCGTCATCGTCCAGCTCTGTGCCCCTGAAGCCCAGCTGGTTGAGGCGTGCCTGCAGCTCCCCGTGCAGGTCATTGCCGGCATAGGTGGTCACCAGCTCAGCCAAGTCATGTACGGCCCTGGGAGCATCACATGCAATCAATTTGAGAAGGGCGAGTCCGTAAGTTGGGTGGCAAACAAGCACTGTCACTCTAACTGTACCTGAAGACCACATCCAAGCCTGGCTAGAAGGCCAAGTCAAGAACATCCAGACTGCGGGCTGATTAGTCTGAGCAGGCCATCACACATCAACTTTCTTGCATGTAGGGACAGAATAAGGCGCATACATGCAGCGAGTGGCTGAACCAACAAGTAAGTTGAAGTTGTCCACTACCACTTTGCTCAATGGCAAAAACAGCTGCCTGCTGCCATTTCCACCTCTGCCATGCAGGGCTGGCGCAAGTGTGGACGCAGCCTGCACCCAGCCCCTGTCCAGGTTACATCACGCCGAACGTAGTGCACCACAAAAACAGCAGAAATGTGAGCCGTTGAGACACCCGCATCACTTGCACAAATGCCATGGTGCTGATGAGAGGATGCGAGCCGTTCCAGAAACTGCTTGCAAATGTATGCACAGTGTACCTTGTGAATACAGGGCATTTAACTAGGCATTTGCCGCCCACCTGGTGAACGGGCGCACAGTCATGTCAACTTGGGTATCAGGGTCATCATCGTCGTTCATGATGTGCGCCCGCAGGGCTTGGAACAGGGCCCAGTACGTGATGGCCAAGCGCCGCCGCTGGAAGTGCACCTGTATGTACGTTTTGGCAACCGTCGCCATGTCCTTGGCCACATAGAGGAAGACCTCATGCAGGCGCCAAGGCGGCCAGGTGGCCTGCAGGGCCTGCAGATTGCTGTTGTGGCGCAGGTACTGGAATCGTTGAAGCGTCGAGGGGGGCACCTGCGCAACAGGAAGCACACGAGGAGCACGTGTCACTCGATATGAATGGGTTGACCGTCGCCCTGACTTTGATTGTCTTGACTAGCGCTGTAACCAGAGTAGCCAGCTGTGATGATCACAGATTGATTAAGATTTGCATTCTGGTCAGTGCGAGTGTCAGTACCACTCGCACAGGTGACATCTCCAGGCATGTTGCGCAAGTCATTCAGGTACTGTGAGGCTGTTGGCATACTGGTCGACAAGGTCATCATGTGCTGGATGGAAGGCTGCCTTCACGACACTGTTTGACAAGCATGCATGAATGGCTCAACATGCACATCCTTCTCAGATAAGGTCGTGAGCCATGGACGAACAACAAGTCATGCGACACTGCTAAAGTCCTACGTGAGTTCCAACGCTGATCAAAGTTATATCTTGCGCCTGAGGCAGCAGCATGCGCTTTTTCTAAATGCAGAAACAGTCACTGTTGTTGTGCTGATGCGCAGCGAATGGTGACGCCTACTGCACCGTACCGGTTTAAAGTCAAGCTGCGAAGAAGGTGAAGACTGTGTATTTGTACCTGAGCAGCTCCAGGTCCTGCTCCGTTCGTGTAACCTGCCCCCGCTCCTTTCACAAAACAGGTAGAACACTCCATATAGAAGCGCTGCGTGGCGTCTGGGAAGGGCTGTCCGTGATGTAGCTTCCACGTGCAGATGTAATTGGCCAGCAAGGAGGCCAGATGCCGCACCTTCCCCACGTAAACTGCAGCCTCCTGGAGCGTCTGGGCGATGTCAAGGCTAGGGTGCCGCTGCAGGACCTTTGCAAGGCTGCAAGAGACGGTCTTGTGCCTGAGCTTTACGCCTTGATCCGCTCCAAGGATGCGTCGCCTTCGCTCGAAGGTCCGCAACAGAGTCTCGTGCAGCCGGCGTGTGTGTGAGGGCTCGTGCCCCTGGGCAGTATTCACCGCCGCCTGCCCGAACCTGTTGATGAGCCTCTCGACCAGGTCCGCCATAATGTGAAAATCGCTGCACCATGTGGAGGAGACAACACATAGAGACAGGCTGTGACTGATGGCGTGGGCACATAATTAGGCACAGGTGGTTTGATCACGAGTCAAAGTGGATGTACTGGGAGCTTGAAACATGGGGTGCTGGGGCTGACAAATGGGATTGCCACTTTCACAAAAATCTGCGAATCCCATTAATGGATATTATGCGAAAAAGCGATGCTGAATGCTGCACGGGCGATGCGATAAGATGATGCGATGCGATACGGAAAGCGAAGAAGCCTTGCAAGCATGGCGACGTGTCCACACCTGAAACGACGAGGATAATCGGTCGGACACTGCGGCCGTCGTGAGACACTGCAGCCTCAGGAGAACTAAAACATACTGTAGCGGCGAACACTGCACCGAAGTGGTGCACAAAGACAGCAGGCGACAGCACCATCAGCAATTTGTGACCTCAGCGAGTCCGCACCTGTCGTCTCTGTATCAGCGCCGCACACCTAGTCTCTGTATCAGCACACCTAGAGTTTACTCCCCAGAACTGCGCGGAGAGTCACATCTTTCAAGTTGAGGTGCGATGGAAAACTGGTACTTTTAACACGTTTGTCCTCTTGTTTCTAATGAGGACATGTTCCGGTTCTGGTGACTTTTGCCTTTGAAAAATCCTACAAGCAGGGACAACACAAAATTTGTTGCTTCTGTAGCCAGAGAACCTTCGTGTTCACAAATTAGCATTGGTCATCTGTCGGCAATGCAGTTAGCTGCAGACAAGTCCAGGAGCTAACACTAGAAAACCTGTGCGTTAACATCCAGTCAGCTTGGTCCAACCGAGAGAGGTTCCAAACGCCTTGCATCCCAAGCAGTTACCTTTCGTTTCATGTTCTAGCAACTCGTGCTGTTGTGGTGTGTGGTGTGTGAGCATGATCATCATGATGTTGTGCCAGCTTGTGTGGACCGTGTAAGCTTCGTCACACATGTACCTTGGTAGATGCCAATGTATGTGTATATATCAGGCATGTAAGGCAAATACAACCGGTGCGCTCTGCGCTGCCTAGGCGCGGTAGAAGGTTGATGCGTAGCCATGCATTTGTGAGCAACGAAGCCACACAAGCAATTTGCATAGCGCCCACACAGGTAATACATATAGCGCCCAAAGGGCAGAGAAAACTCACAGGCCACTTGTAGCGCCGGTGATTTCTCACAGACATGCAGAATGTGTCAGGCTGCGTGTCCCTGGCTCTGGCGCCACATGTA
This sequence comes from Tribonema minus, assembly GCA_017506865.1. NCBI lineage: Eukaryota > Xanthophyceae > Tribonematales > Tribonemataceae > Tribonema > Tribonema minus. The sequence goes on along the minus strand of JAFCMP010000049.1, from coordinate 137,630 downwards.
CTGTTTTTGATGCAAGGCCCACATAGCTGTAAGATCAGCTATGCGATGCCCAGAAAGGGCTGTTGTGAGCTCTCTGATCAGGCCTGTGGCCTTGTGAGGCCATGATGGCGCCGTTAAAGTTTCAGTACGCTTGCTTGTTTCATCAGCAGTGCAAATGGTTACCATAATGGTGAAGGCCAACCGAAGTTATGACGGGGGTCGCAGTGAGCGACAACAGCACCACCTGACTGGCTTCCTTTCATCAGCACCTCTGCTGCACATTGAATGATGATTGTCAAGGTGTTGTCGCACCTGAACCTCTAATGGACGTACAGACTGACTGTTGACCTGCGGTGACTTCAAAATGTCACAGTGACTGTTTTGTTTCATCAAAGTATTATGCTGGCTACTAGTGGTCTGAGACTGGAGCCATGTGCCTTGGCCATCGGTGTTGCAGCACCAGCAGTAATTGCAGCACCAGCAGTAATTGCAACACCAACCTTCATGCTGACACAGTGATGCCGCCCCAGCGTACAATAAGATTTCCTACATTCCGTGAGATGTATGATTATGACATATATGTTAATATCAACTAGTATACTGCGTATAGCAACGTATAATCTGATTTCATGTAAAGATTATCCAAATCTGAAGACAAACTTTGGGTAGTTTGTTGTTTCTTAAGAATTTGCGCACAACAGTGTCAACCTTCAAGAGTTCAGAACACCAGTCACATTCTACTAGCACAAGCATACTGTACCTGGCAATTCAGCAGCATTGCCACTTCAACTTGAAGTTGCCCAACCTTGATGCCAAATGAAACTACCAGCATTCATTCGTGCACCCACGCATCCAGTGCATGCGCTATGGGCTTCAGCTTTCAACACCATGCCATACATTTAGGGTTAGAATTAAGATTGGGCAGTACTCAGTCTGACTGACTGCCCCCTGCCGGCGGCTGTGTTGTGTGATGTCACAGGTTGGGTACGAGGACAAGCAGCTGGAGGCTGTGCTGCAGGGAGGCAACGGAGTTTTCCGCCTGGAGAAAGTACACAGGGAGGTGGGGGCTGACCCTGTGGGCTATGGCCCCGCTGACTCCCGGATGCGCCTGAAGGCTCTGAACGGTGTCGCGGTGACTGGCGCCGACCCCGGGCAGGTGCTTGCGGTTAGTGGAGCTGTTGCCCATGGGAAGCATTGGCGACGCGAAAATGCGGCAGACTTTGTGCTCGACCCGCCGGGTCAGCGTGTGGAGGTGCTCGAGGTGTCCGGCGAGTTGTACCGCACATGGGCGCTGTCCACCCGCACTGCCAACAACGAGTACAGAGATGCGCGCACGGCGCTGGCGGGGGAGCACACGCGCACCTGTGGTATTGAGGTGAGCTGGGGCAAGGAGTAGGCTAAGCTTAGACTGAGTGCAGCCCTCACTTAGGCACCTGCTCTGCTCCAGCCCCAGAGTCTCCTGCTTGTGTGGCGTCAGGCTGCCTGTCTGCTTGTGGCCTGCACCAGATGTCAGCATGCTGGTGCACCAACACGGCGTCTACGATACAGAGTTTCTTGACGGTCGAAGAGTGCATTGTGCTCAGCACTGACCCTGTGCATGCATCGCGTATTTGCTGCATCGCTCTGCCCTTGTGTAGGTCCTCACCGACTACTGCACCACCTTCGCTGAGCACAAGGACGGCATGTACGATGAGCTGCTGCACCCTGCGCGGAGTGTTCAGCGGTTCGTCCGTTTCAGCGCGCAGCAGGGCGGTCGCCAGGGTGGCGGAGGTGATCGCGCCGATGGGACGGCAGCGGATGCCGCCCGAATGGAGACCCATACGGCAGCGGAAACAGATGCACCGCAAGTGGCGGACCAACCGCCGGGCCCGCCGGGCGGGACGGCGCGTCGTGTTCTTCGGTGTCGCCGCACGGGTGGCGTGGCGCGGCCGTCCTCCCATTCCCACCAAGGCGGTGGTGTGGCAGCTGGCGTGCCGTACAGTCATCATCGTGGTGCCAGAGGCTTTCACCACCATCTGCTGCCCGGGGTGTGGCCAGCGCACTCAGCCACGCGGCGAGCAGCACGGCCACAGGAATCGTGTGTGCAACTCCCCTCTGCCGCACGGCGTCTGCCCCATTCAGGCAGCCGCGAACGGCGGGAATCAGGGGCTGGTGGTCTTCAACCGCGACCGCAGCGGCGGCATCAACATGGGCATGCGTGGCGTGTGCGCGGTCTGCGGCATGGAGGACATCATCCCGGGGTACCATTGGATGGGGCCTGAGGGTAACGGGGATGTAGAGGGTGATGGGGACGAGTAGACAAGCGTGGGGTGGGTTGGGGGGGTGCGGGGTGGGGGGGGGGGGATACGGGGGGGATGCCAGTGATGGCGGGGGCAGTGGCAGTGCGAGCTAGTACCCGTGGGGTAGTGCAGGCAGTTGCCAGTGCTGCCTGTTGATGGTGGCAACGGCACTTGTGACAGGAGTACGTGCCTATTAGTAGCAACAGGGGGGGGGGGAGATGTTGCAGTAGCAGAGGTAGCTGGTGTAGCAAATGTACGTGTTGTGGGGTGCGGTCTGGAATGTACCCTTGAGGTTGCCAGCTCCCAACTGCTTATCCTTCAAACATTCATGACCAACGGGCCTGGGCTGACGCCAGGCATGTGCTGAACACAGGGGACCGTTGGGCAACCAGGGGCCACCCCCTGCCTTGGGAAGGTTAACCGCAGTCGGGCTACTCATTGCGACCCCGCTATAATGAATCAGATTGACCGCATTCTTGAGGGTTAGGGTTTGACTGTGGATCATGTTCATGAATGAACTCTGGTCTGAGTCAATGGATACCCTCAACTGGCATCAGCTCATGGTCTCTAACTCCACACAAGTCTCAAGGTCTGATGCACAATCACCAGCCGTGAGGAGATTCCACCTCCGCATCATCCAGCATCAAGTGCTACATACGGAGTATCGGCCCCCATCTTTGAGCCACATCACCACCACCACTCAGCAGAGGTACTAGCTGACAGTGTTCAGGTGTGTGTCTCCAACTCACTGATACCTCTTGAGTCTGTGTGCTCACAGGACAGAACACTCAGTGGTATGCGCACCCTGCAGGTGTTGTCGGTACACCACATCTCGGTACCTGCACAACACTACAATAGTGATGATATGACACATTTTTGTACAGTATGACACTAGTGTCGAAGAACTTGTGCATGTTGTACAATGTTTGTACGACACTAATGTCATACGATGCCGAAATGTGTTACATTGACTCGCCAACACTAGTCTTGTACAAGGCACCGCAATGCATTGTACCGTAACCTTGAACACTCAGTCTAGCGGGCATGCAGAGAGCTTCTCATCGAGCTGAAATGGTTTCAGGACGCAGATATCAAACCGTATCGATTATCAATTGGAACTCTGCTTGATAATTTGATGTAGTGTCAAACGTTTGTTTGTCCTTTCAACGAACAATATGGCATGATGCAGCAGCGGTGCAGCTGTAGCACCACAGTCAATCCAAAAGGCAATAGTCCGCTGCGCGTTGACAAAACGTCAATGTGCGTTAATTTGGCACTCCTGCACCCCACTTAAAGTTTTGAATTGATCAGTCCTTGCGTATGCATATACAACACGGGTAAACTTGCAGGCTTTGAATGAGATCGAGGAAGCTAGGATATGTACGAGTATCAGCTGATGGCAGTATTGAGCTGGAACAGGATGCCTACGGAGATGCTGGATCTACTTAGGGCATATGGAAGTGGCGAAGCAGTCGTGGTACGGCGAGGTGAACATGTAGCTTTATCGCTTGCTGGTCGCCATTGTCTCTTCGGCACGGGCGTCACGCGCAGTGTGCATGAGGTTTATGCACACTCAGGACGGGCGGCTGCCTTCAACTTGAAGGAGCGTAAGCAAGTACACCGAAGTGTGAGGGATGTACAAGGGCGCGGGCTGTGGCGCTTACGGACGGTTTCCGCACCATGGAAATGAGGGAGGGCCTGGATCCAGACGAGTTCGTCTTTGCCCTCAGCAACCTCAGGGCAAAGCTGGCGCATTTGATGAGTTTACACAACCCTACAGCAGCAGCATCCTCCTACGTTTATGCACAGGCAGTGTCTTGGGGTCTGGTCTCCAGCATCCCCGGCAGCAGCAGGTTTCCTGCACATGCGTGCAGAGGCACTATCCTGGGGCCTGATGGCGCCCATAATTGCCGCAACCACGCAGTTGGAGTCTTGCCCACACTAGGATGCAGTTGGTGGCTTGGGTGCATTCGTCCTCGTGGACTTGCCAGCAGCAGCAGCCATGGCCCTTGATGCGTAGCAGCACCAAGGGGGCCTTTTCCGAAATCAGTGTACGCCAGCTGACTGTGTACAGCATGTATGGTGGACATCCAGCATCCAACATCAGCACCTAAATGATTTCAGGCAGCGGGCACCCAACAGCCTGGGGATCACAGGGCAGAAGATCGCACGCTTTTACACAGTTCAGACATGCCTGCCAATACACTTGCCACAATGCAGAAGCGCACTGAAAACGTTGACATGAGGTGCAAGAGCAAAGGCTAATGCATTGCTATTTGATGGCATTGTGCATGTAGCATGGCAACTCCAAAAGACATTGACCCCCAAAGATGAAATTCACAAGCTCACATTTGGACTATATCTCATCCACACACTGGCATTGCCAAAGGCAGTACAGTAACTGTTGGTGCAGCGGACACCATTGATGAATGTTCATCAAAATGCCTGGCTCTCTATGCTTCATCAAATGCTGGCATCATTGATGCCGAAAATTGGGCTACATGCATCAAGCACGCTACTGCATAGAGCTTTCGCTGTCATTTTGAAGCAATTGCTGGTATGTGCTTGGACCATCATGATGGCCGAGGTGGCGTCGTATTTCATGAGTATATCCGCCTCCGGTCGTGTCACCAAGGTGTCTTTTGTGGGTGGCCCCACCTGCACCGTGCAGCTTGCGTCGATGTGTGCAAAAGTATTTGCACGTCACACCAAATGCCTTGCCATTTGCTGGACAGAACTCGTGCATAGGCCCAACAACTGGCTCATGTGACTCTTGGGCATTGACCATGAGGTCCGTGTCACTGTGGTCGCCGTAGGATCCGTATGACAGCAACCTTGGATCATAAGCGCGCTGCCAGTAGGTGAGTTCTGACCTGCACAATAGTTGCAAGCAATTGACAGGTTACATTGACGGGACGTGGGGTGCAACGGGCCTCTCTAAGACTGCAAAACGTTATCTCGGGAGGGTTAGGTCACCCAACATCGAGTACCAATGGGCGTCAATGATTTTCTTGGCAAGGGTTGGGGGTCGAGGCGTCTGCGCCTGCAAGGGCTCGCTGCTGCCCCTTACCTCCTAAGTGGGACGAATGTCGGCACTCGCTCATAATGATGTGTATGACTGTGCCAAAGTGCAGCACCTACACACGTGCGAGCCAGCTGCTGCCACTACGGGCAGCCGAACCCACACACACTGATGGCAGCTCCCAAACAATGTTCCTTTGTATGCTACGTGGAGGATTGACTCGATTTAGCATAACGCATAGAGTGAGGCCAGCGGCAGACCTTCAAGTTGATGCTGGGCCGGTGCGTGGACAAGCACAGCCCCTGCCAGGCATGCAGCTGCACAATTCTCTAGCACAACCTGTGCCCAATCTTCTGAGACCATGGCCAATGATTGCAACCTGTGGCCATGCTGCGTCCTCCAAGCGTTGATCAACAACATGCTCAGGGCGCACCGCCAGCACACACAGACGTGTGTCAGTGGTCAACAAGATGCTCAGGGCGCACCGCCAGCACACATCGACGTGTGTCAGTGGTGTAATGCTGGCGTAATGTACACGCCTTTTCGTCCGGTATCTGAAGCAGGCATGGTATGCTGACAGCACAGTACAGTCAGCATCTGGCATCTGTATCAGCCTTGGTGCCCATCGGTCATGAACGTCCTGTCCACGAGCCACGGGGCCAGGATGCGGTAAGTTCTTATGGTTTGGCATCAGTGCTTGACGTTGTGCTTGCTTTATGCTCACCAAAGCCAGCAGCACGCCGCTTGTTGTCATTACAGCCGCCCCGCATCCACTTGATGTACTGTAGCTTTATTCCAGTAACAGCGTTCGAGGGATGTCATAGAAATCTAACCGCTGTAGGGCCTCCTCAAGGTTAAAGCAGCGACTGTTGTGAGAGTCGTTGCAAAAATGAATCTCTGTGTGACGCTTGTGTATTGAACAAACTTGCAGTTTGCTATGCCGGACCTGGGCACCAAGCTGAGGTCAGCAAGGTGGCAGCAAAAGGGCCCAGAGCCACTGCCATTTGGGCATGGAGAGTGATTGGACAAACATTCATGACCCGGTTCCCGATGTGTCCTGGACTGCTGCACGCGGCACAGTGATCACGGAAACATATTCTGCAGTAAAAACTGGCGTGCTGCAATGGCATATATCAAGCTTCTGCTGGTCACCAGCCACGACTCGCACCAAGGCCCCCATGGCCTGACCGAACTGCCGCGGAGGGGTTATCAGGTGCCAAGCACTGTGCTTACTGATAGCTCGTACGAATGTCTGGTTGAAAGAGAAAGTGTCTGCTGTCATCATCATCCATTGTGTAATGCTCATCATTCAGGTACATGTACCCGTCTTGGTGTTAAATGCTGCATTAGGCGGAGCTGCTCGGAGTTCTACAACGTATGTTGCAGTTGCGGATGCAACCTGGTGAGGGGCGTGCGTCACAACTGTTGCATCCGTTGACGCAATAGGTTGATTAATTGATTCAACAGCGTTCTTGCCGATCATGAACATTGCCACTGTGGTATTGATAGTATGTCATACTTGCGCCATGAAGTCCCATTTTGCAATCTGACTCGATGGCGTGCCGACACAGTCTGGATATGATGTGAAAATTCAATGTCGACTGCATGCAGACACTGTGTAGCCTCACCTTTGTGACTCCAGCATGCCATCAGCATGCCATCAGTGAGGGCGCCGATTGTCATGGTGCTGTACTATAGCGTACGCCTCATGGGCAGACTGACAATAGTACACCCAACAGCTTGCTGATTCCCCCCCCCCCCTCCACTCATGTTCATTGCATTCTCCTCTGTCACAGGTTGGGTACATCAATGAGGAGCTGGGGGGTGTGCTGGCGGGGGAGGTGGCTGAAGGCCCCAATGGGGTGTTCCGCCTCCAGCGTATGCACAGGGAGATAGGGGCGGAGCCGGCCACGGTGGCAGGCGATACCCCTGCTGCACAGGAGCGGCTGCACGCCCTGGACCATGTTGTGGTGACTGGGGTGGACCCGGGCCAGGTGCTGGCTTTCAGTGCGGTCACTGCCCTTGGCCAGCGCTGGAGGCGCGATAACGCCGCGGATTTTGCAGCAAATCCGCCCCCAGAGGGCGAGGGCGTAACGGCGCAGGAGGTTTCAGGGGCGGAGTACCGCGTATGGGCACAGTCTGTCCGCAATGAGCAGGAGGAGGCGCAACGCCGCGGGGCCAACCAGGCGTACAGCGATGCACTCGCGGCGCTCGCGGACAGGTACACGCGCACGGGCCGCTATCAGGTAAGAATCGCCGGGCAGCAGCACTGGGCCTTGTGTTGTCCGGAGCCAGCACCGCAGGCTCTTGCATGAGTGTGCTCTTGCCTTGTGTTATACTGCTTCAACAGTGCGCAAGGGCCCACTGCTGTCTATCTCGATGCACAATGGGAGCGAGCACATGACATCATGACGGTTGGACCTGACCGTATTTGTCATTGAATCAGCAAGTGCCACATGACTGCTACAGTTACAGGAGCGCATCAGAGTTTTGAAAGTCTGGAGTGATGTGTGCATTCATATGTTCCTTGCTGTCATTGAGAGGTATTGGGGGTCTCAAGATCAATGGTACCTCACACCAAGGGCCTGTCATTCACTGAATTTTGGTGCACATGATGCATGACCGCTGCGTAGAGCCGATGATTGTGTGTCACTGTGCAGAGCTCTGACAGTGGGAGAAGAAGCCTTGGGGCTTTCGTGATGGTAGTATGTCCTCTACAATCTGATACGGTGGGCCCTCACGTGACTCTACCCCTGCCCCCACTGTAATGGTAACCCCCACTCATTCTGCTCTGTGTACACACGGTGCCCGTCCTGGTGGCTGCATCATTGCAGGTGCTGCGCACCTACTGCACTACTTCAAGTTGGAGGCACCATGCAGATGCCATGCGGGGAGAGCTGCTGCACCCAGCACGACGGCATCAGAGGTTCAGCCGCTTCCGTGCGCAGCAGGCTGCCGTTGCCAAGATGGCAGAAAAGCTGGCCCCATATCGGCGGCAGCACAGGCCGCCGGGATGGAAGCGTGTGCGGTTGGCAAGGACGGGAAGGTAGACAAGCGCCTTATGCAGGTCCTGCTAGGCTGCTTTAACTACTATAGGCGCTACATACATCGTTTTGCGCATATTGCAGCTCCGCTAGTCGAGTGTACGCGTGATGGCGCAGACATGTCGTGGAACAAGCGCCGCCAGGAAGCGCTTGCGAAGCTTAAGCACGCCATGTCTAACGCTCCCGTGATCATGCACCCAGACTTTGACTTGCCTTTTGTAGTGCATACAGATGCAAGCAAGCTAGCCGTGGCCGGTGTGCTCTCTCAGTTTGTACCACTTGACAAGCTGCGTGACAGGCACAAAGGTTGCCCTTGGGCAAGCACAAGGCGTGCCAAGACGGTCGATGGTAAACCTGCCAGAGAGGTGGTTGTAGCATTTTTCAGCAAGATTAATTCCGTGCAGGACGCAAAACTTGGTGCTACTGCTCTGGAATGTCTGGCTGTAGTGGCTTTGAACCACTGCCGTAATTACATCCAGCTGTAACCGTCGTAACCGACGCCCTTGCGTTACGCTGGTGTTAACCTTGAACAATCATAATAGCAAACTAAGCTGCACTGGGCCATGCGTCTTCAGGAGTATGACATCATGGTTGTACACTGCCCTGGAAAAGACCATGGTAATGCAGATTGTCCCTCTTGTATGTATCAAAATGACAGAACTATTGGGGCCGCTTCAGCTATGAACCTGCTGATGAGCAGTGGCCAGACTGCGCTGATGCTGGAGCTGCACCACCTAGCGGTGTACGCTTTGAAGATGAACAAGTTGAAGAATCACCTGCATGTGTAGGCCGCGTAGGCGCCTATGCTGCATATCCAGGTGGCACGAACTTCAAGTTCAACAAGCTCGCCTTAACCTCGACAAAACTTGACCAGTTGCATGAGTACACTTACATCCCATGAGGTCCATGAACTCATGCATGAAAGTGCGTGCGGAGACAACTGCACTTTTCAAAGAAGAGGGAGGTGAAGAGCTGACAGAGCCAGAGCCCACGCCTCTCGCCTCTATACTTTGCAACCTGAAACCAGGCACGTACTCGCCAGATGTGTGGGACAGTTGCGCTGCGGTACTTGCGCCGCTCCAGCGTGCAGCTGCTCCTGCTGAGACACATGTGAGTGCCGATCCCGAACCAGAACATGAAGATGCTGAGATGGATACTTCAGATGACGCTGTGTCTGCCCAGACTGAAGAAACCAACTCACGCCCGGAATCTTCACCTGCCATGCTAGAATGCAAGAACTTTGTGCGTTGGCAGGAACATGACCACTTCTGCTCGTCCTTGAAACGCTACCTAGAAACACACGACCAGACCCTCAACCCAAACATTGCCACATTCGCGAGTCAAAATCAAGAGTTTTTTACAGTTGAACCTGACAGCCTGCTTGTGCATTTCATGGCTAGTCGGTCCAAGAAGGGCTCCCTAATTACCCAGTGGGTAGTCCCCGACGCTTTGAAGCCACTTGTACTTCGCCTTTGCCACGACGACGGCAGTGCACAACACCCCTCAACTGCAGCTATGCACGCCAAGGTGCTAGAGCGCATGTACTGGAGAGGTTTGGGCGCAGACGTCCGAGACCATGTACGCTTGTGCGTACCTTGCCAGCAAACCATACCACAAGCTACTGCCAGGTATAAACAAGCCTTGATGCCACCCCTGCGCATGTGGCAACGCCTGCACATCGACTAGTAGTACATGAAACCCGGCGTCCTTTCCCTAGAAGGGCACCGGGACGCAAACGGCAGCTGAGGCCGCTCCTCTGCTAGCGAAAGTGCTTCTTGAGTGCGGCGCGCAAGTAGAAGAGCTGGTGTCCGACCAGGCGGCTGAATTCACGAGTTCGCTCATTACCAGCCTATGTCGCTTCTTTGCAGCTCGCAAGATTGCAACCAGCGCATACCATCCTCCATCTAACGGCATTGTTGGGAACCTGAATGGGCGCATCAAGAGGGCGCTCGCTAGAATGTGTTCTCACTACCAGGCACGCTGGCACAGAAACCTTGACGCTGTGCAATTCGCGCTCAGGAACACGCCGAGAGAAGAGACGGGCCTGACCCCATTCTTCTGTGTTTTTGGCCGCGAGGCGCGCTTCCCCCTCGACGCTTTCACTTCTGAGGCTGGAAACTCACAAGACCTGCATGCAGAAGTGCAGCGTCTGCAAGAGAACCTCAGAATGGCGGAAGAAGCTGTTGGCGAGGCGTTGCAGCGCCGCGCTGAACGCATCCAGACTCGCAATGACCAGATTTCACGCACTCTGCACCTTGAAGTCGGTGACTATGTGTGGATCGAGAAGCCACCGTCGCGCGGCCGTGCACGTGCCTTTGAGGAACATTACACTGGTCCCTGGAAGCTAGTTGCTCACAATGGTGATTCTGGGCTCTCTTTTCGCTGGCAGTGCCAACTCACAGGCACGCACATACGCGAGACAGACATGTAGAGAACATAAAACCCTATTACCCTAGACCTAGACCCAGACCTACCAGTAGACCTGGACCTAGACCTAGACCTAGACCTACTAGACCTAGACCTAGACCTAGACCTAGGCCTACCGACTTCAAGCGAGGGAATGAACGCCCTCCTAGACCCCGCACAGCTACAAGAACTGGACCCTGACCAGAAGCTGTGCCAGGTGCTAGACCGTAAGGCAGAAGAGGACGGCAGCTGGTCATACAAAAGCCTAGCGCGCGATGGTGCTACCTCGGAATGGGTGCGCGAGAAAGAATTTGTGGAATTGCTGTTGATACCACCTTGGGTACTGGACACTTTTCACGCTCTGTACGAGCTCAAGCACCAAGGCAATATTCCCTCGTGCGCTGAGCGCCATAGCCCTCGCGGGGATCACACGCTGTCCAAGGATGCTGCGTTACAGCAATATCCCTGTGGCACTCAAGTAGTACGGCAAGTTACAAACACGCCGGGCACGACAGACTACTTGTGGGGTCAAGTACGTGACTTTGCACGAGCTCGTTGGCGTGTATACTACACGGACGGGACGTGGGAAGACTTGACTTCATCATAAGTGCGCGCTGGCAAGCTCTTGACTGAGGGCACGCGCGACAGACTGCGCAGATTTGCATGCCAGCGTGGCCAGCCAGAACCCGCCTTTGACACGAGCCCAAACTCTGACCTACCTGCAAACGTACGAGTGACTGTGAGTCCATGCATGCCAAGTGAGTTTGGACCACTCTACATTGGTCAACTGCTCCGCTACCGGTTTCCCTCTGGATGGAGCCACGACATTCTGCTCAGGTTTGTTTCCGCCATGCGCGACCGCGGGGAGTTCACATTTCATGTGGAGTTTCCCAATACGCGAGGAAAGAAGCCCATGGAGAAGCGCCTGAAGCTTAGAGCAGGATACCATCATGATGATGCTCATGCTGAGCAGTCATCCTGGAACTTGTTACTAGCACGTGAGCTTGCTAAGGAACCGCCAACTGAAGCGGAGGCCACCAGACCCAGCAAACGCTCACACACGAGTTAGCAATGCCACATTGAACTCGCACGCACAGTGAAAAAGGAGTGACAGAGCACTGATGCGTATATCTGAAAAACATGTTGAGCTTGCGCACCCGGCGCAAAGGAATGGTGAATGACACGCATCCTAGACCTCGACTATGCCCAGAACTTCTTGAAGCCATGTTGAGTTCGCGCGCCTGGCGCGAAGGAATGGTGAACGGTACACACGCTAGACCAGACCAGAGCAGACCAGACCAGAAACCCAGGCTGTGATGCGACAGAACTAGTTTGCCTTGCTGAGATTTCAAGTATCATGCCGGCCAGACGGCCCGCACAAGGCGGCCCTTTTCAAAGAAGAGGGATGATACAAGCTCTCTGTTTCTGTGCTACTTCAGTACAGAGCACCAGGGGAGTCGTTCTAGAACCGGACCATTCCTGGGACCGTTCTTCAACTTCAAGTCCTGGCCAGCACTTGAGGACAAGGCCATTTTGCTCACTCTTGGTTCTGGCCCTGGGCAAGAGAGATATCCTGCTGGGAGACAGCAAGCCTTTCTGGAGCTGAGCCATTCAAGTGGCCGTCAGTCCATGTCCACAGAGGTGTGTCTAATTTTCTTGCTTTGCTAATGTTTGTCCAGCAAGTTGGCTGCAACTTGGTCTCGCCAGCAGCACTACAGCCCATCTGCCTTTGGCAGCATGGAAGCCAGGCCGTTTTGCTGTATCATATTTGAAGCCAGATAACTGACCACTGCTGATTCACTATGCGCGTACAAGACCGAGGCTAGCATGTAAATGCCAACTGTCTTGTCAAGCACGCATGTGACCGGTGCGCTGGCCTTAACGGCCACTGGCTGCGCAGCTGGTACTTCAAACATGTCTTGCGTGGAGCTAATGAGATGTTTGACTAGCCCAAGCGGCTCTGGCGCGTCAACATCCACGGGTACACTAGGCAAGACACGAGAAGTGATTCCAGGTGACTCACTCGTCCGGTTGCGCTTTTGGGCGCAGAGCTCGTCACGTCTGGTTTCAAGCTGGTCACGGGGCCGCTTCTCCTTCTTCAGCTTCTCGATGCGCTGGTCGTACCAAGGGGCGCGCTGCACCTGGTGCTCGTGCAGCTTGCCGTCGCTGAGGAAATGCTTGTGGCAGCTTCTGGGGCTTGCCCGGGCCGGCTGACTTGTCAGGCTGCCTCTGGGGGGTCTTGGCGGCAGACATCGCGGCAGACTTGGCAGCGCCGCCGGTCGGGCTGGCGCCGCTGGAGCCAGTTGCGATAGCAGTGCCGCCGGTGATGCCGGCGAGGGCGTAGCTGGCGAGCTCTGCAGCCGACTTAGGGTTGTGCTTGAAGACTGCGAGCTCCTCGGGGCGCAGCGCCGTAGTAATCGGAGGCGCGCGCGCGGGGTCGAGAATATCGCCTGCGCCGACAGTCAGCCGCTGGTGTAGCTGAGTGTAGCTGGGTGGTGGCGCGAAGGGGTAGGCGCCCGCGCTCGGGGGTACTGCTGCTGAGCGCTAGGGTGTACTGGTAGCTGCTGAGCGCTGGGGGCAGCTGCTGAGCGCTGGGGGCAGTTGCTGAGCGCTGGGGGCAGTTGCTGGGCGCCAAAGAGCTTGTGGCGCGCGTGCTGGGCAGCGTCGGCAAAGAGCGCCGGCGCTGTTTCGATGACGAAGGGCTTGGACACCGCGGTGAGCTTCGTCGCGAGCGGCGGAGGCCAGCGCCAAGTTGCGCTCGATCTCTGCGTCAATGTCGCTCGCAGCGTTCTCAGTGCTCTCGCGGTTCATTGGAAGGGTCGAGTTTGCTAGGTGCAACGGCGGAAATAGTATTAGAGAAGCTCGACGGGTTGAAGAAAGGAGCGGGGGCGTGGCTCATGGTGGCGCGCATGCTCTCCGCGGCATGGCGCACAGCCGCGTCATCAACGCCCGGGAGGCGTTCCAGAGTTCCGGAGTCCCTGACAATGTTGTCAAGCTGCACAGACCCAGCACTGGGCGTCGGCACAGTCGCAGCGGACGTTGCAGCCGGCAGGTTTCCCAGCGTCACGGGGGTACCAGCAGCGGCGGCAGTTACAGCAGGCGGGGGTGGTAGACGTCGCGAGCGAGACGATCGAGGTGACCACGACCGACATACCGGCCTGTACAGCTGGAGGTGCTGACACAGGCTGCGCAGAGCAGGGCTGCGCCTGGGTACACGCACTACTGCTCCCACTTTTACCACTAGCTCCCGCAACTCCAGTTTCCCCTTAGGCCGCTTCGCCGGCCGCAGGCTGCCCGGCGTTACCAGCGCGGTTTGCAGCGTCTCCCTGAAGCACGAGAACAGGGCAGCAACTCGCCACAGCGCGCACTTTGTGGCAAGCGGGCAAACGCTCAAAACATGCGCGTTGGCGGCGTACTGGAGCACTCAAGATTTTCGCTCTAGGCAGCGCGGTCTGCTCAAAGGTTATGCAGTTCTGCTCAAAGGTTATGCAGAAGTCATCCCCCCTCCACTTAAAAGTGCTGGAGGATCCACGAGGTCTAGTCCAGACAGCGTATAACAACTCCACATTGTTAACTCGATGCTTCGGGGTGATCAGTCCCGCAGCATTTGAGTTTCACGCTGTGTGCGATTTTGTGCCAGGAATCAAGTGCACTTCAGCCGGTGGTGCTCACACCGACTGATCGAAAACCGCTGTTTGCATAGTCGCACGTCTATGCTCACGGAATTCTACAAGCAGCTGCAGCATCTTGGTTTTATGCTCGGCGGCTGTTGTGCTTCAAGGGAGCGCGAGTCTAGTTTTTCGTTGCTAACTGCGTCGTCGTGTGCAGGGAAACACGACTTGCCATGACATAATAGCAACTGATGGATCCTGACGCATCAGGTTATACCTCAGCATCCCTATGGCTTCCTTGATGCTGCCATCGCGACAACGTATTCGCGGACGCTGCACTTCGGAATACCCTTCGTGCCTAGCTGCACGGTTGCGGAGAGACTAGTTGGCGAGTTCTAGCTTGTTCTGGTGCTAACGTTGTCGATAGCAAGCTGGAGCTGAGCCATCTGATACAGCAAACGGCCTGGCTTCCATGCTGCCAAAGGCAGATGGGCTGTAGTGTGCTGGCGAGACCAAGTTGCAGCCAACTTGCTGGACAAACATTAGCAAAGCAAGAGAAATGAGACACACCTCTGTGGACATGGACTGACGGCCACTTGAATGGCTCAGCTCCAGAAAGGCTTGCTGTCTCCCAACAGGATATCTCTCTTGCCCAGGGCCAGAACCAAGAGTGAGCAAAAGGGCCTTGTCCTCAAGTGGCCAGGACTTGAAGTTGAAGAACGGTCCCAGGAATGGTCCGGTTCTAGAACGACTCCCCTGGTGCTCTGTACTGAACTAGCACAGAAAACAGAAAGCTTGTATCAAATCGGCATAGCACAAGGCAACACTGTCTGCAGCGTCATCGAATTAAGCGGCGTTCTTCTGATTTGCCTATGATGAAGTCGTGGGGGGGGTGCAAGGGCACTGCAGCAGGCGCACGATGCTGTAATGAATTGACTGGTGCGTGACTTGTGTTCTTTTGCCTTGGGAGTATGGCGTTTTTGAACCACATATGTAGCATGAGATCTCAAAGAATGAGCCTTCAAGGTGGGGAATAATCCCCCCATGACTCCAACTTCAACGCTAACTTTCAATATGACTACTATACCTACCGTACCCTTCTCGATAACCGCCGCCACTGTGATTATCAGGCAAATACAACACTTTTATGTACATGCGCAGTGCATGTGCTGCTCATGTTAAACGTTGCTGCTGATGTTGCACAAATGTTGCTGATGGTGCGCGCACTCAAGTCTGAGTCATGTCGAGTCTGATTTTAGCAGCATCCGTGTTGTCTGTATTTGGCTACTGATGATGCTTGCGCTGAAAAGAGTTGAAAGCTTGTGCATACTGCATTCTGGCGGGTAGCCAGTAGCCTTTCCGACAGTTCTTCTGTCCTGACATTTGTGTACTTTTATTGATTTCACTTCGCAAGGGGCGCGAAAAGCCCTCTCTTTGGATGTGCACTCAATGCAACATTCCTTCTCCGAAGAGAGACTCAAACGCAAACAGGCTTCCCCCTCTTCACACTACCACCAACACCCCACAACCAAACCCTACTTAGGGTTGCCAAGCCGTGAGGCACACTTGTCCCGTCTTGAAAAAGATTTATGCAGGCCTGGGTCGCCTTTGACAGCGCCCAGAACTGAGGACCATGCTGACACGTCTGAAGCACGCCTCTAGGCAAAATGATCACTGGGCACCAGGCACTGGTGCTAAGGGTATCAATGCTGTTGCTACGAAGAGTCCAACCCAACCCCAACAAACCCCACCCGAACCCCGACATTTGTGTACTTGTCATTTTCAAATTCTTGCTCAGGGCGCGAAAAAGCCCAGATGGTGGATATCCAGTTTGCTACCAGCATTTGTGTACAGCCGGCAGCACGTGCCTCGTGTTGATTGTTGCTGTGGGCGCTGCAAAGACAAGCGTGAGGCTGTAGTGAATTCATAGTTTGTTGTACTCTTCATTCTTGAACCCTGGCAGCATGGCGTTGTTTGAAGCCTCATCGCATCAGATCTTGAAGAAAGAGTTTCAGGTGGGGGGCATGCAACCCCTTACACACTGAACTTCAATGCTAACTTCAATGATGACTATACCTACCGTACCCTTCTCGATAACCGTCGCCTTTTGCTCGCTCGCAGTGCCTACGCCAACCAGGAGCCAAGATGCATGCTGCGTGCTGCAACAAGGCTGACGGCAGTCAATGTGTGCCAGGGTGGCGCTGCACAGCAACGGCACACATTGCTGGCGGCTGGCAATCAGAAGGCAGCCTGATTGCAGGGAGGCATAAAATTGGCTTTCCTTGGGGCAGATCCACAGCAGTCACTTACTGCTCTGCCCAGGCCGTCCCTGGTGGCGTAGGAGCGCTTGGTCTGTGGCGGGCGCGTGCCTGGAGGTGACCACTTCGTCATCGCACCTTCCACTTGAATGTGCGCGGCGCTTTGGCCCAGGCATACGGCCGACGGCACCACGAGACAACAGGTAAAGGCCAGACAAGAGCTGCTGTTGAATACAGGAAACCAGGCGCAATGAAGTCAACCACTTGTTGGCTGCCTGGGAGGCCCTGCTGTCGCAGCAGCGCAGCAGGGCTGATTGTGGTGCTGTTCGTGCTGACATATCAGTCCACGGCGACCGCCCTTCAAGTCACGGTCGGCACTCTAAGCAGCAATGAGAGGGTCGGTTGATCCGCGGGAGGGTACCCAGCCGCTGATGGGTACCCTCCTCTGGAAGAGAGGGGGATTGCCGCCCTCTGTCTTCCTAGGCCGTGCCTGTGTTCAGCAGCATTCTCTGTCTGGCTGATGTGCGTCAAGCAGCAGTAAGGCTGCGTACATTGAATCTTAGACCAATTTGTTCGCCTTGTGACCAAAGACGCTGACACAAGTCGTGCAGATTGTGCTGGGATTCAATGTTGCGCAGGCTTGTTGTTGCTTGGCGTGCTGCTTTACGGCGTTGCTTGTGTAGGTAGTTCCCCCGCGAATGCGGCCTCCACCTTGTCGTGGTGCGGGGGCTTGGCACTGAGCCTTACCGGTTCAGGTCCACCAAGAGAGGCCTTGTTACATTCCAAATCAACAAAGTCTGGAATTCGAGTAACACAAGTATTTGTAAATACATTGCAAATGCCATGACAATGTTGCCATGCGCGTGTAGTTGTAGTTGGCTTGCATCATCATCACATTCTTTTTACACACCGTGGTGCAATGGTAGCACACCAGGGCAACACATACCCTGGAGACGCAGGTTCAATTCCTGTCGGTGTGAGCTACCTTATGCCTTACAGGGCCCTTACTGTAACCCATAACAGCATTGTCGCTGCAACAGCTACTACTGCCATGGTATGTGTGCGTTTGTTGACTTCCTCGCATGTCTACCTGGCAGTTACCTTCAAGGCATGTACTTCAAAGTACACCTTCGTCAAGCACTGAGACCTGTGATGCGTATGAATCAACTGAGCACTGTCATCTGATGGTGCTCAACCCAGCCTGCTCCTGAGTACCGTGCCATACCATACCATAACTCTACATCCATACTGTACTGCTCCAATACATCGTTGTGCACATGTGAACTTGGTGTGTAAATATTGTGTGTGTTTTTTTCATTTTGAGCGGAATTGAATTTGGCATGCCACCTTTGCCCACTTTGTAGTCAAAGAGCAGCAGCGGGCCCTTGCCAGCGCAGACGCCTCAACCCCCCAACCTTCTGTCGTCCATGTCACTCAGGCATCTACGTTACCTGCATGTTCAGCTCTGTACGATATGGTTAGCTCATCGGCAAGGAACACCACCCTTTGCCGTTCCCTCTGAGTCAGCTTCTGCTTCTTCCAACACACTTCAATCCTGCACAGGTTCAAACAGCCTGGGGGCTGGCCTGGGTGATAGTCACGGACCAGGCATATGTGTCAGGCAAACAACATACGCCTCCCCGAGAAGCTGCGTCTTCTGCTGCAGCAGACCATCGGGCAGGTGCTGGAGCGCATTTGCGCGACGGCGCTTTGAGTTGATGCTCGTTGTGTAGTGCTACCGCCAGGACATGCGCCAACGTCCGCGGCAACCTGTACCCACTTCACGCTCGCTGTCAACAATGCCATCTCAATCACCATTGTTGTGCGAGCCTTGGGGCGTATGTGTGGCGAGCAGCGCAAGGTGCTGCTTCCAAACGGCTTTGTGGAGCAGACGGCACTCCATGTGTGATGGTGCTCACCTGTGCGCACGACATCAACGGCGCTGCAGCACACCCGCACTCCATGGCGCAGCTCATGACGCATTCACAACACAACCTCATGCGACAACGTTCCTTTACGCCCCAAGACCATTGGCCCAAAGCGGGCAGCGCTGTGGGTCGATGGTCATTTCACCCCGTAAACTCGCAGCATGCAAGGACGGGCGGTACGCAGTTAAACTGCGCGATGCCGGGCTGCCAACAGGCACAGGCAGAACGCTGCTGGTGGCACCATTGTGACGGTTGCCTGGGCTATTTGGCACTCTCTCGGACACATTTGCGCTTGCAAACGGCCTGAGCAATGTAATACCTGCAAGGCTTCAGTACAAGGCGCAAGGGCACGTACATTGTCAGCATTGATTCACTGTGTCGGCCATGTTTGGGGCGCAGGACGAGAGTGCCAAGGTTCATGACCCAGCTCTATACGCACATCAGCGCTGGCAGCATCCTTGACTTGATGACGGCAAGCTCATTGGCTCGTTCTGCCACTAAGGCGTGCTCATGGATAACTGCAGCATTGTCTGGGACGCGGAGGAGCAGGCTGCCTTCAGCATGCACACCAGCACATCGGTAGGCGTACACAGCTCACTGCAGACAATCACACTGCACGTGATCATTATGGCACCAAGTTGGTCGACTTGACAACAAAAAGGTCGCTTTGAGATAGAATAACAGAACAGTTGTACAACCCCTAGGGCCCTGGAGGACCGTTAACGGGCGACTCCGGCAACTTCAATACCGGCTTGAAGTTTCTCTTGAAGATCGCGCTCGAGCTTTGAAAAGGAGCTGGCTTGCTGTGGTGACTGGGTGATCAGCTGGTTCTCAATAATTGCCGATCTCAGTCTTGCACGCCTCGCAGCAACGCACAGCAGCATGAGCTTAGTGGAGGGGCGGCAAGGGCTGCACTATGCTGTTATGGCGGCAGCTGCAGTGGCGGTCACAGTCGGCAGGTGCCTGCATAACCCCACAGCGGTCACTTTGGCACCAGTGCAGGTATGCTTATGCCTACTGCTGGATTTGGTCGTACTTGAACGAATGTTTTTCTGGCAGAGGAATAAATCTTCAAGGCCGCATGACCTCGCCCCCCCTCGTGCCTCTGTTGGGCTTACAACAGCACGTAAGAGACTGGCGCTGGTATGCTGCTGGGTAGTCACTCAAGTGTGATTATGGTTTCAGCATTGTGAGCAGCTATGCCATCGCTTGCAGGACACCGGAGCGTCTGCTGTCAACTAAGGGTCTTACAACAGTCAAGGCACAAGCGGACGTTTCACTGTCGCCTCGCACGTCACATGACGACGGACATCTCGTATTTCTGTTCTACCCTGTGCCTGATTCTGTACGGGCAAGCGTTGAGTTACGTATGGCAACCAGCGGGGCATGCCTCATATAGTTTGTGTGTACCCTTTGCGGTGGGTCTGTGTGGTCCTGCACAGCTGGCGTTGCTGGCGCTCACGGTGGCATTGGGCACTTCCAGGGCACCATATCAAACACCTGCCTATGCCAGGCTGGGGAGGATGTTGGCAAAGGTGACCACGGCGTTTGCTGCATCGCCGCTGTTCAACGCCAAGAACTGGGCGCGCATGGAGCAACGGACGCTGGGCCCTGCAATTGAGCGGTTTGGCGTGGATCCATTTGCGCCTCTCACGGCAGTTCAGGTGCGTGATACGTTGAGCGTTTTGTATGTTCTAAACCAGGCAAAGATACCTATTGCAAGCTGTCGTTGAAGGTATGCATTCACATCATCAGTGATCATGTTTTATTGACATCAACGCGGCGGCTCCAGTACTTGAAGATAACTTGATGTGTTTTGAGTTTTGGCTTGAGAATCCTTGTATTGATGAAGTCCAAACTGGTGCTCGCTCGTTGTAAGGATTGCTCGCTGGACACCGTTGACAATGTCAGGAAGTGAGCGTCGAAGTTTTCTCGTGTGATGGATCCAATGACAGAGCTCAATTACTTCAAAGGTTATCCTGACGCCTCAATGTCATCTTGCACAGTGTGTTGGACGATCGCTGTGGCGATGCCATTTGTGATATCGCGTTTCACCGAGACAAGGCAGCCTGCCCCATAGGACAGGTGACCCTGGTCCTGGTCACTTATTCTCATCACATGACAGTATGGCATCGCTATGAGGCTGCTCTCATCACGCTATGAGGCTGCTCTCCTCAGCAAACAGGCAACAGAGATGCATGAAACCATATAGAAGTAGTCATTGTACTCTTGGCAGCAAGCAGGAACAGCGGATTGCTTCATTGCAGTCATCATTACATGCATTCTTGGAACTCCTGCTTTCCAGTGTACTTCGACTTGCTTAGGGGGTGAGCACTGAGCTCAGCTGATTCCCCCCAAGTCTTCACAGCAATGACAGACGTATCGCTTACCTCCTGCCACTCCTTGCATCAGATTGCAGGGATGACATCTGTCCTCGGCTATCTGGCGTTTGTCGAGGTAGCGCTTCTGTTCTTAGCCCCACCCACTGCCCCAGCCGATGAGCCGGGTAGCACACCTGAAGAAGCAACCGCCAAAGGTGAGTCATCACCAACTACGGATTCGTATCGATGCAACAGCAACTGCATCATTTCAGTGCTCACAAGTCTTAAAGCGCGCTGGACAGTAACTGACTCTTCCTTACATACCTTGAAGTACATCGGTTTTGTTGATGTGCAAGTTATGTAACTGGCACATGTGCGTTTTCTGTACGCCTGATCACCGTCACCACACGGGGCATCAATAAAAAGGTCAATGCTCAGGATAACCATGTGGCAGCTCCTCTATCCTTCACTTTCATTAATGTAGTGTTGACCCCATGGAGAAAACATGTGATCTCCGTGCATTGGATGGTTTGGCACGCATCCAGGCATGTGTTCGAGTTGTCACGAATGATAACGATTGATGACAGTTTGCGGTGCAGACCTGGCTATTTCATGTCATCATACACCAGGCGCAGGCCATCAGGTAGGCCATTTGAATCAGTCTGCCGTATGAGTGAAGAACCTCAGTGTGGCTTCGGGCCACCTGATGGCAATCCACGCTCAAATCGAGTGGTGCATGTGAGACACCCATACTTAATGAGCACCCATGCCACTCGCCAAACGCATCGAATGACAAAGATGCGCTTAGAGACCTGTGGTCCCACATGCAGAAAAGCGCCACAGTCAATAAGATTGCGCAGCCAAACGCCGCATGTGTTGCAAGCTATCATGGGTGAGGACATGCTGTCCTCTACCATGTTGCTCGAGGCCTGGCAATCTGGTTGTGGTTTCAGGTTCACCCATCTCCATTCTGGACTGATAGACAGCTCCCCCCCATTTGTTGAACCACGTATTGGGATTGACTAGCACCCTCTCGTGCATGTGTGCAGTGTTTATGGCCTTGTCTTTGCACTGTATGCAGCACGGCTGCCTGAGGTCATCGTTGCACGGCGAACTAGCCGGTGTCTGCACTTTTGTGCAATGCGGGCTTGCACACACATGCAAGTTGTATGTATCACCTCGTATACTTTCAAATCATAGCGGTGCAACGAAGCATGGGCAACTGTCAAATTTCTGATCGCGCAAAGAGAGGGGGTTGTGCAATGCACTTGCGTCGATGCAAGATGCATGCACTATCCAATCTGCTTTGACTCCTTGCAAGCATTGATCCACTTGTATGGTTGCACCAATGCTTGCAGGTGGTACAATGCGCAAAGCGGTCCTGCGCCTGGAAAATGCCCATAATATGGGGCTGGCAGCACTCAGCGCGGGCATGTTAGTAGGTATTGTGCGCAGCTGCTTTGTCAGCGGGAAGGTGGAGAGTCTACACGCGCTGCTGTGCCAACCCTTTCAGGTGCGCTGTTAAAGGCCGGTGAGCTGCACTTTGCTTCATGCACTGCCATCATGTCACACGTGTCAGCACCGGCACAACAGCACAATCTGAAATTTTAACTCTGAAGCATGCAACATGCAACACCTACCCAAGCAATGGCACATATGTTCTGGTCAACCTCAGCAATGCGTCGCTCAGATGCCCCCCTCTGTTGACAGATGGATCAGCTGCATGTATTTACACTGCTGCTGGACGGTGAGTATTGGCACCAGTTTTGCCAGGCAATGGCCGGGACCCTTCATGCAAAATATATACTTTTTTGATACATCCCAAAGGCGGAGCAAAGTGACCTACTTTGATTGCTCTCTACAAACCCGCTTCAAATGCCGAAATATGGGCCTTCGGTTCAGTAGTAAAGCCAACTAGGGGCCAGTGAGGGCTGTGTGGAGTGACTGGCCCCTGTAGCTACAATCAGGATTCATGTACAACAGTCTGTGCCTTCCCTCAAGTAAAGTACAGTTTACTTTGATGGAATTGCCTTGTGAACACAAAGCTCTGTGGAATTTCAACGACAGTTTTGTTATGTCAGGAGACAGGAGCAAGCAATTTGCTCATGCATCCTTTGACATCGGGCTTGTCATCCCTGTTTGAATATGGCGCTGCTCTGTTGTTAGAGTTAGTAGCACACCCTAGTTGTTACATGTCGCAATGCCTTTGAGATAGGCACTTGATATTTCTGCTTGAATTACGGTTTTTGTTTGCAGTCGTTTGAGATCAGCCCACGGTTTGTCGGTTAAGGTGTTTCAGCAACTCTGAGTTGGCACGCGCAGGTTTGCTGTGGCCAGGAATGATCACTTCTTTTACCTTCTTCCTTTCAGTATCCGTACAAATATAGTGTGTGTCGCCTGTTGCTGCTCCCGTCTGCATCTGCGCTGTGATTGGTGCGGTGTGCTATGCTAGCCTGCACGCGTGATTAGAAAAAAATCTGCCTTGATTCTGACTTTTGTCATGCACGCCGACGCGACCAGGCAGCAGTTGATGATTGGTACTTTAACAAGTCAAGTGGGTGCCAGCATTACATGTGTGTGCTCTGGTCAAGCAGTGAAGGGCGCTGCTTATTGTATGCCACAGTACCAAAGTTGTTGTGCAGCACTTGTACCTGTACATTTAGTCGGCTCATGGTGATTGACATTTGTGAACACTCAACCCTGTGCACAGGAGGACACGGTATTCCTGTGGACTGCGCATCTGTTCTTCTGGAGCAAGTTCTGGGAGTGGGGTGACACAGCTCTTCTGGTGGCAAAAGGGAAACCTGTCACATGGTGGGTGAACGCAACAGTGGCATGACGATGCCTTGACATCAGCAATGGAATAGAGCTGATGATTTGCTGATGCTGCATATGCGAGTGCAGGTCACCAGTGCAGGTCTGCACATTTGACAAGCATACATATATACCTGCTAGACTACATTGAAGAACTGCACATCATTTTGCCAGAAAGGGAAGCCTTGACCGCCTGAAACGGTTCAAATGGCCTACTTGCCTTGCATCTTTGCATGCATCAGCTTTGGCGGTGCAGGTGTGTTGATGTGGCCATGAGTGCGTACACTGCAGTAGCAGCATGCTTTTTCAATGCCTTGAATCAACTCTGCAAGAGATGATCAAACACACCACTGCACAGAGCTGCAATTGCCAGTCTATGGTGGTGTTGGTGTGACATGCATCAGGTTTGGTCATGCTCGCTCACCCACTTGTGTTACGCTGTGTGCTCTGCCCCAGGCTGCACTACACACATCATGCCAGCACGGCCGTGCTGACCATGCTCAACATGTCTCCCATCTACAATGCCATGTGGAGCATCGTGTGTGCTACAAACAGGTACAATGCTGACTTGAAACAGAAGTATGCATCGAGTTGCTTGCGATGCGCTCTCGACATTCAGAGGGCTGTTCATCACATGGACATCGCTTCGGCACATGAATGCGTTCAATGCGGACTGTTACAGGCATTGCCCCTACTGAAAGAGATTCCATGATAGCCAATATGACAAATCTTTATTGCTGCGCCTGCGGCGTCGGCAGTGACAGGTCCACTATGTTTACTGTTGAATGAGCATGTGTACTGTGAATGTGATCGGGCGCAGTGAGTCAGTGACCGTGGAAATATGGCAGATTAACAATGATGTCCCAGGCAGCCTCGCTGCTCATGACGATGCTCCCATGGCAGTCGCGCTTGCCATGGAGTGTAGGGCAAAGCACGCAGCCGCCCCGTTCACCGCAGTATGCCTTTGATGCTGTGCCTGCTCGTACATTGTCTTTATTTTCATTGCATGGCATGTGTCTGTAGAAGGAGAATACCATTGCACCATACAAATTGTAAAGGATCTAAAGCACACCACGCACAGCATGCTGAATCGTCACCGCTGACCCTGACACCTAAGTTCGCCACCGTTGCCTCCCTTGCTCCAGCTTTGTACATGCATGGATGTATGGGTACTACTGGAAGCCGAGTCTGCTGCGCCCGCTGCGGCGTGCCATCACTCGCATACAAATCCTGCAGCACGCTGGTGTACTGGCGTCAGCGTTGTATGTACTCAGGTGCACCCCCTTTCCCCCATGTTCATACTGATGACAATGCTGGTGGATATTGGAGGTGCTTTGCTTTGGCTCCCCATTGCAGCAGTGCGCAGGCAATGGTGCTTTTTTATGTCCGTCATTGGAGTCGTGATGCTTGCGTCCAAGGTGGTGCATCATTTCTCTCTGAACAGTATGTCAGTTTTTGCGCAGCTAAAATGACCGGCAGCTGTGTGATCTGCTGCGCTTGCCTGCGCTGCAACTCCTATGGGTGCGCACCTGCAACCTTTCGAATGCTATGTGTTGTTGGCCATGACAAGGTCAACTGCATGATGCACGGCATCAGCAACATGTTGATTGTGAACTTGTCAAAAGCTTACAACAAGGGGTGTGTTGTCAAGTACGAGCTCCACGGCGAAGGATATGGTCGCTTCGTAATTTAACAGCTACATAAAGTGTTCTCGTGTGCCTGTCTCGGATGCCGAAGAAGTCCTGTTGGCATGCTTTACCACTTCAAGCACTGTGTCTTTTGCTCTGTTGCGTCGGCTTGATGCTGCTGACTATCTGCAGGGTGTAGGCATGACCTTTGTATGCTGTCATCATTTGGTGGATGTTGTCATCAGGGCCGCAGTCTCAGCTGTCTCCTCATGTTTACCGTGCTGCATGTGATCTTTTGCAGGGAGTTGTTGCGACCAAGACAAGGTGATGACAAAGGTGCGTGCCCATGGTGAAACATGGCACAACATCATGAAGGGACCACTGTACAGCAGCAACTACTTGGTGGCCTTTTCCTCAGTTTACGCCATAACATCTTTTCGCTGATTTCTGTCGCTCACCCCATGAACCTATAGCAAATCGTTATGCTGCTGCAGAGAAGCTTGCTGTAGTTCATGGATGCTTTAGTGCGTACAAAAGCGTGTCAAATTGGTTCATGGTAATGGACATGAATGTTGGCAAGCACGCGCCTCATCTCTGTATGCAGGAGCTGCTTTTGCAGGCCAATTTTTTCAAAGTGATGCTGGCGCCGTGGCTGCTTGCTATACATTTATACCCGCGCATCACAGTTGGCATGTCAACATGCCCTCTGATCAAGCAGACCTTTGCATTGCTATGCGTAGTCTTGCCAGCACTTGTTCATGTGTAGAATCATCCTCGCGGCATCACATTTACTAAATGTAATAGTTTACTGGCTATCCACACTATAACATGGTCTCATCATTATCTTAGTCTCACAACATTCAACTGCATACACACAGCAGCCAGCCCTCAGCCCGTTTGCATCTTATTGTGTTGTGTCGCAGCAATGGAGGCTGGCTGTGCCAACAGCCTGGTGCCCATTGCTGCGGGCCTCGGGCTGTACTTGATGTACTTCCTCTTCTTCCTTGCATTTTACATACAGGTGCGTGCTCAAACGCTGCTCGCTTTAGTGTTGCGCTACATGAAGATCAGCCGGAGTGCATATAGCTCATTGAAGCGGACAGTTACTGGTTTGGTGCTGCAACTGCATAGAGAAGTTCGGCTTGGGACCAGCGCTAGACTTCTTGAGCGTGTCAATCAATTGGACGCAGGCTCAACCTCATTACACGTCTGGCCATATCTCATTTACACCAACCCTTGGAATTTACTGGCCAGAGGGGCATGAACATCATGTCGCTGTGATGTAGCCGACTGCATTCGTGTACCAGCATCACATAGAAGTACTTCGAAGTATTGTCCCATTTTCTGTAGTTTGTGCCAATCCTTGCATCAGGAAGCACGGACAGCACTACTGATGTGCATGTGCTTTGGAAGCATGCGGATGACAGTTTTCCTGCAGCACTTGAGGTTTGGTATGTTGCATGCCCACTGGCCGTCTACCACAGGCCACTTGCTGCATAAAGTGACGATGATGTCGCATTTAAAATGCGGCATTTTTCAGTGTCGCTGAGGGCGTGATGAGAAGCCCACGTCAAGTATCCACTATCAAAGCTTCATGTGCCTGGTAGCATGAGATGGTGCCATAATGTAGTGCTATTGCTCCTGCCTTGCTTGCAGACTTATGCGAAGAAACAAAGGCGTGGCCGCCCAGGAGGTGTAGCAGCTGCAACTGCCAAGAAAGCAGACTGATGGCCCTTCCAGGCAGCTGAATGAGCCACGCGCAGAGCAGCAAGCGGCATGATGTGTTGTCTGTGCTCTGCTGTGGTCTCTCATGTGTCGTGCTTGTACTGTTTTGTCGCACGTCCTGCATACGGAGCAGCGTGTGCACCACAACACACGAAAGACTGCAACATCGCCACAAAATGTACGCAAACCGAGCATGACAATGAGTACTGCGCTGTGACTCCAGCTATGTATGACATGTGGCAGATACTGTAGCAATGCTCATCGCATGTTCAAGGTCAATCTCAACACACGTACCCAAGACACGACGAGCGAGAAGCCGTGATGTGATGTAACTTGAACAGCGGTGAATGCGGATGTGCATGCTTGCCATGATAATGAGCCCGCTAATGCTATGCACTCGGCTTCGTCCGGCGGGCGCACGGCGGCCATGTCTGCACTTTCGGCGGGCGCGCGCATCACAAAATAGTCATCTTCCCTTGCCCTTCCTTTCTTGTGACACTTGGCGCACATGCTCTGATGTCAGCAACAAAGTGTGGTGATGAGCAACCTCATCCCAAGGGTCCAGGTCAAACTTCGAACAGTCGGACGTGACGACTGTCAACCTCCGCAGCTCAGCACAGAGCGCGTCACACACCTTCACCAGACCTCCAAGTCTTTTGTCTATTTCTGCGAGGGCAGCATACCGCATGACGCTGACATCTTTCCAAATGCTTTACACAAGTCCTCGACACCATGTGCATTTATCACGACAGGGGTCAGTATCCACAACAATAACAAAGATGTCAAGCAGACATCGTCTCAATCATTTCTCATGAGCGCACAATCTGACATCTTCCCAAATGCTGTTCACGAGTGCACAATACCATGCGCATTTATCATGACGGAGACAGTGTGCGCAACTGTCAGAAAGATGTCAAGTAGACATCTTCCCAAACACTTCACACGAGTGCACAAATACAACCAGACATCTCTCGATCAAAAAACCATGCGCAAACATCATGACAGCTTCAGTGTGCACAACACAAAAATCAGAAAAATAGCAAGCACATGGGAACAGGAACTTCGTCAAACAGGAGATCTTGGTATTATGTAGTAATATAATAAACATGGGGTAGCCGCCGCCGCCGGTAGCCGAGTGCGGTGCTGTCTGCTGTAAGTCTACCCGCGCCAGACTCAAGCAGCAGCCAACGAGGCTCTACGCAAGATGAGCGCCCTCAGTACTGGCAACGGGGCGTTCACAACGTGCACTGTAACACACACTCGGCCTCCCGGGTAATCAGAGGTTGATTTGTTGCATGATGGCGAGTCTCAAAAGTTGAATTTAGAAGAAGCCCTGCGGTGAGAAAGCGCACAATGCACAGGAGAGGAACAAGTAAGCAATGTGATTGGATGCTCTCAGATTATCACTTCCAGCAGGTTGCCAACCAGTTCGAGGAATAACGCCAAGAGTAACTGCCATATGGCAACACAAAGCTGAGTGCAAGCATCATGCGACAACCAACCACCACAAAGAATATCTCGCGAATGGAATGCAAAACTTTGTTTTTACTCCATCACTTTTCTTCGTCTTTACCAGCCCTGACACGCACAACGGACTTGCAGAACACACCAAACATCTGTCCATCTGCATGTGACCAGCTTACTACAATCCGTCGCATGCCATGTTTTTACTGTGTCAACTTGCAACGCTGCAGGGGTGCTGGTGCGCAGAGCTTGTCTTACAGATGTGAAGTGCATGTGTACATGCGAGGCATGCCATACAATACGTACCTGGCCGTCGCCGAAGGGAGATGTGTGTCCCACCAGCAGCTGCTCGATGGGCCCCTGCTTGGTCAGACCTTCCTGGACCTGAGAGTGCCCCATCAATTGGATGTGGTGAGCAACATCATTATCATCATCCATCATATATTCAAGTGCACCTTGCACGACAAACGTTACCCACTGGCCTTTACACGAAAATCATTAATCCGACATGGTGAGCAACAACGCATCAAGATCCATCGTATAATTTTTTTCTTCCAGCCCACAAAAATCAATCTGAGCATGCACATCACAAAGAGTAAGCTACATACAAGGAGTTAAACAAATACTGCTCACGACATGACTTGCTGATGTGGTCAACATATCGCTACTCCAATTGAGCAAGATTGCAAAGGTATGATGTCGTGTGTGCATATATATACCCTGAGACCTGATGCCATCACAAACTCACTGTTTGCCACACGTGACTACCGCGGGTGCATACCCTGCGATCACTAAAATCACTTGTGGCCACTCGTGACTGCAAGTCACCAAGCACTCTATGCAATTGCCTTGCATCTCGCTTGTCAGCTGTTTCAGCTTGTTCCACTGTTGAGACTGCTCACCAGCATGCCCATGATGCCCATCATCGCCAGACGCCCGTTCTTGAGCTCCTTCAGCTGCAGCTCAGCCAGCTCCCCTGCGTCATCAGGCTTGAAGGCGTCGCCGAACCTGCCATGGGCACATCCAGGTAAAGTGTCTGTTAATTTGCATGTGATGCACTTCACATCCAGGTAAAGTGTCTGTTAATTTGCATGTGATGCACTTCCATGTGCCACAATACACTGCCAGGTGCTGCACAGCTCCGTGAAAGCTATGAATACAAAGCAGCAAGTGCTCCTGGATACAAATAGAAAGTGCGCTCTTCTGCAAAATCAGGCATGTATCAATTAACCCAATCAGCAGCACTTGGGATCCTTGTACTCTTCGCAAACACAACTTACCGGCCGAGGTCCCCGGGGGCCTTGTTTGCATAGTCCTGTGCGCCAGCAGTCAGCTCAAGCAGGCCAATGGCGAGGAGGATCTGGATAGCAGCCACTGGGCGCTGGTCCAGGACCTGTGGCAGTTCAAAAATGCGCGCAAACATGTTTACAAGCGTGTGCTGTCGTCATGATTTGATTTCGCTGTATATGTGGCCAAGATGTCAGCTGTCACATGAACTATGCAAACCATCGCTATCGGTCGTCACTGTGTCTCTGTGCCAGCATGTGCTGTTGTGGAGGCACGCGGCCTGTTCTTCTCACGTTAGCCTTCACATGTTCCGACATGTCCTTCCGTCATTGTGCAACATGTTAATTGCAGAAGCCAAGAGCTGACCTGGAGAAGCGCGCCAATGGGACGAGGGTTGCTGAAGACAGCGTCCGGGAGGTGGACGTAGGTCTGGACAAGCACGCCGAAGGTGGCAAGCATGCAGATGCGGCCGTGCTTGAGCTCCACAGCACGGCGGCGGAACAGAGATGCCTCGTCCTTAGAGAAGCCCAGAGGGTCGAAGCTGCATGCACAAAGGAAAGACAAGACAAGGGTTGTGTCAATAGACCTGAAAATTACTAACTTGGTCAGGCAAGGCTCGAATGAATGACGCAACACGATTGCTGCAGGACTGCATACCATGAGACATCGTAGGAGATTGCAATAAAAAAATGTGACGTGAGATGGCCGCGCCCAATATGCTGCTCTTGATCAACAACCCATTGCCCTGCTAAGTCGCAGTGATCGAAGTCGCCGATGAACGCGACCACTGAAGCTTGGAGCGATGACATTTGCACGACACTCAGCTATGATGTGATCGCAAGAGTTGAAGGTTTTGAAATAACTCACAGGCCGCCGGTCTCCACGTCAATGCCGACCATGTCCTCCACGCTCATGCGGGTCACGGCTGCAGCAGACAGCGAGAAGCGACATACGTCAGATACGGTAGAAGCAACGCCGTCTATCGATTCACGCACTCCCACATTCCAGCGCTTATGCCGAACGGAAGGTAACGGTGCTCCTATCTCCTTCGCGCCCAGGAACCTTTCTCGCAGCAAGCAAGCCGGCGCCTTGCTCTTGTATTTGTGTACATGAGCGGCATCATGCCAGTGAGTGCTCCATCGCACGCGCGCCCGCCCGCCTTTTCCCACGAGTCCGCCCTCCCACCAAGCTTTCGTCGATCGCTCCGTGCGCTTGCACACAGGCTCTGCTCCAGCAGATCCCCATCCCATCAAGCTTCAAATGCAGGCGCAGCAAGCTCACCATCGACAGCAGCGCATGCACGCGCCATGCCAAAAGAGGTGCATGCAACAGCAATTGCAGATCTCAGATCGCAGTGCCAGGCACAGGCACGCGGGAACTCTGAAATCTACCCGTGTGGGCAACACACCACAATCATGCGCAGCAAGCAGCCAGGAAACAATCCTCCAGGGTACTCACCGTGGGTGCGAGCCGCAGGGCGAGCCAGCGCCTTGCCGGCGAAGGCAGAGGGCGTGAAAGCGGCCACACCCGCCAGAGAGGCAACAGCAACGCATGCGACGGCCTGCACGCAGCACAGCACACAAGTTCATCAGTCGCTTCCTCCACACACATGCCCATACAAGAACGCCCCGCCTGCTACCAGAAACGCCAAGGGGCAGCAGCCGCCTCATCGACACCATCCATGCCTGCCAGGCCGTCGTGCTCTCTCACCTTCATCTTTGCGAGGTTTCTCAAAGACGAGTGGAGTGGCAGTCAAGAAAAAAAAGGCTTTTTGGAGAGATCCTCGTTCAACAAGGGTTGGGTATACATACCGTATGTAACGGCAGCGAGAGATAGAGAGAGAGAGAGAGAGAGAGAGGGAAGGCGAAGGCAAGCATGAAGGAAATCTGCCGTACTTCGATCAATCATCATGGCCATCAGCCGACAGCAGGTGATCTGCGCCAAACAAACTGGTGTGGGCGTCAACTGCAACACACTGTGTGAACTCATGTGTGCATCTTGATGCAGCGTTCCGATCAGCCAGACAGAATAGAGCCACGTTGCAGCATCAGCGGAAGATGGCCGTGACACTGCTCGAGGTCGCTGAGAAGTACTTACTGCGCAACGCCAATCAATCAGCATCCGCTGAAGCAAGCAGTCCGTTGTGCTGCTGCTGCCGCTGTACTGGCACAAGAAAGGCAATACTCCACCAGGATCTCTCTAGAACCTTGAGTCGGCCTTGTGTGCTTGTCCTTCTTCGTCCCACACCACCATGTTCGACGCCACATTCGTTGCTGGCTTGTGTCGGTTGTCTTTCTGTGATTCCGACCCTGACTGTTGCATCTCACCTCTGATGGCTGTGTGCCACAGTGTGTGGTGCTATAGAGATTACTTTTGAGAGCTTGAGCAGGCAGCATCAGCCTTGAAGCACGGTGGAGGCTGTGAGCTGGGACCATTGCGCAACCAACAGCCAACATCATCATGTGCAGGACCTGATGAATAAAATTGATTATATTCTTCAGCTCCGCCGGTCAGGTCGGTCAGGTGCCCCCGGGGGGATCATCCCCCGATTCGTTGCACTCGGCGTAACCAGTTTAACCACAGCAAAAGCCTGCCAGCAAGCCTGCTCTTCCAGCAGTGCAAAGCGGCAGCAGCAGCGGTGTGTGTGCAAGGGTGCCTGCGCATCAGCAGCCATGGCGGACCTGGAGCTGGCGCAGGAGGCACAATGTACGCTGAAATGTCTCCAGCGAACAGCGACCAAGTCAGCACGAGGGACAGCATGGGCGGTGGGGCTGAAACGCATCGACGACGTGTCGGCGATCGCTGTGCGGGAGTTTGCAACTACTAGCACTGATGCGAGGCTGAGGCGGCACAGGAGTTGCTCA
The DNA here is from genome assembly GCA_017506865.1 of Tribonema minus. Classification (NCBI taxonomy): domain Eukaryota; class Xanthophyceae; order Tribonematales; family Tribonemataceae; genus Tribonema; species Tribonema minus. The sequence continues at coordinate 105,000 of JAFCMP010000049.1, read as the reverse complement.
GTTCGAGCGCGGGCTGCGCTCAAGCGTGGTGCTGCATCCTGTCTGATTCATCTGCGGTCGGTTGCATGTGTACTATGCCAGATACTGTCTGAGATACATTACTTGAAGCGACGGCTGCCATGTGTGCAGACACTAATCAACTTCACAATCAATTGAGGCAGAATCAATGTGTGCAGCGTGCACCACAACCTAACTCTGCTGCTCTCCGGAGCACACAGCGGGGCCCGGTTGGCATATTACTGCAACAAGTATTGCCATCATGATGTGGTCAGGGGACTAAGCCCTAGAAATACACAGTGCTCTTCAAGACTTAAGCCACAGCCCCAACCTGAAGTGTAAATACATCAGCCACTGCAGTCTTTTTGTCAACCGCAGCAAGCACTGCTGTTGTGGCCCCTCAAGCTCCATCACCAACCAACAAGAGCCGGCCTCTCTGTTGCTTGAAACTTTGTCGCCCACCTATCTGTTGCCACCACCAGCCACATCACTTGGAAGGTGCCAACACTGTGCACTTCAAGACCTAAGCGGAGAGTCACCGGCACAGCCTTAACCTGAAATGTAAATACATCAGCCAGTCTTCTCGTCAACCGCAGCAAGCACTGCTGTTGTGGCCCCTCAGGCTCCATCACCAACCAACAAGTGCCGGCCTCTCTGTTGCTTAAAAGATATAGATAGAAGTTTGTCGCCCACCTATGTGTTGCAACCACCATGGTGCACCTGCAGCCACTGGCACATCACTTGGAAGGTGACATTTCAACGCGCAGCAGGTTGCGGTCAGTTGATTCAGCAACCTATGCACGATCAAGAGCTGCGGCTGGCACTCATCAACTGTTGGTGGAGGAAAGTGGCTGGACCTGGCTTCACCTGAAGCCATGCAACATGCAAAATCAAGGCAGACTCGGAGCTGCATGCCGTCAATCCGGGCTGCAGCCTGAGCTGAGCGAGCTTGGCGTTTGCGCTCAAAGGCGGAGCAGTACACACCCTGTGCTGCCACAGTGAGATGTGACAGCACTAATCTGATCCTCTCATGAAGTCGGCATCATGCGGCATGGAGTAAGCGCGCATTTGTCAGGAGCTCCCTAGGGTGTGAGCTAGAGTTGTAGAGGTTGCAAAAAAAGACACCATGGTGCACCAGGCAAATGTGCGCTGAACTCCTGCTTTGCCATTCAGCATGTTAATCACCGAATGCCATCAACAATTTATCCTGGACATTGCAATGTTTTGCTATGTAGCCACCTCCCCCTGCAGGCATCTTCAGGACTTCCCCCCCGCCCCCAAGCTTGGGCTATAGAATATATTACATAGTGAGTGCCACAGTGTAGTGAATCTCTTGCGAATACCCGGCCCCATGGACTCAAGTAACTGGCTTGGTACACCTGATCCAGGCCTGTCGGAATCTTCCTGGCAGCAAAGACAGAACGCTTCAGCACATGGCAGGGAGCCTGCATTTACAACCGTCGGTTGCTTTTGCCCATAGGTGACAATAAACGCAAACTGATCATGTCGACACATCCCATCCGACCGCTGCGGCAGTATGGGAGCTCTGGCGAGTCGTCAACATGTCTTGATGAATCATAATAGCATACTTCGCGCCATCACACACAATGTATGAGCCATTGCACTATGTTCCAGACATCTTGCTGCTTTTTCAAGATTTTGGCTAAGTTCTGCTGGCTCCTCAAGTTCAACTCGGCATATTTGTTTTTGTAAATCTTGACGACTGCTGCATTTAACTGCCATGGCTGTGCGACACTGCTCGAGGTCGCTGAGAAGTACTTACTGCGCAACGCCAATCAATTAGCATCCGCTGAAGCAAGCAGTCCGTTGTGCTGCTGCTGCCGCTGTACTGGCACAAAAAAGGCAATACTCCACGAGGATCGCTCAAGAACCTTGAGTCGGCCTTGTGTGCTTGTCCTTCCTCGTCCCACACCACCATGTTCGACGCCACATTCGTTGCTGGCTTGTGTCGGTTGTCCTTCTGTGATTCCGACCCTGACTGTTGCATCTCACCTCTGATGGCTGTGTGCCACAGTGTGTGGTGCTATAGAGATTACTTTTGAGAGCTTGAGCAGGCAGCATCAGCCTTGAAGCACGGTGGAGGCTGTGAGCTGGGACCATTGCGCAACCAACAGCCAACATCATCATGTGCAGGACCTGATGAATAAAATTGATTATATTCTTCAGCTCCGCCGGTCAGGTCGGTCAGGTGCCCCCGGGGGGATCATCCCCCAATTCGTTGCACTCGGCGTAACCAGTTTAACCACAGCAAAGCCTGCCAGCAAGCCTGCTCTTCCAGCAGTGCAAAGCGGCAGCAGCAGCGGTGTGTGTGCAAGGGTGCCTGCGCATCAGCAGCCATGGCGGACCTGGAGCTGGCGCAGGAGGCACAATGTACGCTGAAATGTCTCCAGCGAACAGCAACCAAGTCAGCACGAGGCAGGGCATGGGCGATAGGAGCCGCGGCGGCGCTCATGCTGGTGATGCTGGCATTGGGTTGCAGCAGCGCCAAACCTACTCTCGTATCGGTAATCGACGAGCGTGATGTGCCCCGCGCGCGTGGCCTTCTATCGATTATCAAGAAGCCAGGGGTAGAGGCCCCGACGCCAATCTCGTCAAGAATAGACGTAGGGGTGTCCATGGGCTCCGTTTCCATAGCTGACAGGCAGAAACAGGTGGGCGCACACATCCCCATCGCCATGGTGTTCCAGCCCTGCTTCAATGTGCTCGACAATTGGGATTACGAAATCACGGTGAGTAATTTTCTGCCCCGCGTGCTGATTGATTGTTGCGCAAATGGTGCGGGCAGAGTGCGGTGCCGTCATGCGCATTCAGTACTCAAAGCCACCAATGCTTGGCTTCTGGCGTTAATGCCTCGTCCTGGGCGTTACCGCTCTGTGTTGCGATCAAATCAGACCGGTTCATTTTTTTCAGCGCTTCTGATCGCAGTGCCGCGTACCACCCCAGCCGCACTCTGCATCACTATGCTTAAGGTGTAGAGTAGTCGCGAAGTACTGATGCGGCGTCGCACACACGACCGCTGAACAGTGTGTAACCGCTAGTACACAGTACATCATCCGTTGTTCTGTTACACCACACTGCAGTGCAGATCGTGTTCGCGTTTTTTTCATGTGTAGCGGGTGTGGATACGATGCTTCAGATGATTCATGTTGTAGCCCATTTCGCACAGGGACGGCAGCCAGTCATCGTTGGAGCCACTTGTGTCGCCAAGGGTCGCTGCACCCCCTGTCCAGTTTTCTGGCAAGCTCGCATAGATGTCCAAGAGCATTACATAGTGTGTTGCAGGCTGCTTGACAGGCACATGCTGAAGATTTGGCTTACTGTTGCCTGTGCCTCGTGCAGCGCCGGCAAAACCAGGGCCATGAGATTGTGCTAGTCATGGAGTTCAATGAGACATCCAAGAAGGAGAGCGGGCTAGAGATGATTCTCAGGGGTGGCTATGATGCTAAGCTCAAAGCAATCGGCAAGCGCATGAGCAAGATGAAAGATCTCATGTGGGTGCGCATCCTGCACGAGTTCAACTCAGACTGGTACCCGTGGGGTACATTCAAGGACGGCAACAGCATCCCCAAATTCAAGAAGTCATTCAGGCACATCGTCGACTTGCTGCGCGCAAATGGTGCTGGCGACAACATCAAGTTTCAGATTTCGTACAATGCCAAATCGGTGCATGGCGACAAGATCCCATTCAGCGCATGGTGGCCGGGGGACGAGTACGTTGACATGATCATGACGACTGCATACAACAGGTGAGTGGTGTTCATCTCTGACATCATCAGCGCGCACCAGCAGTACGCTTTGATGCAAACAACGTGTTGCTCTCCCAGCACTGTGACTACCGTAGATCACGGAGTATAAACCCCCCTCTTGTATAAGACCCCCCCATCGTATACTGTAGTATGTGACCCCCCGTCTCCCTAGGGAGGTGTGTGTGTGTACGCAAGACCGGGGGTATGCTGTATAAGACCGGGGGTAAGCACGTGTTGTAGAAGACCGGGGTTGTAGACAAAGAAACATGGCAGTTACGCCAACTTCAAGTCGTTTCGGCATAATTCAGCGCGAGGGACAAGTTGTGGTGCAGCGCGAAAGCAGGTGGTGCGGCCTGCGTTGCTGTGCAATGCCTCTGCAGCCGTGTGTTTGCAGTGCCAAGGGCGTGTTTGAACCAGGCGTGCTAGGGTAGGAGTTGCAGAACGTTCATTTGCGGCCTGCTGCTTGCAGTCGCTGAGTGCTACAGTGTATATCATGCGATATATGCTACCGCAGCCACTTACGCGCGTGCAAGACGGGGGGTACATTGTATAATACCCCCCCCCCCGTATAAGACCCCCCGTCTTCCGAACACGGGCCTCGCAACTTGCTAAAACGGGGGGGGTTTATACTCCGTGATCTACGGTAAGGAAATGCCATGTCCACCTTCAAGTGCCTGCAACATTCCCAGGGCTGTCACACTGCTGGCGTCATCTTGAGGCGGATCTGTACAGCTGCTTGCTAAACAATCTGCTGCTGTGATTTCATGTCCATGCTTACACAGGGCCGGGGATTCCGAAGGCAGCAATAAGCCATTCCTGCAGTTCTCCGAGTTATTCCCGGACTCATACAAGCGCGTGGCAGCATTGCATCCCACACTGCCTATCGGCATAGCGGAATGCGGCAGCACGGATGCAGATGGCGAAAAAGCGAAGGGGGAATGGTATCTGAACATGTTCAAGACGTTGAAGACCTCAGACCAGTTCCCACGCCTCAAGCAGGTCAACGTCTTCATGGAGAACAAGGTGAGGCAGCTGTGCCCATCCACCTGGCTATCCACCTGAGGTTCAACGCTATGTGCGTAAATTTTGGAGAAGGCAGGTTGCATTCCGCATCATATCATTATGACTTCAACACAGTACACCCACCTATGCAGCTGGTGACGCTTGCCTGTGATGACATTTTTTGTGTTGACATGCCTGCCTCTGCTTGGCGGTTTGCGCCATATCATTGTATCCATGAGCTAAGCCACTGCATGTTCGCTGTTGTGCTGCTTGGTGCGGCAGTTCCTGGATTGGCAGCTGACCACACGACAGCAGCAAATTGCCTTCGGCAACGGCATGCGCTTGCTGGGCTACAAGGCGATCAAGCGGGAAGGCGAATAGACACCTCAGGCTCCGGTCGTCCGGTGTGTCACACGCTGGCCAGCACCCCCCCTGGTGGCTGGCCCCCATGTGTCTCAGTTTTGCAGTCATGCGCTCCCCTCCTACACGATCCCTTCTGTTAGCATGTTCCCGCCTCCCTCTGTCCTACTCGACCTCTTAGCATCCCATCCAACGCCAGCAGTTGTGATTTGCAGTTGACGTCTGTTCGTATGGGTTCACTCCTTCTAGCCTGCAGCCTCCACGATCGGTATGTATTGGGGCAGAGGTATGCAAAGCACAAACGTGTGCCGCGTGCCAAGCACTTCCTCGCGCCAGGACAACGCGCCGCGCCCCTTTGGGCGCAGCTGAGCCCGGCGTTGACTTGTGTCTGTTGCTTGTCCATTGCGGCAGCGCACAGGTGCTCCACACAAAAGCACCGAATCGGCCAGCACCACAGCCAGCGGATGTACCTCTCTATATATGTTTTTAACAACGATAATAATATGTGACCGCTTATGCTATTACCTTGTTAAGTCTACATGCTTCTCCATCGATGCGTGCGTTGGTGCGCGTGATGAACAGGTGATCAGTGCATGTTGCTTACTGTCATGGCTACGCGGTGCACTTGCTGTGAGACTTTTGTATGCTTGGTGCGCACGCGTTTCCATGATCTCCTTGACCTTTGTTGTTTCCATCACCACTGGAAATGATTAGAGAGCTCGAAGTGGTGATGCATGCAATGCTTGTGCTGTTGCCGGTAGCAACTCTTCTACCCCCGCTTTGTCCCCGAAGGTGGTTCGAATGACAGACATCAGCTCAGTAGATATGAATATATGCATGCATGTATGTTTGTATGCAGCACAATCACAACATGAATCCGTCAGGTTCCTTCCTGATGAAGTGCCACTCCGTGCGTTTATTCAGTGAAAAAAAAAACAGCATTTTGGACCAAGGACCAAGGGATTTTCCATTCCCAGTGCATGACAAGGGTTGCGCGCAAAAGAATCAAGAAAATCCATTGCTTCGTTTCATTGCAGTGAAAATGTGTTGAAGTACACACTTGAAGTGACAGTTGAGGTTCGTGGTTGGCTGAAAATTTTCAAAAGACGACGGGATAGGTCATCAAAGTCCGCGAAGCTTTTGAAGGTAAGAGGTAGCAACTGCTGACCACCTGTCAGTAGTTGCTACTCCTTAATCCCGCATCTAAGTGTTGTTACTCAAGTCCTCGTCCGCATATGTTCGAATTCCGGGCATCATGGTCTGATTGTGTGCAATTATGTTGCAAGGTAGACAAGTTCAAGCAGTATCGTGCACAACAACGGCTTAATTTTGCTTTTCAACAGCGTTTGGTCGGGCTGAACGCCGGCTTGACCACGGATGAGGGTGCAGCCAGCTTCTCTCGCTGTCATGAGAGATCCCACTTGGGTGCAAGCCATTCCTGTTCAAAGTCACAAGTCACCAGGAGGCAAACGTGACCGCCAATTTATTATGAGGCCCTGACAGTTTGATTCGTCCGCACTTGCTTTTCTTTGTTTGCTTGCAGCAGCCATGGGCAAGAAAAGCAAAGCTGGTAAAGGAAAAGCGAAGGGATTGGAACAGGGGCGAGCATCAGCTACAGCTGCAGCAGCAAGCAGCGCAGGCGAAGGTGCAGCTGAGGGTGGAGGAAAGAGGGCTAAAGGTGGCTCCTCATCAAACTTAGCTACAGCCGACGCTGATGCTGCAGGTGTGCACATTGCAGCCTCTTCACTAATCGAGAGAAAGTGTGACATCGTCTGGTTACCCCACAACGGCCAGCACATCAAGCAAGCACATCTGCACCTGGAATACTGTTGGCACTTCACAGTTCATGCATTCCTCTTTATGGCTCGTCTCGCATACAAAGTCACAATAGCTGTGTACGAAGGTGCTGCAGGGCCTGCGGATTTCCCCTTGCCCAACGCTGAGCAGCAGACGTGTTGAAAGGATGGGCTTTGAGCACGGTGCAGTCTGAGGCTGGATTTGGCTGGAGGTAGCATGAGACCTGGTAGACACCCCAGATCTGAGTACTGTTAGAGCGCAGTGCCCCCTTGATGGTACAAGCGGCACAGATATCGTTTCTTGCATGCTTCGGGCCTTCTCACAGGCGCGGATGAGTGAGCAACCTAGTGCACATTACTAACTTGATATCTGCTGTTCTTTGACAAGTTGAGTAGCCGAGTTCTACTCTTCTGAGCCTGGCATTCTTGTGTAGAGTAGTCAAGTTTCCAGGTGGAAGCCATCAAGGAAGGACGAGAAACTGCTCTCATTGTCAGCTGCCTCGTGCGTACATGTTTACCTGAGTGTGATTTCTGCTACTCGAGCACCCTTACAGTAAACTCTAGTGTATGAGAGTGTACTCTAGTGTACATAGAAGCCGACCACAGAGATACCAAGGTCCTGGTCGCCGCAAAAGCACCAGTTGCCCAGAGGACATCAACCTTCTCGAGCCGAAAAGCTGTCCTGCATTTAGCTGCTGCCATTTTGTTGCAATGTCTGCTTCACCAGATGCACGCGCCTTCCTTGCAGCTGCAGCTTGCAATGATCTCCAGCCTGTCGCCAGCTATGCTTCAGCCGTACAGAATGAAGGCATCACATCAGCTTCAACGTGAAGTAATTATGGTCCACGCCAATCTCATGACTAAAAGACTGATTTCTCTAAATCTCAGTCAATCTCGACCTAGATGTGGCAACGTACAAGTGCCACTTAGAGACTTTGCGTGCTTTGGTAGGGCAGCGCAAGCAAGTATCTGCCGAGCACAAGTAATCTGTTTTGAAGCGAGTTTGACACTCTGTCCTTCTACTCGTGTCACTCTGTCACGCTCATGCTGTTCTCATGACCGGCAGCTTTCGGACCAGTGATGATGCGCATAAAGTTTGTCAAAGGCGATGCATTGTGTTGCAGCTGGTACAGACTGTACAGTAGATATCCAAGATGAGAATGGGCAGGTCATTCTGACTCCATCTAGCTATCATGCCTCGAAGCACGCACTCTCATTTACAAAAGAGATCCACAAACGAAACAATGTTGGGGCAAGGGAACCGGCATTGACTCCTCTGTGCCATTGGGGAGGTCGCAGTGCTGATCAGTGCATCAGGTAGCGCATGTGGCGCTATGAATCTAGACTACGGGTGGCTTCGGCCTGAAGCTGTCGTTCCGTATTGTGTGCAGCATCAGGAAGAAGCTTATTTCATCCAACCCATTCTTGTGGAAATGAGCTTCCTGGGCTGAACATACATTTGTAGACATGCATGCATATAACACTGCCCGCCAGAACCAGTGTATGTAGTTCTTGCAAAAAGATAAATGGGCTGAAGGGGTTTCGGTGCAGATTAAATGCATTTGGTACGAACACAACCAACCCTTTAGCCATAAACTCAACTGATCAACATACATCACGCTGTAATGTGCAGACGCGTCTCTCAGAGCAAGCCTCGGCACAGAATGCCATCATGAGCATGAAGTGCAGGTTGGGCCTGTATTGTGTTGCCTGCCAGGTTTCAGTCACAGCTAGGCAATCTTTGTGCTGACTAAAACTCGAATAGCAGCACGCATAGATGGTATATTTGTGGGGGCATGCAAGCGTGTCCACCAGAACCAACGAAATCGGCTCAGGGCACCTGTTAAGCTCAGATACTGGATGTAATGTATTGGTCATACGCTTTCACTGACACTTGGGATGGTGATGTCTGTGCACTTAGATCAGCATTGTCATGTTGCTCATGCTCTCATGTCTCTTTGCTTTCAGTAGTTACATGCAGCATACTTGAACACCATAATGCGGACACGATGTCTGCATCAGACTTCCCGGTCATCATGCATCTAAGTGCTGATCATCAGCAGGCACTACTGCTTGCTGCTATTCATGCGTAAGAGCGCTTTGCAAAGACATTCTTGCTGGCAGCAGCGATTATACACTTGCAATGCATAATAGTTTTGCACATCATGGGAGAAGCTGTTTGCTCTATAGCTGCCGTTCAAGCGGTTGCTTGTGCCATGATCAACGTCAGCATGTGCAACGCTGCATCATACGTACACAAAGTCGACATTTTTCGCCAATCATAGGCTCGCCATCTCATGAGGGCTGCTTTTTAATCCACGTGTTCGTGTGGTGCAGAGGAAGACCTTGTCTTTGAAGACCCCTTTGAGGACGAGTTTGAGGAGGAGGAACAGCTGTTTGATGATGACACGGAGCTACCAGATGATGAACAAGATGGTGAAGGAGACAACGCTGAGGCACAGGTGTGGCTGATGGTGCTGGTAAACAAAATTGTTCATGGTGCTTGCAGCTGAACACTGATGAGGAATAAGATTTCAGGCCGTTGCACCTCCACTGATCAATCAAGCGATTAGGAACCACTGGATTTATGCAGATGTAGCACCGTGACAATGCACCGTCCACGGAGTCCAGGCGAGGCAGGGAGGGGGGGTGCATTATGGCCATAAGGGAATGATGCCTGGAGGATGAACAGCACAATACTTCATGTCTGTTTCGCCACTTGGTGCATCTCATACTTTTGAAGTGCGGTTGTTTGGCGTGCTCAGATGCTGTGGTTGGGGGTAGCGATGAGTGACAGCATATGGCACCTGTGAACTGACCCGGGCATACTACGGAACCAGATGGCCTGCATGTGCGCTTGATGACTTACTTAAAAGCACATTATTGCACTGGTAGTTTTGCCGCTGTACTGTCCATTACATCACCCATGGCTGTGACCTCATGTGTGCCAGCTTGTATACCAAACAAAATAGGTATTCATTGTGCGGTCTCTCTGCTGTTCCACTGCCATCCTGCCGTTGATCATTCAGGGTATGGATGTGGATGTCGAACAGGCAGAACCTCAGTCAGGTATGACAAGAACCTGACATGAGTTGGTGCCTTGTAGGACATGTTGATTTTTCAACAAAGCGTTGTCAAATACTTGCACCGTATTACGGCTGATGCCCAAGGCGCTTTTCCTGGGGTTTTTTGTGTTGCCTTTGCATAGGGACGTCAATCATTCACTCCACAATGACTACAATGTGATTGTACATCCATTACACAAGTACAGTGCATACTACTTGCATCCATACAGGAATTTGTGACCTCTACATGCATGCATGCCCACAACGCCGAGCAATTCCCTTTCGGGGGCTGTGCATCTGGCAGCCTGCACGCCATCGCTGCTCATTTGTGAGTAAAATAGCAAGCAGACTGGACGTGCTTGTTTGAGAAGCTAAAGGGCGGTCAAATTATCCTTTGTGCAGCACACAGGCGCGCTGAATGGTAGCAGTATATTTCTGTCTTCATTCATGAACCCACTTGAGTGCAAGCTGGCAAGACATCCATGCGACATACATGGCAGCGGCACCTGCCACAATTGTGCCAACATGCCAGCAGGTCAGAGGCATTTAAAGATGATTTGCAACCGCAATCGAAGGTAATCCACTGAGTACTGCATGCGCGCTGCCATGTTTTCATGTGATGGCATGTATGTGCTCCGACATGCAGAAGTACGCACATTCCGGCCGGGCTTGGACGAGGTGCCAGAGGGCGAGGAGATGGAATATGACCCCAGTGCATACCACATGTACCATTCCCTTCGGTGAGCACTGCAATGAGCCATGCGTCAGCAGTATCTGGTATTGCATCATGTCGTTTTTGATGTGCGATGCTGCAGCTGTTTCGATGTGATGGTGGTTGCCATCTCTGAGTTCCAATCAGACAGGCCTGCCGCTTCGCAATAGCGTTGATCTCAACTTCTGAAACAAGCTCCAGCACATCATCTTACGGAGGTTTTCCTCGGCCAGTTTGTCCTGTATTGCAAGCAGCTGTGCAGTAGCTTGCATGCCAGAAATCACCGAGTCATTGTCATGCGACCTACTGCTCTTGGTGTCAGTTGGGGTGCCTTTGGACTGTTTCACATTCACTTGTACTTTTGTGTTGGACCTGCCAACTGATACTTTGGCTCTTGCTCAGCAATGTGTGTCGGGTGTTGCCTTTGTTTATGCATTTGCAGTCCAGAGTGGCCGTGCTTGAGCTTTGACTTCATCCGGGACAAGCTAGGCACCAACAGGGTCAGGTGGGTTTGCTGTGTAGGCAGCTTGTGCATGTGATGCCAGCACACGGCCGAGGCTAGTCGCACAGGAGTGTCTCACTGGTGCCAGTCATTTCTGTTCAGTTTTGTCCGAGTACTGTCTTTCGACGCTTGTCAGCCCTGAGGAGGCGAAGGGTTCAGCCAAAGTAATGTGGTTCTACGAACGAACACCAGCGGCTTAAGGTTTAGGGTTACGGCTTGGGTTAGCTGCAAATCATCAACTTTTGTCCATTACGTAAGATTGATTTTCCTGCCCTTGCCCATACAAGCCTGGCATCCTGGATTGAGTCCAATAGCAGCACGCGCAATCAACAAAGGGTGTAGCACGTTTGCAATCACCATCTAGTACTATGACGTTGTGATGCCACTGCAGATGTATGTTGTCAAGTATGTTATGACCTTGCGCATCATCTGGTTGTGGACACGTCTGTGTGTGCGTACTAGATCTTGGTTTTGTCAGCCCTTGTGTCGTTGCCTGAAAATCATTGACACGAAGTGCAAGGCAACAAGTGATGTCATGCATTGCAACTGCTAACCATCCTCTACTCCAGTAAAGCCTTCAGTGTGTCTTGGTCATAACCTTGAGTGCGGCTTGGAATGGTGTGGTCGCAAGGCATGCCACGCTAGCACTTCTTTGTTACGCAATATGTGTTGCTGCGCCACCAGCATGACCTGTCTCAGTGGCCGTGAATCACATTTGTCCCAACACTTTGTGACTGTACCAAAAGTAGGCGAGCATGTCGTGACATGTTTTGCTACATCACTTATTGATATCATTGCTGCAACCTGGTGCTCTTTGGCTACTGGTGCGCAGATATCCCCACATTGTGTTTGCTGTGGCTGGAACACAAGCAGCACGCGGTCAGCCAAATAAGATTCAGGCAAGTCCAACACCTGGCAGGCTTTACCGCTGACCACAGCTGGGTGCACAACGCCTGTGGTTCACTTTTTCTCTCATTTTCAAAGCATGTGATGATACGGGCTTTGTCTCGCTGCATGGCTTTTGACTTGCTGCTCTTTGCGGGTGTGGTATAAAAAAGCACGCTTTACTCACCCAGGACAGTGTCACAAACATGCAATTGAGTTAGAAGAAGTTGGTCACAACCTGTACACACACATTTGATAATTTGTGCGCGGTCATTTTACGTTGTGTGCATGGCACCAGCGCCATGTGGGCTTCGTTCTACAATCCTCCTATGATCAGCCATGATTATGGACATAACAAAGTATCCACCTGCAATGTGCTTTCAAGATCACATGCAGAAACATTGTATGCCTGAGAAAGCTGTGAATTGTCGCACATTGACCTGGGGGGACAAATCACTCACCCTAAACACTAGGAAGCGACTAATGGGACTGTTTCATCCGCCTGGCCTCTCCGCCATTTGGTTCATATTCTAGTTGTAGGCTGTGCCATTGTAGCCCTGCCCTCTTTCAGGTTTGGTATGGGCCCGGCAGTGCTTGTGTTAATCCTGTCACAGCGTTCATCATGTTCTTCTTTTTGAGAAAGATGCTGGTTGTTCTGCCTGAGGGTGTGGACTGCTCGCTGCAACTGTAACGCCATGTCATCACAGCAGCACTGCTGGCATTCTGAGTGCAGGTGATGAAGCTGGCAGACCTGCACAAGACACAGAAGCTCAGCGCAGACGATGAAGAGGTATGCAAAGCTACAAGCCAGAACATCTCGTGTATATGTATCACATCGCAAGCACGCATTCCATTTTCAACGGTGCGACATTTTGCGCAGGTGTGTATATGCTGCCTGAACACCATTGTTTGTACAGCCGGTGCACACTCTCGTTCTGTACACACCATGCGGGAGCGATTGTGCAAATGTGCAAGACCTGAAAGCTCACTGGTAAACCCCTGCCAATTTCCGTCACGTCTGGCCAACACGTGCATGCCGGTGATGTCAACTTTTACGAGCGGCTGTCGTGAATTCCTGGCCAAAACGTTCACATTATCTTACACAATATATACTTATGTATCGCTATATATCAATTGCATGCTTCTGAAGTTTACAAAAGCTCTTGTGTACATGTTGACATCACATGACTGTGCGCAGTTCTAATTTTTTGAAGTAGATCGTTTGTGAAGTGGCCACACTTGAAAACGGATACCGTACGTTCAAGCATGCGTGATTGTGTATATCAACACTTTGATATTCGTCGACTGCTACGTACGTACAAAAACTGCAGCAGCGGCGAAAGCAATCAGGATATGCTGAGAAGGCTGCAGGTGCTTTATCTCACAGGGTCGCAGCAGCTTTCGCAGCTGCACTGCCTTGTGCGTTCTTTAGTTACTGTCCAGCTGTTGCTGACCTGTCTTGACATGGTGACCGATGAATGCTCGGTGATGCCGTCCTCTGTGTCTTTTCATATCTCAGGACCAAGAGTCAGACGACGAGGACGACAATGACGTGGAGCCCATGCTGGACCACATCGACATAGCACACAAGTAAGCACGAGTTTGCACTTTTGAGACCACTCACATGCAGGAGCTGAGCTGTAGGTGTTCACAGCAGTTACTTGCGCATCAGGTGCACTCCTGTAACCCTTATGTTTACTAGAACGTGTGCACTGTGTGTTGCTAGCATATTGATGTGCGTGGAGATACCTGTGAATGCATCACTTCAACAAATCCCAATGTGTTCACCACACTCATGCGCAGATCTCGTGCTTACACTCTGCTGGCGCATGCTCCCTTTGACTTCTGTCATTTATTTTGCAGTGGCGGTATCAACCGCATTCGCTCTATGCCTCAGCAGCCTGGTGTTGTTGCGTCGTGGTCTGAGAAGGGGTCCGTATACCTGACTGATGTGACTCATCAAGTGAACGCGCTGGACAAGGGTGGACCAAGGTATGCGCTCCAGCACTTTTGGAGCTGTGCAACTGCTGTGTTGGTGGTCATCAGCACGCCTCAATGACTTCCTTGACTTGTTTGCGGTACGTACTTGTACCTCTTTAGGTAATACCACTTATATAGCCAGCTTGCTTGAGGCAGATACGTAGCGGGCGCACCTGAATGGTTACTCAATGACTGGCAGATGTGAGTCAGCCACAATATGCAATGTTATCAGATAATTGCAGACATATCACATATATTGTGCACAGAGCAATGCGTTGATGTCATTGCATGCTTCAAAGTATTTGACTTCCGCTTGTTGCAGAGATTTTGTGTTGGTGAGCGTGAAACCTGAAGGTGCTGGTACTCAACCTTCGGCTGCTCCAACCTCACATGCTTGAATCACAGGGACACTGTCGCAACATCCCTCTACACGTTCAAGGGTCACCCAGACGAAGGCTTTGCAATGGACTGGAGCCGGGTAAGTGAAGGAGAAATTATGTTCTTCCTATCTGACTGAGCTGAGCAACTGCTGTACCATAACGACATGACAGTTCATAATTGTTCGCTCTACCTATCGATTTTCCCCATCACATGCACTCGAGCTGCTGTTGTTTGCAGGTCCATAGGTTGCAGCAAGTTGGTGCTTTTGAAAGTATGGTGGTCTCAGCAGTGGAACAAAACTGCCAGCGGCTCTCCTTTTTGGCATGGCCAGTACGAGGCACTGAGGCACGTCCTCAGTGCATACTTTCATTAAGTATAACATACCATGCTAGTGGCACCATATTGCACCTGCAGCCAGGCCAGGCCATTGACACAATTTGTACTGATTGTGTGCTGCAGGTGGCAGAGGGACGATTGTTGACAGGATGTTGTGGAGGCCACATACATGTTCACGAGCCACAAGAGGGTGGGGCATGGGCCACCGACCAGCAGGCGTCACTTGGTCATACTGGTGAGAGCGCGCATAGAACTGGTTTGCCGTAGTCTGCACCAAGTACAAATATGAGCTATGGTGATGATGATCACTTTTGCTGTGCAGATGCTTCACGTACCTTGGGCACATTCCTGTTGAGGTTTGCACAGCATACCATTCATTCAGTCCTAATTCCTGCACCACATGACGCACTCAGTACTCTTGCACACGTGGCGCTGGAAGCGGCCTTCTTGGTTTTCATGGTTGCAAAGTGAAGAGATTTGAAGGCTTCATACCCTAGACGACATCATGCTGCGACATAAACATGTAGACGACATCGATCCTGGATGGTCTGTCACGAAACAGTTGTCCAGACGACAGCGTTCTAACCGCAGCAGGCGCCAAACGTTGTCTTAACAATATTCACAATGACAGATGTCCCGACACGGTCGTGTAGAGAACATGATTTTTGCCAGCAGCAGTGACAGAAACAACAAATATTTCAAGAAGGTGAAGCGCGATGATATTCTTTTATTGCACCTATTGCTCAGGTGTTGAGACTGCTGTAGCAGTGTTGTTATGCTATACCAACATCTCATCATTCTTTTTGCGGCTTCACTCTCTTCAACACCGTCAATGGTGCGTTTCAAGTGCGCAAGGCTTATTCGATGTCATTAAGCTGTGTGCTGCATTAAATACTCTTTGGAGTGCCCTGGCTCATCATTCCATCGTTCATGTTTTGGTGAGCATCGCAAACATCCAGACAAATGCGCACTTACCATCCCCACGTCAATGTGCTGAAAGCACATACTTTGAAGTATACATGAATATACTTCACAGTACAATGAGACTTACTTCTTTACTCCGAAGTATAATATGAATGACATGTGAAAACTGTTGTAAATACCTACTCGTCAGCAAATGCCATCATATGACCAATGTTGCTCAAGGTAAACTTACATTTCACTTTCGCCATCCCTACGTTGCACTCGATATGTAGAAGTCACTGGAGCTGTCTGAGCTCTCCATGGCAATACTTGAAGCTCATAGCAATCCTGTGCTAACGAGTGCTTGCTTTGAATGCCTCTTACCTGCATGCTTGCAGCTTCTGTAGAGGAGTTGCAGTGGAGCCCAACGGAACATACTGTTTTTGCATCAGCCAGTGCAGATGGATCGGTGAGTAGAAATTCAAATATGCATTGAAATGAAGGATGTGACAGCGTGAAATCGCAGACTGCTGCAGGCAGGGTCAGTATCTGCGCTGAACTCGCCTGCTTGGTTGTATGCCACTTTGTTGCCTTGCATACGCATGGTCATTGTCATACAAAGCAATTATGTCATCAGGGGGAGGGAAGTCAGGCGCTTTTATGGGAGTTCAGCTGGCTGCCCGCTTGTTGCGCATCATGTTTTAAGCTGTGTGGAGACATCCAAAGCGTTTATTCTAGTACGAGCTTGAGGGGATCAGTACGATGTGTTGTTGGTTGCTCAAATTGCAGCTGTCGTGGTCAGGGTGATGTATATGTGCTGCAAGTGACATTGGGCATGTCTCTGCGGGCTTCTCATAACGATGTGCATTTTGATTTGTCTGAGGCAGAGGCAGATGAATACTTTCATGTCATCAATGAAGCAGGCGCAGCTCGCAATTCGCAAATTCTGTATACTTCATAAACTCTGATGTTGCCTCTGTATGGTCAGGTGGCCATCTGGGACACACGGCGATGGGCCAAGCCCATGCTTTCCATTGACCAGGCTCATGGCTCGCAGGATGTTAATGTCATGAGCTGGAACACCAGCATCACCTATCTCCTTGCCAGTGGCGGTGATGACGGTGTGTTCCGGGTCTGGGACCTTCGAAGTTTTGGTAAGTGCCATTCCAACCCACAACAGGCAATCAAATGCTTTTGCACTTGATTATGGTTGTAGCATCTAATGGCAAGCCCTTGAAAGGCGTGGCATTCAGAATCTCTTGCACGCAGCAGCCGTGGCAGTGGCTGACAGACACTCAATGCAAGTAGAGCTGGTTGAGATGATGGTGGAAGCTACCTTCACAAACATGGCAGGTTGGAAAGTACTGGAAACATACTGGATGCTTGTGGCCGGTCTCTTGACCCATTCTCACGGTTCTATATTGCCATCCTGGCAGCCTTTGCTGCTGAGTTGATTGTTCAAGCAGCGACGGTGTAATGCGTTTGCAGCACAATGTGAAGGATTGAAGGGTCTTAAAATTGGCGGCACATGTGGCCACATGGAGATCTGGCAGATGGCTGCAAGGTGCATGCACAAGCAGTAAGAAGGTGCACAGTTTGGCAAGCCTCCATACATGTGGTGTCTACAGGGCAGTCTGCAGCCTTACTGTCATCACAATTGATATCATCTAGAACGGAGATAAAAAGAGGCGTTGGGATGGTGCCATTCGGTTGCAAGGTACAGTACATGATACTGGATGCCAGAGATGGCACGCATGTACACTACAGCTGGCTAATACCAAGAATGCAACAATCATTCAACGGGCACATCGAGAACGTTCCGATTTGCTATTGATTTTTGTCTACATTCGTCATCGCCGCTGCAAAAGGGCACGCTACATAGTCGGCAGCCGCGTAGAAGTTATGTACTTCGAGGGTTGTGAAAAGGCCTGGACACATTGTTAGCTCTCCATAATCGGAGCCACGGTGGGCTGAGCTGAGAGTTTGGCACGGGCTGGTCAATGTAACCAGCAAGCGATTGTCTGTGGAAGTTTTGCAAAGCGCACTGTTATTGGCAAGAGAAGTCTGGCCCTAGTTGACAGTGATATTGAAATCTTCCATCAAGCACATCGCCACACACCACGCTACCAATAATTATCACTCACTCCCTCACAGCCATCCGTCCAGCCACCAACAGCTAACTTGACAGATTTGTTGAGATCTCCATTCCAGAATTTGTTTGAAGCTTGATATCAGCCAGGTGACCATCTGAACTAGTTTCGCATGGCATGAGACTTTTTTTCTGCGCATACGCGTACAAGTACTTCACAGCTGGTAACAGTGGCTATCTCAATTGGTAGTGGCTGTCTGTGTCAGCCCACACGCATATACTTGTGAACCCATATTTACTGCTTGACAAGTTTGTTATGTGCTGCACCGGTATTTGGCAGTGACACCAGCACATTTCTCTTGGCAAATCATAGCATGCTTCATGTTGTCATGCACTGGTACCTCTACCGCACACATGTAGCCATGGGCTTGTATCCATGAAGGCCCAAGGGAGGTCATGTCCCATGTTCCTAGGGTGTACAACCTTGCAGCAACCTAGTCTGCACTGCGTGCTGTAAGAGCTTGGACTGGTGCTGCAAAACAGCCCAACGTTCGTGCTCCGCGTTCGTATGCCGTAAAGCACTCCGCCAGGTCCTGTGCCGATGACAGTTCAGAATGACGAGCGTTTGACGCTTGGCATAGCCATTCTTGCCCAGTAACTGGAACAAGAAATCGGCCGCATGTGGAGAGGAGTTACTGGTGGTAACACTCAGCTCAAGTGCTCTGAGTGCTACACCGTGCAGCGCAGTATGATCGTTCAAGGGGGGAAGTGGGGGGGGGGGGGGGAGGGGAGGGGAGGAGCGGGGACATGGCATGTGACAACCGCCAGGCAAAACAATCGTACCCACTTTGCCCATGTACACGCACTGGCAGCCGAATGTACGCAATTGCACAGCTTGCAGCAAACACATCACTTTTACCAGCAGTAGCATGTGTAGCGTCAACATCTGCAAACAACCCTTGTAGCAGATCTTGTGGTGTGCATTCTTTCAGGGTTACATGTGCCTTCCGCGTATCTGTTTGACTGAAGGTTTCATTTTCCAGCTGCCTGAGTGGTGTCTCACTGAATTATACCATGAATGGCCATGCTGATATCCTCAGTGGATGCGTTGCAGCATGTGCGTCGATCTTTTGATGGTGAGCCAAAGCGTTTTCATGCAACCAGGCATTGTTTGACGATCCACGCCACTTGGTGTATGTGCAGGCAAGGCAACACCTGAGCCAGTGGCGCAGTTCTCTTGGCACAAGGCACCCATTACCAGCATCGAGTGGGATCCCAACGATGAATCCATGCTGGCTGTTGCGGGTGCAGACAACCAGGTAAAAAAAAACTTTTTATGGAGAGCGTGTATGAATCGGATTGAGAGATGCGCTGCATCTCTTATGCCCACTGGTGTTGCCATGTGAGTTGCTTGAACAGCTACGCTGCAGCAGCAAGCTGCCGATCCAGTACAGGCTACCCCATCATCAGGGTAAATGCCCTGTTCGTAGCCAATGAGCAGGGGACCACCGTGCTTGTCATGCATGCATTGTGCCGACTCTATCCATTCAATGCGGTAAACAATTTTGGTGAGAGACTCCATTCTTGACACATTGCAAGGTCCCTGTCACATAAAGACATCACCGGGCCCTTTGACTTGGCACTTCATAGCATGACTCAAGGCTCAAAAGAGGCTAAGCGTCAACAATACAAAAACTCCACTGCAAGCCACTTGAACTGCCAAGCTGCTGCAGCTCATGATGTCAAAGCATTGAGGAAGCTTGAGGAATTCAGAACAGCAGACGCCTATGAAAGGTGCACTAGATGCAGCAGAACATGGCGACCGTGATGCTGCTTGCCTGACACGGTACGCAGTGACAGCTGCTGCGCTGGTTGACAGAACGAGCAGCGGCTGCTGCTTCAGTGCAACACGCAGATGGACATGATAAGTACAATGCACTGTACCAAGTGACATGATTGCGTGCATAACTACAGCGTTGAAGGGAGGGGAAGAGAGGTCGCTGAATGGGCCACACCTCATGGTCATTTCTACTGGACCCAAAGCAAGACCACTGGAGGCCAACTCTAGACAAAGTCCACGGCTTCTGCAACATATTGGTTTGCATTCATACAACCCCAATTGCCTCGACCATTTACCGTGCAAACCAGTGCACTGCAGCCACAAAGTACCTTCTAAGATGCGCACTTGAAGCAAGCATGACAACACCAGACCTGCCGCACGCTCTTTTTAGTACTGTTGCGTTGCTGTTTAGCAACGAGATGGGTTTCAGTACCTGTTGGTCATTTTCTTACATTCTTGCAATCCAACATTAACTTTGAGGAACAGGCCTCAGATTGTGTACTTTTGACAAAGAGTCCAGGAGGACGACGCAGCACGTGCTCACTTCCTTACTGGTTCCATCCAGTAAGTGTAGGCACGTACGTAACTGCAGCAGAGTACTAGCTGGTAGGCTAGCATAGACACATCACATTAGCATAGACACATTAAACAAGTGGATGCAGTGAAAACATACTTCTAGCTTTTTTCCGGGCTTATCTGCAGCTGGCAGTTGTGGGTCCTTGCAATTGTAAGACCTTTGTGTGCCACGTGTTAATTCTGAGGATCAGCTGGATGACATAGAGCCATTTCTATAGCGGCTTTTCACTGTCTAACCCTAACCTTGCGCACAGTCGATGTATAATTGTAATCAGTTGTGAGGTCTTGTGGGTTTACAGGTGTTCTTCTACTTGGTGAGACAGTCTTCTAACACTCTCTTCTTGTGCTACGTGTTGTTGTTGCAGGTCACTGTCTGGGACTTGTCCGTGGAGGCGGATGATGGTGATCTTGTGGGTGGCCCAAACAGAGACCTTGGCGGTATAGCAGAGCTCAAGCTCCCACCACAGCTGCTGTTCGTACACCAGGGGCAGCATGACATCAAAGAGTTGCACTTCCATCCGCAGGTAAGCTGCCACTTGCGTCTGGTGCACGTGGCATTGCACTTATGTTGTTTTCCTTGGAGAACGGTATCCTAACATAGACCCGTTTTTTGAAGTGTGACGGTTTCTGCACAGCAGCACACTTATTTGAAGCCCTCGGGCTGTCCTCGCCTGAAGAGGCCTCTCAATGAAGGATCAGCAAACGCTCTAGACGGGGAGAAGAGCGCACTCGATCTTGGGGCGCAGTGCTGCTGCTACTAGTAAGGAGCTGGTGTGTGTGTGTGTGTGTGTGGTCGGTTCCACGTTCCCAATCGACAGTTGTTCACGACACAGGAAGCAACTCATCAAGGCTAGAGTTAACTATGTATACCTTTCTTGGTTGAATTGTCGCTACACCTTTTTAGAGAACCTAACCCTCAATCTGGCGTATTTTTCTTGGTTCTGCGAGCGCGCGCGCATTCTTTTTTGAAAACTGACACTGTTCACGCCCAAGAATTCAACTCATCACAGCTGAGGAGTTAGCTATAGGTTTTTTGACAAGAACTCATGTATGCACCAAGGGCTACAATGCTACGTATCCGTTCGGCTCAAAAAGCTCACCATCTCACGAACGGGTCAAAAACAGAAATGAAAAATCACTGCTTCCTAAGGTAGCACCAAGATGGCGATGGCTTTAGGCCAAGCCCATACGTAGTCTTATGGAACGCATTACGCGCTTATCTAACGCGCCAGTCAGTGCCGCAAACCGTATTGATGCAGAGAAGTTGATAAGTTTTCCGTGCGCGCAACTTTTTTAGTTTTCTTGAAAAGTGATCATGCGCGCGCTGTGAGGCACGGCGGCGACGCTGGGTCAGGCTGTAGCTGGCATGGATGAATAGTGCCTCAATCAAAGCGGTAGCGACGCAGCACACCGCATCCAGCAGGAGTGGTGTGCATCAACGCTGCTGTTCACACCGAGAGGTCCCAACACGAAGAATGGTTTCTTAGCCGCTAGCGCCCACATTAAGGTGAAGCGCTTGGTAGGCAAGCACGACTGTGTCTAAAGCGACTGTGTCACGTCTCGCTGTCTCCTGCTGTGGAGTACAGCGTGTGCAAGTATCCACGTTCAAGCTAGGGTTTGCGCCAAGGGAAAACCGGCTAGGGCAAGCCTCAAAAACGCCGGAATTAGGGTCAGGGTCTCTTAACAAGAAATGATGCATGCATGCACAGCCACAATGCTACGCATCAGTTCGGCCTGAAAAGCTCAGTATCTCGGAACGGATAGCAATGACTTTAGGCCACACCCATGATAATTTTATGATACACAGCATGGGCTGTCCATCGCGCCGGTTAACGCCACAGTGGTGTTGTAGTGGGGTTGATAGGATCCCTGTGTGCGCAACTTCCATTTTTTGTTTGTATCAGAAGTGGCTGGCATGCTTTCGCTGTTGCCTGATGTAGACTCCGGCGCGCAGCTTGTCTCATGATGGCGATGGCGTCATTGCAGAGCAGCAAGCCAGTGCTTGCCAGGGTGATGTGTTGCACCAAAGCATTGTCTCAAGTACTGTAGTACTAACCGCAACGCTAATCCTTTGCTTTCATTCACGTCACATTGATGATCAGCTATACGGTGTGCACTCAGTGGTTTTGTGAGAAGCTTCCTATGTGCAGACAGCAAAATCATCATTGAAAGCTGTTGTGGGCAGCAGTATTTGACTCGTGCGTCCTAGATTAACATGTGACGTCGTTCCTGCTGCCTTTTCTTCTCGGGCACGACAATGTATGCTTAGCCTGCTCAGTGATACTTGTAACCTGTGACGTTGTTCCTGCTGTGGGTCTTTTCTGGCATGAAAACGTATGCTTGGCCTGCTCAGTCACACTAGAATTCACAAATTCTTATCCTAACCAAGTACTTCGAAGTAGATGTGTTTACTGATCCTGCTGCGAATGTACGTAACCCTGCGTTTGGCTGCAGGTTCCTGGTGTCATCATGACTACAGCGCTTGATGGATTCAACGTGTGGAAACCAGCAACGGTTCTCCAGGGTGGTGAAAAGTGAAGAGCGGCTGCTCAGTGATTGCAAGCCATGGCGTGCTACTCGAATCAATTTGAATAGCAACTGGAGTCAGCAAGCAGTCATGCGCTGTTCAGTCTCCGTGCACCTCTTGAAACTTGTGCCTACAGTCATATTTTGTACCGTGGCTGTCCCTACCTGGCGGCAGTGATGCAAACTCATCACTTGTCTGATCAAGACCTGCACTCGTGTATCTTGAAACCCTCTTGTTGGGTCAGATCATCGTCGTCTACTCCCAAAATCGGACTACCTGATCTGGCGGCAGCTGTCTTGACAATCACTGTCGTTCTATTCATACATACAAATCAATTGTCTGTGCTGAAGCATCAGCATTGGTGAAGCATACAGTTGCAGCACGCGCTGTCAAAGGAATTCGCACAATGTAGGTCTGGTTTACTCTGCCAAGAAGGCCAGCAATGCTGCCTCGCTGCATGTGTCACACAGCATTTTTGATGCATACAGCATGAGTCTTTGTCAATGCTGCTTGCGACCCATGTCGCATCTGCAAAATACCTGGTACACTCTTGATATTTCTTGAACGGCATCATGCAATTGCAACATCTGCAAGGTATACACATTCTCGAGATGTCACTTGCACTGCCTGCGGTATGTGTCGTGCAACTGCGCTTCATGCGCATACGCAAGCAACGATAGGTGGGAGTAGTGACTGCTGAAGCATGGGCGCCCAACCGCAATGGCGAGGCATACAGCAGCATGCTCTGTCAAGGGAATTCGCACCAGGTCTACACTGCCAAGAGGGCCAGCAAGCTGCCTCGCTGCATGTGTCACATAACATATATATTTGTCGGCGGGCGTCACAGTCCGCGAGTGCGAGCGCGCGCCGGGTGGGCGCACGTCTTCTACTTCGTGCGGGACCAAGGGATGGTGATCAGAGTTCAAGCTTGTATGTTCTCAAGTGTTGAACTTTGAAACCGAAAACTGATCCGAAGCACTCAGCAGAAGCGAGCGATGCGCAGTGTCGGCGACAGTGGCAGCAGCAGTAACAGCAGCCGCAGCGAGCAGCAGTAGCACTTCATTGGCCGTCGCATCAGAGCAGCAAGGTCGCAAGCAAAGCGGTGCAAAAGAGTGGCTAGTTGTGGACACAGCGGTAGGGCTGACGCCTTCTTGCAGCCGCATGATGTGGACGTGGTTCCAGCGCGGTGGCTAAAGTGTTCAATCGACGCGACAGCAGCAGAACCGTGCTAGGCAGTCATATGCTCGTGCACGAGAGACACCGCAGCATAGTGCGCAGCGAGCTTGCTGCAGATCATGCCAGGGCGGGTGCTCGTAGAGTTAACAATGCTCTCTGGACCAACGCGCACAGAGGGGTGGCGGCTGAACGCGAGAGGCAATCCAATCAACGAGCTGCAACCATCGCAAGTCATCGCAACATAGATCAGCAAATGCCTCATTATGAGGGCATGCTGCCGCAGGCTGCGAACAGCAGATTGCCCTTGACCAGCGCAGACGTTGCAACGTCCGTTTGGTACTCAAGTTTCCTTGGTGACCAAGGCCCAAAGGCACACCAGCCCAGAATTCTGGCAGTGGTAGAGCATTGTGCTACTGCCCGCCCGCCTGCAAACACAAATGCAGGATGTACACTACTTCTACCCTGTGTCTGCTGCTTTTGCATGAGTGACTGGTGAAGTGTACTGCTGCAGCAGTCCCGCACACAGCGTGACGAACCCCCCGTGCCTGCCCCCCCCCCCGGCTGCATGACCTCCATACTGCCCCTCATGCCATTATGGCATCCCCGTCCTCGTCGACCCCCTCCTCGTCACCACCGCCCTCCCCGTCATCGACGCCCCCCCCCCCCCATCACCGCCCTCGTCGCCGTCACCGCCCTCCTCGCCGTCCTCGTCCTCGTCGCCGTCCTTCTCATCGTCGTCCTCCTCGTCGCTTTCCTCCTCTTCGGTGTCCTCCTCCTCTTCTTGATCCGCCGGGGGATACCCCGGGATGATGTCATCAACGCCGCATGTGGCATAGACGCCGCGCATGCCGAGGTTGGCACGCGCATTGGTGTCGCGGTCGATGACAGCAACCCCCCCCTCCGCCGCCTGAGCGAGGGCGCAGTTCTCGTTCCGGCAAACCCTGTTTCTGTGCCCAAACTCATCGCCGCCGCCCCGCGTGGGCTGTCCACACACCAGGCACGAGGCGGAACTGTATGGCTGTGGCGTCATCAATGTCGGACACCGGCATGCCAGCTGCGCCACCAATTTTTTGATGGGAATGGCGGCGCGGCCGCCGGCGGGGAAGCGCGCACATGCGCCGAAGAAGATGATTCGACGGGGCCTCCTGTGCGTGTCAAGCCACCTCCTGTGCCTGCGCCTGCGCCGTGGATACTCGCGGCCGCGTGACCGCACACGCTTCCATCCCGGGGGCCTGTGCTGCAGCCGAATTGGGGCCAGCTTTTCTGCCATCTTGGCAATGGCAGCCTGCTGCGCACGGAAGCGGCTGAACCTCTGATGCCGTCGTGCTGGGTGCAGCAGCTCTCCCCACATGGCATCTGCATGGTGCCCCCAAGTGGTGCAGTAGGCGCGCAGCACCTGCGATGATGCAGCCACCAGCAAGGGCACCGTGTGTACACAGAGCGGAATGAGTGGGGGCTACCATTACAGTGGGGGCAGGGGTAGAGTCACGTGAGGGCCCACCGCATCAGATTGTAGAGGACATACTACCATCACGAAAGCCCCAAGGCTTCTTCTCCCACTGTCAGAGCTCTGCACAGTGACACACAATCATCGGCTCTACGCAGCGGTCATGCATGCATGCATGTGCACCAAAATTCAGTGAATGACAGGCCCTTGGTGTGAGGTACCATTGATCTTGAGACCCCCAATACCTCTCAATGACAGCAAGGAACATATGAATGCACACATCACTCCAGACTTTCAAAACTCTGATGCGCTCCTGTAACTGTAGCAGTCATGTGGCACTTGCTGATTCAATGACAAATACGGTCAGGTCCAACCGTCATGATGTCATGTGCTCGCTCCCATTGTGCATCGAGATAGACAGCAGTGGGCCCTTGCGCACTGTTGAAGCAGTATAACACAAGGCAAGAGCACACTCATGCAAGAGCCTGCGGTGCTGGCTCCGGACAACACAAGGCCCAGTGCTGCTGCCCGGCGATTCTTACCTGATAGCGGCCCGTGCGCGTGTACCTGTCCGCGAGCGCCGCGAGTGCATCGCTGTACGCCTGGTTGGCCCCGCGGCGTTGCGCCTCCTCCTGCTCATTGCGGACAGACTGTGCCCATACGCGGTACTCCGCCCCTGAAACCTCCTGCGCCGTTACGCCCTCGCCCTCTGGGGGCGGATTTGCTGCAAAATCCGCGGCGTTATCGCGCCTCCAGCGCTGGCCAAGGGCAGTGACCGCACTGAAAGCCAGCACCTGGCCCGGGTCCACCCCAGTCACCACGACATGGTCCAGGGCGTGCAGCCGCTCCTGTGCAGCAGGGGTACCGCCTGCCACCGTAGCCGGCTCTGCCCCTATCTCCCTGTGCACACGCTGGTGGCGGAACACCCCATTGGGGCCTTCAGCCACCTCCCCCTCCAGCACATCCCCCAGCTCCTCATTGATGTACCCAACCTGTGACAGAGGAGAATGCAATGAACATGAGTGGAGGAGGGGGGGGGGTATCAGCAAGCTGTTGGGTGTACTATTGTCAGTCTGCCCATGAGGCGTACGCTATAGTACAGCACCATGACAATCGGCGCCCTCACTGATGGCATGCTGATGGCATGCTGGAGTCACAAAGGTGAGGCTACACAGTGTCTGCATGCAGTCGACATTGAATTTTCACATCATATCCAGACTGTGTCGGCACGCCATCGAGTCAGATTGCAAAATGGGACTTCATGGCGCAAGTATGACATACTATTAATACCACAGTGGCAATGTTCATGATCGGCAAGAAAGCTTTTGAATCAATTAATCAACCTATGATTGAATCAACGGACGCAACAGTTGTGACGCGCGCCCCTCACCAGGTTGCATCTGCAACTGCAACATGCGTTGTAGAACTCCGAGCTGCTCCGCCTAATGCAGCATTTAACATCAAGTCGGGTACAACCAGACATTCCTACGAGCTATCAGTAAGCACAGTGCTTGGCACCTGATAACCTCTCCGCGGCAGTTTGGTCAGGCCATGGGGGCCTTGGTGCGAGTCGTGGCTGGTGACCAGCAGAAGCTTGAGCTGGGTGCCCATCGGTCATGAAGGTCCTGTCCACGAGCCACGGGGCCAGGATCGGTACCCTGGTTGGCCGGCGCGCTCAATTGCCCGCATCACACCGCGCTCGCTGCGCGCATAGTGGTTGGTGCGTTGCCGCATGGTGGTGATGTTGGCTGCCTTCGCCCATGGCTGCATGAACTCAGCATACCACCAGGGGCCCCGGCCGGCCATCCGCGCAGCAAGACCTGGAAGCAGCTCGCCCATGCCGCTGCATATTAGAGGGGCAGCGCATGACACAGCGACAACAAAAGCACATCATGGTGAGACGCATACTAAATGCATGCAAGCATGGAACCAACCAGCTGGTTTGAGAATATGACAATCTCAATCATCACATTTGCCTGTGACTGCCAGGTTTCAGCATATGATGCTGACTCAGACAGCCGCTCAGTGATCACCATATCACGCGTATTAGAGTGATGAGACCATGATTGTCACACCAAAAGTTGACAGAGTGACAGGTCAAGCGCGCTGATACAGGTCAAGCGCGCTGATAGGACATCTGCAGTGTGCTACTACTACCAGCAGCTAAGCTAATAGGACATCTATATGTAGTGTGCTACTACAGGACTAGTAGGCTAAGCGTGCTCATCTTGTCCACAGGCGCTACGCAGCGGGGCTATGCCTGCAGCCCTAGAGCACCCATATGCACGCGTACGCCGTGCCCCTGTCAACTTTGGTCAGTGAACTTCAAGCAACTTGAAGGGCGAAGGACCTGATAACAACAGCTATGAGACAGATGCGGCAGCGTGTTGGCAACTCACGTGCGGTCGATGCGGATGAATGCCGGCTGGGGCTTGAAGCGGGGGAGGGGAGCAGTGAGCTTTGGAGGGACCGGCAGCAGGCCCCACACAGCGTCCCTGTTCTCGCGGCGCGCTGCGGCATCATCAGGAAACTGCTCGAAAAGCCCCGACATCAGATCCTGGTAGTCTGTGCGGTCGGTCTCCACATAGAGCTGCTGCAGCTGTGCCAAACGCCGGCGCTTGCTAGCGTCGCTGTCGCCGTCGGGCAGGTGGCGCACTGTCTCGCAGATGTCCAGGATCTTGAGGTAATTGGCGCCCTCCTGCACGTCTCCGTCATCGTCCAGCTCTGCACCCCTGAAGCCCAGCTGGTTGAGGCGTGCCTGCAGCTCCCCGTGCAAGTCGTTGCCGGCATAGGTGGTCACCAGCTCAGCCAAGTCATGTACAGCCCTGGGAGCATCACGTGCAATCGATTTGGCAAGGGGAAGTCCGCAAGTTGGGTGGCAAACAAGCACTGTCGCTCTGACTGTACTTGCAGGCCACATCCAAGCCTGGCTAGAAGGCCAAGTCAAGAACATCCAGACTGCGGGTTGATTATTCTGAGCAGGCCATCACACATCAACTTTCTTGCATGTAGGGACAGAATAAGGCGCATACATGCAGCGTGTGGCTGAACCAACAAGTAAGGTTGAAGTTGTTCACTACCACCTTGCTCAATGGCAAAACAGCTGCCTGCTGCCATTTCCACCTCTGCCGAGCAGGGCTGGCGCAAGTGTGAATGCAGCTTGCACCCAGCCCTCTGTCCAGGTTACATCACGCCGAACGTAGTGCACCACAAAAACAGCAGAAATGTGAGCCGTTGAGACACCCGCATCACTTGCAAAAATGCCATGGTGCTGATGAGAGGATGCGAGCCGTTCCAGAAACTGCTTGCAAATGTATGCACAGTGTACCTTGTGAATACAGGGCATTTAACTAGGCATTTGCCGCCCACCTGGTGAACGGGCGCTCAGTCATGTCAACTTGGGTATCAGGGTCATCATCGTCGCTCATGATGTGCGCCCGCAGGGCTTGGAACAGGGCCCAGTACGTGATGGCCAAGCGCCACCGCTGGAAGTGCACCTGTATGTACGTTTTGGCAACCGTCGCCATGTCCTTGGCCACATAGAGGAAGACCTCATGCAGGCGCCAAGGCGGCCAGGTGGCCTGCAGATTGCTGTTGTGGCGCAGGTCCTGGAATCGTTGAAGCGTCGAGGGGGGCACCTGCGCAACAGGAAGCACACGAGGAGCACGTGTCACTCGACATGAATGGGTTGACCGTCGCCCTGACTTTGATTGTCTTGACTAGCGCTGTAACCAGAGTAGCCAGCTGTGATGATCACAGATTGATTGAGATTTGCATTCTGGTCAGTGCGAGTGTCAGTACTACTCGCACAGGTGACATTTCCAGGCATGTTGCGTAAGTCATTCAGGTACTGTGAGGCTGTTGGCATACTGGTCGACAAGGTCATCATGTGCTGGATGGAAGATTGCCTTCATGAAACTGTGTGACAAGCGTGCATGAATGGCTCAACGTGCACATCCTTCTCAGATAAAGTCGTGAGCCATGGACGAACAACAAGTTATGCGACACTGTTGAAGTCCTGCGTGAGTTCCAGCGCTGGCCAAAGTTATAGCTTGCGCCTGAGGCAGCAGCATGCGCTTTTTTTTAAATGCAGAAACAGTCACTGTTGTTGTGCGGATGCGCAGCGAATAGTGATGCCCAGTGCACGGTACCGCTTTAAAGACCACGCTGCGAAGAAGAGAAGACTTTGTTCTTGTACCTGAGCAGCTCCAGGTCCTGCTCCTTGCGTGTAACCTGCCCCCGCTCCTTGCACATAGCAGGTTAAACACTCCATGAAGAAGCGCTGCGTGGCATCGGGGAATGGCTGTCCGAGATCTAGCTTCCGGGTGCAGATGTAATTGGCCAGCAAGGAGGCCAGATGCGGCACCTTCCCCACGTAATCTGCAGCCTCCTGGAGCGTCTCGGCGATGTCAAGGCTAGGGTGCCGATGCAGGACCTTTGCAAGGCTGTAAGAGACGGTCTTGTGCCTGAGCTTTACGCCTTGATCCGCTCCAAGGATGCGTCGCCTTCGCTCGAAGGTCCGCATCAGAGTCTCGTGCAGCCGGCGTGTGTGTGAGGGCTCGTGCCCCTGGGCAGTATTCACCGCCGCCTGCCCGAACCTGTTGATGAGCCTCTTGACCAGGTCCGCCATAATGTGAAAATCGCTGCACCATTTGGAGGAGACAAAACATAGAGACAGGCTGTGACTGATGGCGTGGGCACATAATTAGGCACAGGTGGTTTGATCACGAGTCAAAGTGGATGTACTGGGAGCTTGGAACATGGTGTGCTGGGGTGGGGCTGACAAGTGAAAATTGCCACTTTCGAGATACACCATCTCAGTCACAAGAGACCCGAATCCTATTGGATACGTGACTCACGGTTGGATACTATGCGAAAAAGCGATGCTGAATGCTGCACTGGCGATGCGATAAGATGATGCCATGCGATATGGATAGCGAAGAAGCCTTGCAAGCAACGTGCTCAAACCTGAAAAGACGAGGAATAATCCGTCGACACTTACACTGCAGCCATCATGAGACACTGCAGCCTCAGGAGAACTAAAACATACTGTAGCGGCGAACACTGCACCGAAGTGGTGCACAAAGACAGTGAGCGACAGCACCATCAGTAATTTATGACCTCAGCGAGTGCGCACCTGTCGTCTCTCTATCAGCAGCGCGCCGCACCTGCTTGAACAACCTTCAAAACCTTCCAGAACTGCGCGGAGAGTCGCATCTTTCAAGTTGAGGTGGGATATCCATCGAATCGATGGAATTTCGGTCAACGCGTGTTGGGGGCTTTCGTTCTCTTGTGTCATTGAGAGCACAGAGCAAATACACGCACTGGCTGCCAAGGCAGCACATATCCTCACTGCAGACTATTGCGCAAGCCCTATAGAGATCACCAGCGCGCAAAGTGCTGTTGGTACATAGCGTTGGCGCAGCACAGTCCCGCGTTTGGGATCGCTGGTGGCCAGATGCACTAGCAGTCCGGCTTTCGCTAGGCGATACCAGTCTATGTTCATCATCCAGGGCAACGCTACTACAGTAGCTCACCGTCCTGGGGTAAAGTCCCCTCTCTCAGCGCGCGCGCTCTGGACGAAACGCATCTCTTTGTTGTAGCTCTATGATGTTCAACGCCTCACGGCTGGGTGCTGCAGGCGTGAGGGGGTGCCCCTTAACGCGCTGTGAGATCAGTCCGCGGCTCTGCTCGCTGAGTGTGTGTGTAGCTTGCTAACAACCTCAGGCGACTCATCGGCGCGCGACGGAGGGATGGCGCCCCCAGGCTGCAACTCGATGGTGCTGGCTGCAAACCTCGCTCTCTTCCATGCTCTCTCTTCTGCCTTGCCAGGCCCCAATCGGCCTCTGTTGCCTCAGCCATGCATGCGTTGGCATACACATGAAGCGTTTTTGAAGTTGATTATGAAAATAACCCAGCACCACTTCCATTTCCTCCCTCCCATTTACTGTGCAGGCCGCAGGTGCAGCCTCTTTTATGCGTCACTATGCCACACGTAGCTGTTTGCAAGGCGTCTGTGTACATTGCGAACGGCAAGTCGAAGTCAGGGTGTGATACCACTGGTAACTTCGCCGAGCACATGTCATTTTTCAGTGCCGCAAAGGCGTCGTCAGAGCCGCAAAGGTGTCCTGCCTTTGTCACGATGCATCTGCATCTGTCTTTGTCATCTACACTTGTAGTAATGGCGCAGCCAGCTTGGCGAAGTCCCGAGGAGGAGGACGAGGCTGTGCACAGTGGATACTTGACAAGATTAAGGCACAGACTCTCCAGGCAGAGGCGATGGAGGCTGCAGCCAACACCGGCGCACCCCTGCGCAAGGAGAAGGGGTCTGCAGGGGACTCCCAGTCAGGTGCCAATGCCATTTCTGCTGATGCTAGCTTTGAGAGTAATGTTGAAGGCTACCTCAAAAGCATTACAAGGTCCTCGGCGGATAAGAAACACAAGATTGAGTTAGATGATCGCAAGCTTTGAGCAGAGGAGGCCCGTTCGGAGGCTGAGAAAATTCGTGCGCAGACAGAGGCTAAGCGGTCCGCTGCCTCAGATGCAATGATGGCAAGAGTCCTGCATATTCTGGAAAAGAAGGCGTGAGTCCACGCCGTAACCTTACTCACAGGGGGCATCAACAACGTGCGTGCAGTAGGGGGGCTTGCTGAGCCCTGCCTTGCATGCTGCACGCTCTGAGGCGTTCTAAATACACGCTTTCTTCAATGTGAAAGTTATTATGCAATTCTGCTGTGCATGCACTGCGTCAGTGTGTATAGATTGTGTTCATGATTCAAATTGCGAGTTGGCGGCTGCTGGTTCCACTGCATGCATATAGTGACTGTTGTCAGTCTACCATTTCTGTACTTGAAGTACAAGCTTGGTTGCAGTGTATGAGTGCATGATCATTCAGAATACAAACAACGGGTGCAGGTTACTATTTCAGAAGCCATTGCAGATTGCACACAATATATTGAAGTGTTGGCGGCAGCAGCAAGTATTGCAAATCTTCATGTTTTATGTGATACAGACAAGTGTCACACGTCAATTGATCGGTTCCGATCTGGTTTGTGTATTATGGTCACCATTCCATGTCAACCAACGACCACCAATGCCAGTGGCAGTGGCAACAAACGCAGGGCATCTGTCAACAAAGCTACTGAATGGTGTTCAGCATGTTAAAGTACTCCTGTAAGGTGGGTGACATGATACCAAAGTACTCTGACGTCATCGACCCGTAGAGACATGTGTGGCACTTTGTGAGCAGGGCTGCCACAGCGTAGATACGCTCTATTGGCTGCAAGTAGAGCTTGAGGTTCTTTTTGAAGTCCACGAACGCGAACTGCTGAACCACCTGAAGGCAGGCAGGCAACATACAAACTGCTGATTAGAGTCTGCGGTCAGCATGGAATGTGCAAGCCTCCTATTAATAGCGTAGCTTGTCATTGATTTGATGTCAGGCGCCATCAGCGCAACTACACGGTGCTGCACGCGCATGCAATTGTCAGCAGCGCGACTGCACAGCACAACTGTGCAGCGCGGCGCTCAGCACGCTGCGCACGTTGACAAGTGGCGGCAACTCCACGTGCAAGGGTTGGCGCCCGGCGGCGCGCGGTACAAGCACAGGCTGGGCGAGTGGTGCGCGCCTGCTACCGTCGGTTCAACTCTGCAGCTCAGCATAGCACAGACGTGAGCGGCGTTGCTGCCAGCGGCAGCGCGCAATGCTGCGCACACTATAGCATACTATAGCACGCACATGTCATTGTGTTGCCACCAGCACAAGCGTGCCGCGAGCAGTTACTGTAATGCGCACATCAGGCGGCTGTGTCAGCGCATGCTTACCTTGCCAAATCCCCACTCCACGCAGATCCGTGCTTTGGACATGCTCTCGTTCTCCTCCCTCTCCTGTTGAGTCAGCATGGCCCCCCGGTGCCCCCTGCTCACATGGCTCAGCATATGCAGCATCTCCGTATACTTTGTACTGCTGCGCGTTGTTGATCTGCGCCGCTGACAGCCGAGCGTTCAGGTCCGAGTGCGTGAGCAGGTGCGAATCGTCGCGTCTGCCAGCGTATAGACCATACAGGTCGGCGATGATGCCGTTGGGCAACACGACGCCCTGCCACTTGAGTACATGCACCCGTTTGTGGCCAGAAAATATCTCCTGCTGCATGTTGTTGTGCACTGACAACTCCATGCTTACGCTGGGACCGAGCCGCCTGCTGAGCCGTCCGCCTGCCCCTTGGCTGTGAATGAGGCAGCCTTACTGCTGTGCCATGTGAGATGTCACGGCGCGCCGTGCCTGTCGCGTTGTCTGCAGCCATGGCGCCTGTGTGCTTTGCTGTCAAAGATGGTGCGACAGCTGCAGGAAGCATGTCATCTGCATGCATGGAGCCAGCAGCAGCTGCGGGTTTCCTCGAAGACGCCTGCCCAGCTACCGGTTGCTGAGCCATGTTGACGCCAGTGTGGCCTGCACCCCGTCCATGTGGCTCGCTACTGCGTTACGAGCCGCACGCATTAAGGGGTACATGCCGGTACAGCAGTCCAGAGCTCTCCGTTCCTGGCTCGAAAAGGCGGAGGTGTCGGCTCGAGCACTCCGGTCACCAGATGTGGCCTAGCGGCCTTGATGTGTCTACCAACAACTCATTCCACAGCGTTTGCCATATAAAAATGACCAGATCCATGAGAGGTAAGCTTCCAGCTTGTTTCAAGGTGGCCAGTGATTTTATTAGCAGTTGCAAGCAGCGCAGCATTGCTCAGCGCATGACGCTAACCCTAAACCAACATGCGGAGCAACCCTACTTCAACTTCAAGTTGAACATCAATATCAACTTGAAGTTGAACTTACAACTTCGAAAAATGCATACAGAGTTGTGCGTCTCATCAACCGCTACACATGTGCTGTCGCACTTGCACCTCTGCATGCACCGCTGCCACACCAGCATCAGCTACAGTGCGGCGGCAAGGAGGAGCCGTTGCCTCCGCAAAGATGCCGCGACGCTTGCTTTGATCAACGACTTGCCTCCAGTGCAGCTTCCGCGCATGTCATGGCCGCTGTCCCCAACAGCCATGCGCGCACCTGTGTTGCAGTGCTCAGAGTTGATGGTGCTGGGTTTGGCTCCACCACACACTGTGCTGTTGCTGCCACTGCTGCCGCATGCTGGTGCCGTCACGCCACTGCACCCGTCCGCGAGCGCACTGTCGAGCGAAGTCACTGTTGACCGCAAATCTGCGGCACCTGCCAGCAGCTGCTGACAAAGCTCCACAATCGCTTGAAGCGCAGCGCGGAAGGCTGTTGACCGCTGCCCACTGCAGCAGGACGCCGCATGCGCATCTGCGGGAACAGCAGACTCCTTCCCCCGGCTCTCCAATCTCGCCAAGCGTTCGCACAAGGCAGCAGCATTCTGGTTGAGTTGTGCAACCTGCTTGCGCAAAGCACGCTCCTCCTTGCTGGCTGTATGATTGCTGGCACCTGCTGAACTCTTTGAGCCAGCTGTAGCACGTAGACGCGCACCAGCATGACGGTGTGTGTTGTCACCACCGCGACGCATCATGGGAGTCTGCGCCGCTGAAGACTGTTCTCGAGACGCTATTGCTGTTGTCGCCGCCTGTATAGGTGACAAATTTCGTCTCAGCTGGGGATGCAGCTTCCGGCAGCGGGCCACCAAATGTCCGAGCATCCCACAATGAGTACACTGCCTGCTAGGGTGTCTGGCACCACTGCCGCGAGCAGAGGGCGCTTTTGCGACTGAAGTACGTGGAGGCGCACCAGCTACCGATGGCTCCGCTGCAACGGTGAGTGCGGTGCCAGAGTCGTGGTCGCCAGTTGCCATGTCGTGGCCACTTCCAGCTGCAGCCTGCTGCGTCCCAGCATCACCATTGTTGCTGAGGCATGTGGGGTTGACCATGCTCAGTGCCGTAGGCGCAGCATCGTTTTCGCTACTGCTGTTGAGCACTGCAGGGCGGTCCTCCTCATCAGGTCTGCTGCTGTCGGTATCCGACGCCGTTGTTTCGACTGGGCTCGCTGTATCGATGCTGACCCCAGCAGAACCGCCACCGACACCATTACAATCGACACTAGGTCGTGTCACAGTGCCTGCGCCACTGTCGCCTGCTGGATTTGAGAGCACAGATCAAATGTCCGCGCTGGCTGCCAAGGCAGCACAAATATTCTCACTGCAGACAGAGTGCGTGGTGGCTGCAGGAATCACGTCGCAGAGCGCTGGTGCGAGGTCAACATCGCTGCCTTCCGAGCTGCGCGGCACAGATGCGCTGCCATCACTGCTGAGCACTGTTGTTTCGCAGATGTTGTTGCGCGACGCGCTGCACTGCTCAGAAACGCCCTCACCGCCGTTGAGCACCGTTGGATCGCCATCACCAGTGCCAGTTGAGGCACGACCGCACGCAGGCGCTGCCATCGCTGCTGAGCACCAATGTTGCTGCAGGATGTGCTGCACTGCTCAGCAACGCCATTACCGCCGTTGAGCACTGTTGAATCGCCGTCGCCAGTGCCGGTGCCAGCTGAGTCGTGCGGCACAAAGGCGCTGCCATCGCCGCTGAGCCGTGTCGTGCTATGGCAGCAGCTGCTGCTGGGGCTGCATGATGCGGTGCGCGGATCTGTGGAGACACTTGCGCCGTCGAATGCTGTCAAGACCCCATTGCTGCCCTGCGCTCGCGCGTGCATCACCGCGCTAGAAGTAGAGGAGCTGTCCCTGGCCGTTATGGCACGAAACACCATGGCGGCTGGTCGGTGATCCCGTCACAAGAGCGGGTCCATCGCCGCACAGGTCTGCAGAGCCCCCATCGCCGCAGGCAAGCTTTGACGCGTTCGACGAACGCTTACTGAAGGCAAGCTTGGAGGAGCAGCTACGCAGTGGTCGCACAGCCTGCGGGTACGAGTGCATGCTGTCATCTGTGCAGAAGTACACGAGCGGCTGTGCCCATGATTGCAGGTCGCGAGGGTTGACGGCGTAGGCGGGCCTGCTTGTCTCCATTGGTGGCAGGGAGCAGGAGGTGGTGACCGCCATGTCGATCAGACGCACGTGTGTCCACATCACCGACACCACGTGAGCCGAGGGCTGCCCGTTGAAGATGGGGCGAACCTGAATTCTGAAGGCACCCGTGCGCGACTCTGGTAAGTGCAGCTGCGCATCACACCACGTTGCCAACATGGCCACTACGGCCATTAATGGGCCACCGCCATCAGGCCCATTTGCGGGAACAAGCGCAATGACACGGGTCCTTGCAGGCAGATGAAGTGGTGTTAAGCGCCATGCACTCACCTCATACTCCCTACCATGGCCATTGTGACCAAGAGGATTCCACACAGACACGTGGTCGTCGGCGTGCAGAAGCGGTTGAGACGCCGACTCTCCGTAGCCAATGACTTGTACAATGCGCGGCTTCGGTGTCTCGCCGTCAGAGCTGCGCAAGTACATGAGCGTGAGCTCGCCAAGCTGTGGGGACAATGGCGCAAGGAGCCCATGATGAAAGCTCATATCCACCTCAACAGGCTCCAGCTGACGGTCTGGCCGTAGGTGTCCCTTAGCAGTGCTGCCACCACCCCGCGTCAACGTTATTCGCCCATCGTTATGACAGTCACGAACTGTCCATACGACAAGTTCGAGGCCATTATAACCTTCGATCACGGTGCTTTCCGCCCAGCTCAAAAACATCGCCGGACGCCTCGTTGCGTGGTTTTAACGTCGCCACCATGATGCCACCCACCAAGCAGCCGGTGCCGTATGCACGAAAGTCTGGCAAGTCAGTAGGAACCCCGCCAGGCCGCATCAACGGCGTGCCAGCGCGCATGTCTGCTAGCTGCTGACGAACTGCAGGATGCTGGCCAGCCAGTGCCGCGCCTCGCGACCACGGCTGTAGAACAAGACGACGTGAGACAGGCTGATCGTGTGCAAGCACTCCCACATCAGTCGTTGCGGCTGAGTTTGTGGTCCATATGGCACCCTTGATGCACCTCTCACCGATACACCAGACTGCTGCGGCAGCGAAGTACCCGCTGCCTCCGGGCCTGATGAAAAGTCCCAAAGATTTGAGGCAGCCTCCGGAAGGCTGCGCAGAGTGTGTTTTGCCCCAAGCTGACGCGAATCCATGTCGACAGCTGCCAGGAATAATTCCTGATTGATATCACACCCTATTTGTGCTGCACGAAACTGAGAGCTGTGCAGCCACCCCCCCCCCCCCCCCCAGCGCCAAGCAGGCGATGAAGGGTTGCACAGCGAGCCAAGAGGATGTCAATCAACTGTCAATCACCAGCACCCACCCAAAACACGATAGTGCAGGAGCTACAGGCGACCCCCTCAGACAAAACGCGTATGCAGCGAACCCCGAGGACTGCGCCTGAAGTCCTTCAAAACTTGACCCTCCGGTGGATGTAGCGTGCCAGTAAATTGTTGATAGGGTCATTGACACTGCATACACCGCCAGACTGCCGCCAAGCCGCAAGGTGCGCGATGAACGACGCAACACGCGAGCCTCAAAAAGCACGGCAGTAGCGATCGCGAGAGGGCACTGTATGGACAGCCTACGAGCAAGCGCCAGCGTGCCAAAACGACTACTGGGCAGCAGCGCAAGCCACTCACCCAATGTCAGCCGCAAATACTCCCGCCAATCGCCAGAGCGCGCCACCCACGTTCAGAAAAAAATCAATCCGAAAACGCCGAGCTCAGCGCACGCCACGCCAAGCAAATTCCGAGCCAATCGCTTCAGCCACTCCTCCAGCAGCAATAACCCCCCCTGATAACCCCAAATTCTCATTGCAGGCCCTCGCGGTGGTAGACACTCACGTCCCTTGCAAATGATGGACTTCACGCGCAAGTTGAAGTCGCCTTCTTCCCGCACGCAGAGCCCGCCAGACCGTGGTAGACACTAAACGCATGCAGAGACGTGCGCGCTTCTCATCAACCGCTACACATGTGCTGTCGCACTTGCACCTCTGCATGCACCGCTGCCACAGTGGCCTGCACCCCGTCCTTGTGGCTCGCTACTGCGTTACGAGCCGCACGCATTAAGGGGTACATGCCACATATGCATGTACCCCTTAATGCGTGCGGCTCGTAACGCAGTAGCGAGCCACATGCCACACATTTCATATATGGCATGTACCCCTTAATGCGTGCGGCTCGTAACGCAGTAGCGAGCCACATGGACGGGTCACATATGGCATGTACCCCTTAATGCGTGCGGCTCGTAACGCAGTAGCGAGCCACATGGACGGGGTGCAGGCCACAAAGGCCTCATCCGTGTGGAATCTCGAGCGATTGGGCAGGTCGATGAGTCGTAGGGCAGCCGCAAGCCGCCCCGCAGCTTGGCAAAGTCTGCCTTGCGGATGCGCAGCAGCTGCCAGCCCTGAGCAGTTGTGAGGTCCGTCATCGTCCCAGCGGTGAACCGTGTGCTCCAACTGCCATACACGCTGGATGCGAGTGCTCGCCAGCAGCAATCCCGCAGCGGCAATTACTAAAGGCCGGGCCTCTGGGTTCTCGTCGTAGGCGTCGTACTCGTCGTCGGGATGCTCTTGGTGGAACTGCTGCACGTCCTGGCCACCAGCAGCACCGCTGCATGCTTTGATCTGCAGGCGCTCCCGTGCACAGAGAGCACGAAGACTGGTGCAGCGGATGTCGCGACGACGTTTATGATTCACCATTGCTGCTGCTATCTCTGACCTGCACGCTCCCGGTGCGCCTGGCTTTTCTAGTCCACAGCACTGGCGAGTGCAAATTGCGCCTGCTCTGTGAACGTCTAGCGCTGCCGCTACATCACGCTTTGGCCCGCACGCGGTGTGTGCCTGATTGCTTGTAACGTCCCCACGCCCTCCTGCCCTTCCGCAGCTGCTCTGATCGTGCCTATGCACGTCTATCTGCCTGCGTGCTGTAAGCCAAGTTGAAATTTTGACACCAGGCTCATTCGGGCCAAACTGCCGAGATAAGGCTTGTGCTTTTTGGGCGAAGGGCTTACGCCTAAAAAGTTTCAATAAGCCGCAACATAAGCCGAATTTAGGTTAGCGCAATCACACTGATAGTTTGTATGTCAGTGGGAAGACAAGTTGCGATAAACGCGAGAGAACATGATGGCTAAGATGTGACTCTTCGCGATGTTCTGAAATAATTCGCAGACATGTGAACACCCGCAGACAGCGCTGATTATGATAGCCTGCTCAGAGTAAGCGCCTACCTGCAGTCTGATATTTTTGACTTTGGCATTCCAGCCAGGCTTAGCATGGTCTTAAGTACAATGATAGTGACAGTGCTTGTTGCCACCCATCTTGCAGACTACGCCTGGCCAATGCATGCGACGCTCCAAGGCCTGTGCATGACTTGGCAGAGCTGGTGACCAACGATGGACATGACTAACGTTAGACTTCCACGTGGAGCTGCAGACGCGCCTGACTCAGTTGGATTTCAGAGGCGCAGAGTAGGATGACGCAGGCACCAATTACCAGATTTGGACGACGTCGGCATCCAGGCACCAATTAACTTGCTCGACAGCAACAACAACGCTAGCAAGCGCCGGCTTTGGGCTCAGCTGCAGCAGCTCGCCATGTGGACGCCGACTGCAACGACTATCAAGAGCTGATGTCAGGGTTGTACGAGCAGTTCCCTGGCAATGCCGCAGCGCGCCGCGAGAACAGGGACGTTGTGTGGGGCCTGCTGCCAATGCCTTCAAAGCTTACTGCTCCCCTTACTAACTGCAAGCTCCAGCCAACCTTCATCCGCATCGACCACTTGTGAGTTGCTGTCGTGCTGCAGCAGGTGTCTCTTGTCGGGCGCTGGACGTTGTTGTGACGCGCATCAGATCCATTTCGTCGTTGTACCTTGCAGTTCGCTCAGCGGTTCACAGGTGTCACACCGCGCATGCATTAACACCAATATCCTTAAGAGCCGCAGCAGTATACTTGCTGAAATCCGCAGCAATATACGCGCTGCAATTACCTGCAGACAGCCTGAGGACGAGCACAGCAGTTTCTGCATGGGAGTGCTACTAGTGGCACCACTCTTCATGTGTCCTTCACACGGGCAGGCAGGCGTGCTTGATCTGACACACTGTCGAATCTCAGTCACTGTGATGGGCTGTCAGCATCACATATGCCGAACCTGGCCATACAAAACCTACCGTCGTAGCAGCTGTATAGGTGACAGTCAAACAGGTGAACAACTGTCATCATTGCTGCGTGCCCAGTATATCTATCTGCTTGCACGCATATTGCATCCATCAGATCGCACCATACATGGGCGACAGGCAGTGTGTGTCACCATGATGTGACTTTGTTATTGCCGTGTCATGCGCTGCCCCTCGCATGTGCAGCGGCATGGGCAGGCTGTTTCCACCTACACGTTCAGCTGATGGATGGTTGGGGCCTCTGGTGGTATGCTAAGTTCATGCAGCCAAAGGAACCCAACATCAACACCACGCGGCAGCGCACCAACCAACTTGGAGCGAGCGCGGCTCGATGAAGGCAATCAAGCACGCCGGCCGATCAAGGTGACGCATCCTACCCCCGTGGCTCGTCGACAGCACGATCATGACTGCCGGCCACCCACTCAAGCTGCTGCTGACTACTGTCACCCAGGCCCTCTGGCCTTGACTACCGTGGAGGCAATATCAGGTGCCAAGCACAATGCTAAAATTGCTTGCAGCAGTCATTTCCATCTGATGCATTTCGATTTGCTGCTGTGAGTGAGTGGGTGATGCTCATTAATCAGGTACCTCTACCTGAATCGATCCAAGACTGCATTAGGCAGAGCTGCTCCGAGTTCTTGAACGTACCTTGTAGTAGTAGTACCTGTTCTGGTCGCGCCAAAGCCAGAATCTGCCGGCGCATTGTCTCAGAGTGGTCGTGACCCCACAATTGTCACGTTCGTTGCTTTAATTTCTCAAAGGCCTTTCTTGCCAATCATGAACCAGTCACTGTGGCCTTGGTAGTAGTTACGCTTGC
Organism: Tribonema minus; assembly: GCA_017506865.1. Taxonomy (NCBI): domain Eukaryota; class Xanthophyceae; order Tribonematales; family Tribonemataceae; genus Tribonema; species Tribonema minus. The sequence goes on along the minus strand of JAFCMP010000049.1, from coordinate 63,731 downwards.
TCTATGAGGTTTCATCCGCGCTCTGACCCAAATGGCGTGCGCATGTGGCCTGTGCACCCCGTCCACATATCCCACTTCCATCACCAACATGTGGCCTCAACGCCCGCCGTGTTGTGCACTGTCCGTGACGCACACCTACCGTCCGGCATGGCCGCCGGAGCGCTACAACGACACAACGCCTCAGCCTTCACTGACACCACCGCCGCATGTCCACCGCTCCATGGGCGACCTAGGGTTGCAACACTCGCACATACCTGCGCGCCGCTGACCTTCCCTTGTGGCCTGCATCCCCGTCCATGTGGCTCGCTACCGCGTTACGAGCCGCATGCACTAAGGGTTACATGTCACATAACCCCTCCCAGGAGCTTTGCTGTCAAAGGCGGTGCGACAGCTGCAGGAAGCATGCCATCTGCTTGCATGGAGCCAGCAGCAGCTGCGAGTTGCCTCGAAGACGCCAGCACAGCCACCGTTTGCTGAGCCATGTTGACGCCAGGACCAACTGCAGTGCTGCGATGAGGAGCAGCCATTTTCTCCGCGCAGACGTCGCGACACTTGCCTTAATCGCCGACTTGCCTCCAGTGCAGCTTCCGCGTATGTCATGGCCAATGTGCCCAACAGCCGTGTGCGCACCTGTTTGCAGTGCTCAGAGTGGATGGTGCTGAATTTGACTCCACCACACGCCGTGCTGCTGTGGCCTGCACCCCGTCCATGTGGCTCGCTACTGCGTTACGAGCCGCACGCATTAAGGGGTACATGCCACTTACAACACTGCTGCTGCCACTGTTGCCGCATGCTAGTGTTGAGACGCCACTTCTCCTGTCCGCAAGCGCACTGTTGAGCAAAGCCACTTTTGACGTTTAATGTGCGGCACCTGCCAGCGCCTGCCTAAACAGCCCTGCAATTGCTTGAAGCGCAGTGCGAAAGGCTGCTGATTGCTGCCACTGCAGCAGGACGCCGCATGCACATCTGCAGGAACAGCGGACTCCTTGCCCCGGCTCTACAATCCCGCCAAGTGTTGCGCAAAACAGCAGCATCCTGTTTGAGCCGTGCAACCTGCTTGCGCAAAGCACGCTCCTCCTTGCTGGCTGTATGATAGCTGGCACGTGCTGAACTCTTCGAGCCAGCTGTAGCACGTAGACGCGCACCAGCATGACGGTTCGTATTATCACCACCGCGACGCTTTTTGGGAGTCTGCGCCGCTGAAGACTGCTCCCCAGACGCTGGCGCTGTTGTTGCCGCCTCTAGAGGTGACGTTTTGCGTCTCAGCTGGGGATGAAGCTTGCAGGAGCGGTCCACCAAATGTTCGAGCATCCCACACAACTACACTGCCTGCTGCAGTACCTGGCACCACTGCTGCGAGCAGAGGGCGCCTTTGCGATTAAAGTACTTGGAGGCGCACCAGCTATCGTTGGCTCCGTTGCAGCAGTGAGTGCAGTTCCAGAGCCGTGGTCGTCAGTTGCCATGTCGTGGCCGCTTCCAGCTGCAGCATGCTGAATTCCACCATCACCATTGTTGCTGAGGCATGTGGGGTTGACCATGCACCTGCTCAGTGCCGTAAGCGCAGCATGGGGTTCACTACTGTTGTTGAGAACTGTAGGGCCGTCATCCCCATCAGGTCTGCTGCTGTTGGCATCTGAAGTCGTTGTTTCGACTGGGCTCGCCATGCTGATGTTGACACACCAGCAAGACACCACCGACGCCGTATAGTGCACCCCCAAAACAGCGTCGTCGGCGGGGCAGGGATGGCCACAACATACGTATTCAGTGTGAAGGAGGGCGCAGGTGGGGGCAGCACTGAGGTGAACGTGTGGGATGTAAGGCAGGTGTGGCCTGGCCAGGAAATGCTGAGATGCCCGCCAAACGGCATATTTGCTCCGGATCCGGGCCTCCCCCAACCCCGAAGGTTTCCTCAACTCCTGCAATCGTTGGGGTATATCCCTGGTCCGGCCACACAAGCACGCTACGCTGGCACCGCTGATGCGCAACCCGCTGCTGCTGCCCGAGTCTGGCCATAGCTGACAGTTGAACCGACAGTGGTGCGAGGGTATGTCCTTCCTGGCCACACGCACAAGCGAGCATTTCGTTGCAGCGTTCACATCCCTGCTCCGTTTCAGCACAAACTCAGCATTGCTGCCACACAGGCGTGACACTTGCAGCCTTCTTCCTGCATGGCCAAGCTTTGCTTTGAACTGCCCAGCCGCAACGATGCCTTTTGTTTGCAATGTCTCTTCGCATTGGCGATTGTCGCTCTCTGCAACTGCCATCTCATGTTGCTGCTGCATGACATTGCCACAGATAGCGTGTTACAACTGTTAAGAGCCAGAAGCCGCGTTATGTAAAGCAAGTACTTGTGCAGCCTTGCTTATGCAAAACAAGTATGTAGAAGTGTCGCTTGCGCAATGACGGACGTTGACCGACCCCACGATGGTGCTTTGCGTATGTGACGAGTGCGATCAGATGTAGAGCAAGAAATGCACTTTGTACAGCTGTAAGAGACTGAGCGCATTGCTTGCATGAGTGAGCTCGGCGTGTGTTTGATATGCGTGCGTACAGGTGTAGAGCAGGAGGATTGCATTCGAGAGCTTCAACTGTAGAGGCATTGAGCTCATTGCTTGCATGAGCGCCTCAGCGTGGATGCAGTTGGAGGGTCACCGGCAGGGTTGTTGTGTGGCAGCGGTGCATGCAGAGGTGCAAGTGCGGCAGCACTTGTGTAGTGGTTGATGAAGAAGTGCACAACTCTGCATGCATTTATTGAAGTTTCACGTCCAATTGCAAGTTGAGGTTGATGTTCGGCATGTACCCCTTAATGCGTGCGGCTCGTATCGCAGTAGCGAGCCACGTGGGGTGCAGGCCACAATTGATGACGGCACATCGAGGTAGTGACTGACGCGTAAATTATGTCCGTCACGCTGTGGAAGTGACTGACCGGCTTTGACGGCGACGCTGAACTTCAACTTCGTTTTACTTTGAACTTCAATTTTTATCTCAAACTTGAAGTTCTGGTATTGCCTGTGTTGACGTGAGAGCCTGCTTGTCACGCGTGAGAGCGAGCAGCAGCAGCACGTCTGCCGATAGGGGTCGGAGCGGCCTCTGCCATGAGTCCATCAGTGTATATATAGCTAGCTGCCGCTGGCGGCAGAAGTACTGGGAGGGTGAAGTCTGTTCAGGGAGGGGGGCGTTGTACGCCTTGCTGAGGCTCGCTTAGGGTGTCCAGAATAGGCATTCACTTGGATATGCTGTTGCACACTCCAGACGCAGTCGCAGATGCACATTGCTGCAAGTCTGTACATGGTACACAAGGCCAGATTTATGCGTGGCACTGATGTTAGTTAGACACACGGTGGCGACATGACTATGTGCGCCCAGGTGTTGTCGATGCAACGCATCTCGGTACAACCTGTTAAAAAAAAAAAAGCAATGTGGGAATTGGGGTGCGCCAGTCTCCTGTGTGTGTGTGCCGTGAATATATGTCGCTGTTGACTGCCCGACCTGCTCCTACCTCGACCCAGCAACTCCTGTGTGCCTTGAGAAAGGGGGTCCACCCTAACTCCCATAATAACCCAAGTAGGCCACCATGGTTGGCAAGAACAAGCAGCAGCAAGGCGCTCAGGCTTATAGCTCGGTTTTACAGGTGTCAGAAGTGATTAGAATCAAGCATCTGCAGTGGCAGAATACGGCATAAGGCCAGTGTGGCAGAATATGGCTAAATAGCCCCCTCTAACCCTAGGGTCGGCTCACAAGAAGTCCAAATAACGCACATGACTCAAACACATTGACGCTTCATGTGTATATATCCTGTAGGCATATGAATGAAAAACGAATCAAAAAGATCGTTGAGCTCTAGGTGACAAGGGATGGTTAGCCGCAAGTGCCTTCCACCAATAACCGTGGTTGCCGCTGCTGCAGTCATTGGCCACGAGTCAAACAGTGCCACTATAACCACAGTGGGTAAAAAGACTTCTGTGTGCAAGCTTTTTAGCGTTCGAGGCATGGGTGTTTAGTATGGACAGGTCTCACGTGTTCGGTAGGCCAGCTCCAACCGGCAGCCCAACACAGAGGTTCAGCAGCTAATGACAGCACTCTTGAATGCGCGTAGTGCAGAAGGTGATGAGCGGGTTTTGAACCAATCCATGCGGCGACATGGAGGCTCCAGGTTGTTTAGCACGAGCTATCCGTAGCGTTCTCCTTTCCTCAACTACGAGCAGTAGCATAGCAGGCGAAGCGCGGGTCAGGAGTCTTGTCTCACCCCCTAGCTTCGCCGCGCTAGAGTAAGCCTCCTTCCTCTAGCTCCAGCTGCCCAGTTTCCTTTCCGTCCAGGGTCGTCCGTCGTAGTGTTCAAAACGTAATCTATGCCGTACGTAATAGGTTCATTTTCTTCGACTTGTTGACATAATGCAGGGCACAGATATGTGCTCCCCTGCATAAGCGAATCATATGCAATGATTCAAATCATAACTTACCGTTACATCTGACCCTTGTGACTGATAAAAGGTTCACATTCTACATTTACATGAATATTTCAATTAAGTCATGTGCAAAAAAGATGTGCATCCAGTCATGTTTTGCTGCAATATTCTCGTGTGACTTGCATTTATACACTATATCATGCAATGCCACTTACTGCACCGGGTGCAATTGCCTCTGCGCTGGCCATGGAAGCGGGTGACTCCATCAAAATTACACATACTATAGCTATGACTGCAGTGCATGCCTTGGTGTTGCAGGCACTATGTGTGCACCACGATTCTGAGGAGTCAATGGTTTCAAACACCCCATACTGTGCGCTGAGCCTGCTATGCTTCCAGGGCAGGCCAGTGCCCCACGTTGCTACCTGCGGACCGCTCACTCGCCTGTGCTGCACCGCCCACTCCTAGGCGCGCGGACAAGTGCATGGCGCACGCTCCTTGCATGATGGTTACGCTGACCTACATTCTGTGCGCTTTCAAGTGGGTGTTGTGCATGTTAGTGCATTGTTTCTGGGGGGGTACTCATGGCCATTACGGTGTACTGTATGAGCATCTACCAGTTGCTCACTGTGGCACTCAACGGTAGGGAAACACACACAACATAATGGGATTGTGTTCTTGAATCTTTTTGATGTTACAAGTGTTTCTCTTGTTGGTGAAGTTGTTACTTTCCTTTCTCAGCACTGAAAATTAGTCATTTTGAGGGCATGCCGCGAACAGCAGATTGCCCTTGACCAGCGCAGACGTCCGTTTGGTACTCAAGTTTCCTTGGTTGACCAAGGCCCAAAGGCACGCCAGCCCATAATTCTGGCGGGGGTAAGCATTGTGCTACTGCCCGCCCGCTTGCAAACACAAATGCAGGATGTACATCACTTCTACTTGGTGAGGGGCATGAGGACTACGGTGGCCCCTGTGTGTACTGCTTTAAACCGTCGTGCCTGTCTCCCCCCGTCTCCGCCCCCCCCCCCCCCCCCTCCCCCCCCCTCCCCCTCCGCTGCATAACCTCAATACTGCCCCTCATGCCATTATGGCATTCCCCTCCTCGTCGACCCCCTCCTCGTCAACACCGCCCTCCCCGTCATCGACGCCCCCCCCCCCCCATCACCGCCCTCGTCGCCGTCGCCGCCCTCCTCGCCGTCCTCCTCGTCGCCGTCCTCCTCATTGTTGTCCTCCTCGTCGCTTTCCTCCTCATCGCTTTTTTCCTCTTCGGTGTCCTCCTCCTCCAAGGGTCTTGTGCGCCCAGGTGGTCAATTCATATTTGGCATGAGTTTCCTCACTGCTGTATATATGATCTGCTGCTAGAAAACTACACACCTCAGCATTCCTGAGACCTCAGATCCACACGCCCGTGTACTGTGTGCAAGCCCATATGATATGGAAGCAATGCCAGCAGCCAAGGCAGTGCAAAGAAGTCCAGTCAGGATGTCATGGTGTCAGGTGTCTTATATAGCACAAAAGGCATTCGCACTGCAAGCCCTATTTCAACTACTGCTCCACCTAGGGTTGCCTCACTACAATCGCCCCCTGCATGGATCTTCCACTCCACAAGTCGAAAGCCATGCACTCATGTGAGGCGCCCTAGATACTACACATGCAATACTGCTACGAAATGCAATGCAAGCACAGCAGTCCTCCGCGACAGCCGAAACTCTCAAATAACACGGGCATATACCAGCAACCCTCCGCCACCAACACGTCTCAGAAAGACAGTGGCGCATCTGGCTGGAGTGGCAACTACGTTGTTGCAAAACAATACTATATCCTAACGCTGCAACAAACAAACTTGAAAGCAAGCAACTTGCTCCGCTGCTATATGCACCCCCGACATGTTGGCATTGCGCAACCAACGCAAGCAAGTGCACCACCATTCTACAGCTACTATAGTATTTACGCCCCCGACATGTTGGCACTGCGCACTTATCCCCCCCAGCGTTTGTGTAACACACGCAAAAGAAGTGCGCATGTACAACTGAAACAAAACTAAAGGGTGGGCGGGTGGGTTTGTGCGCCCAGGTGGCCAATGCAACGCGTTTCGAACTGTACGACAATCGCCCCCAGACACTACACTGCTGATGGTATGCAAGCGGTGTGGTGTCTAAACGTACAGGCTCAACAGTGAACCTGCAAACAAGCGCCCCCAAGAGCCAAACCGCTCAAGATGCACTGGTTAGACACATGGCGCACAAAAGAGCTGCTGCCGTCTGTCTGTGTCTCACAAACATCAGCACAATACGTGCTGTGAACAGCCTGATCGCTGCTGAAAGACACTGCTGCACTTGTGCGTGCGCCGCTGCGCACATCCGCTGCTGGTGTGTCTGGCGGCTCCGCGCCAGCGCCATGCCCGCACATGCTTGTGCGCCATCCGAGCGCCGCCTTGTGACGCGCCTGCTGGTCACGAAGGCGCTGTTGCTCCTCAAGCGTATGCGCCGCCCAGTACTCCCGCCGCTTCTGCTGCCGCCGTGAGAGCGGCCGCCCCAAACCGCCGCCTGCGTGCCGCATGCTCCGCCGCCCAGCGCTGACGCCCACGCGCTATTGCATCGGCACCGTTGCCGTCGCCGTCGGCGAGCTCGCCGCGCCCATGCCGCCACTTTGGTGGCGTGCGCCGCCGCCGCCGCCTCGCGCGCCGCCGCTGCCACCCCGCGCGCCGCCGCTACCGCCGCCGCGTGCGCCGCTGCTGCCGCCGCCGCTGCCGTTGCCGCGCGCGCCGCCGCTACCGCCACTGCCGCCGCCGCGCGCTGGGAGCGGGGTTGCAGTGTCGCCACTGTCACGCGCGGCACTGCGTGCGCGCAGAGATGAAAGCGCCGCTGTCGCCGGTGCCGAAAGCGCGGCTGCAGTGCCGCCGCTGTTGTGCCCGCCGATGTCGCATGCGCGCACAGCTGCATGCGCCGCCGTTGTCGGCGCTGAGAGCACGGCTGCAGTGCTGCTGCTGCCAAGAGCGCCACTGCTGCCTGCTTGCGATGTTGTAAGCGCCTCCGTCGGCGCTGAGCGTGCGGCGCATGCGCCGCCGCTGTTGTTGGCGCAGCTGTTGTTGTCCGCGCTGTCGTCGCCTGCACGCACCGACGCCAGCACTGTAGCCACTGGTGAGCGTGGCGCTGTGCCGAAGCTGATGCCGCTGCCGCTGTTAAGAGCGTCAGTGCCGCTGCCGCCAGTAGATGCCGACACCAAGCTGGCTGCTTGTGCACATGCGAGTTGCTCCCGCAGTGCAGCCAGCGCCTGCGCGCGCTCCCGCGTCGCACTCCATGTGCAAGGTGCACACACTGCGCATCAGCGGCCCTCAGCCACTGTTGCAGCCCCTCTGCACACGCTCTGCTCCTCGCAGCATCCTCCTCCAGCTCCGACACCCGTCTCCTCAGCTGCAAAAGCGCTGCTGTACATTATGGAACATGTCAAGGCCATGCACCTGCGCAAGCAAGTGGAGGCCTGGCGAGGAACCATGTAATCCGGTGCTATAGCCAGACAGGGTGACGAGATCCGCTTCTGTGTGGACTTCCAACGGTTGAATGCGTTGACTGAGAGAGATGGCAGAGGATTGTGAGTTTTTTTATGACATGGTACATCAGATGAAGGGCATATTGTCAAGCTATATGTCATCAGTTGACATGGCTGCAGGCTATCATCAGATACCACTGCGGGAGAGCGACAAAGCAAAGACGGCGTTTCGCACACCTGATGGGGGATTGTGGATTTCACCCGCCTAATGCACAACACCCTGGGCCGGCCCTAGGTGCGTATGCAATGGTGTACGTCGACGATGTGCTGATATATGACGATTCAATTGAGTCCCATATCGCACACATCAAAGATGTGCTGTCAAGAATTGAAAAGGCCGGATTGAGCGTGGAGATTGCCGAGATCGCCACACGATGAGTTTCCTCACTGCTGTGTAAATGTACTTTTTATTAATTCTCGCTCAGGGCGCGAAAAAGCCCAGATGATTGGCATCTAGCTGTACGGAATCTACATGTCGTATGACAGTCTGAAAGTGTCGTAACGACAACCACTCAAACGCCGCCGCCGCCAAATGGCATCTCGGGATCCTCCCCTACGTCCTCCTCCATGTGCCCCCCCCCCCCCTGGATTCTGCCATGTGTGTCATGACACGGCCAGAATACGCCATGTGGAGCGCTGCCAACCGTGTGACAGTGCCGAGCGTAAGCGCGCCAGGGCAATGCCCTTAAGAGCTTTAGGGCGCGCTCCTCCGGGCACTGACATCCTGCTGGCATACTCCGTCGCCACAGCCTCCAGCAGCTTCCGCCCCTGCTCCCAGATGCTGCCGAATGACCTGATTGCTAAAGTGGCAAGTTTGTAGCAATTCTGATCATAATGACCAGAATAGTGGGTACTTTTGGCGGCCTCTTAGTCGCGGCAGCATCGCTCGGGGTCTGCTGCAGTCTTCTGCGACCCGCGACGCCACCTGTGCCTCGAAGCAGGTAATGTCCACCATGAGCGGTAGGTGGCGTGTTGGGTCGTCGTAGCCGGTCACCGGGAAGGCGTCAGCAGGCAGCACAATGTCCGTCCCGCGACTCCCCGGCGGCCTGGCGGACCCCAGAAACGGCGTGTAGTCCTCATCCACCAGTCCTGTTTTGAGGTATTGCCGCAGGATGCGCTGCGTGGCCCTCTTGACGTTATTGTGGGCGATGGTGTCGTGCGCCTTGACGCGTAGCGCTTGACACAGCCGTGCATGCAGGGTACCGCCCACCGACTTCCCGCACAGCTTGCAGCCTGTCGTCTGTTCCTTAACTCCGATGGAGCGTTTGACGGCCAGCTGCCAGGATAGGCCATCGAACGAAGCCACATGGGCTCGTTGAGGAATGCCATGCCGATCGAGTGCATGTGGCGCTGCGACCGGAATCGAGCAAGTGCTTGCGTGCGTTGCGTGCCCTCCGGCAGCTGTTGCAGGTCCGCCTCCACTTTATCTGCAAGCTCGGTAGCGACGGCATCTGCAAGCGCACTCTGATCGGGGCGCTTCAGGCTACACTGGACCTGCAGAGCACTGACGTCAAGTACGCCGTGAGCAGCATCCGCACCGGTGCCACCATCTGCTGGCGGCGGCGGCTGCTGCATATGTGGCTGCTGCTGCAGCAGTGGCATTAGCGTTGGTGGCAGCGTATGTTCCAGCTTGTCACCTGTTGCTGCACGCAGGGATGCGGTGTGGCGATCGTCCGCATGAGGGGCAGGCGCGCCACCTCTGCAGCTGCTGCGCCTTGTAGCATTGCTGGTGTGGAGCGCGCAGCGCCTGCATTGGTGGCTGCCGCTGCTGCGTGCGCTGGAGCAGCTGCGCCGCCTTCCGTTGCTGCTGCTGCCGCAGGTGCTGGTGCAGCATCTGCCGCATTGGCCGCTGCCACCGCCATTGCCGCTGTCGCAGCCGGCACAGCGCCGCCTGCTGCCGCAGCTCCCGCAGGTGCTGCTGCAGCAGCCCTAAGGCCTGGAGCACTGGCAGCTGTGTTGCCTATGCCCGCAGCAGCTGCTGTTGATGCTGCAGCTAGTGGTGCCGCCGAGGCAGCTTGAGGTGCAACTCGTGCTGCCGCTGCTGCTGCCTCTGATGCTGGAGCAGCTGCTGCTGCCGCCGCTGCTGTTGCTGCCAGAGTACTTGCGCTGTGCGCTATCGTTGCTGCTGCTGCTAGTGCCACCTGTGCTGCCGCCGCGGCCACTGGTCCAGCGGCAGCTGCGCCATGTGTCGCCGGAATGCTGTGCCATCAGCAGCCGGAACTGAAGCGGCTGTGCCGCCTGCAGCCACTGCAAGTAGTTCTGTAACTGTCGCCACCGCCAGGGCGGCAGCGCGGCTTGCCGCTGATGCAGTTGCTGCCGGAGCGGTCGCGCCTCCACTGGCAACCGCCGCGGCCTCTGCCGATGTAACAGTTGCCGCTGCTGACCAGGTGCTGCTGGTGTTGGTGTTGCTGCCGCTGCAGCCGACGCCGCTTGTGTTGCCGCGTCCTCAGCAGCGTTGTCTGCAGCTTAAGGAGTCGCCTCAGGCTGCTGCAGCACCCCCGCCCGTGCTGGTTGCAGCGCTTGCAGCGTGCCCGCCACATACGCAGCATCAGCAGTGTCGCAGGCGCTGGTAATGCCAAGGCCACCATGCCGTGTTGGGAGTCGCGCTTGCTGTAACACTGGGCCGTGCGCTGCCAGATGGAAGTGGGCCCCACTTAGCTCAAACTGGCCCCATGTCTGGCTTGGTGGCTGCAGGCCCATTGAGTGTTCGAGTACCCACTGCGTGACGCGATCCCACTCCTTGGCGGCTGGCGCTGTCTGTGTAGTGGGAATGGTGCGCAAGCAGTACGTCATGCGAGGCACCACACAGTAGCGCAGTGACCTGAACATAGCACTCGGAGATGTCAGGCGCGCGCATCGCTCTGCAAATCGAGCCCCTGCCCCGCCGGCACCCGCTTCCCTGCGCAGCCATGCCTCCACAAAGCTACTGTGGCTCACCGGCACCCCCAGCAAGGTTCTGATTTTCGTTCGTATCCCCCACTAGCTGAACGCCCAGCTGCTGCAGCAGTTGCCGCTCGTGGTCTGTCACCACATGCCCTCTGCCAGGCAGCGCGCGTGACTTGGTGAGGTTTAGCTCCAGCCCCACCTCCGCAAAGTGTTGTTTGAGCTGCGCCACCGCCTGTATGTCATCCTGAGTCAGCGTGCAGGCGCCTGTTCGGACGTTGGCATCGTCCATGTAGGCGCCCATCCGCCTGCGCGCTGCGCGGCCGCCGCCTCATTGAACCGTTTCAATTACTGAGCAATGGCACCGCAGAAGAACATCGGTGCCGCGGGGTCCACCTGCTTAAACCCGTGCTGAGACATGATGACGCGCGTGGAGCCGTCGATGTGCTGGAACAGCAGGCGTGGCCGAGTGCGCTCGTATGTGCCGATGAAGTATTTGAGGAAGTCCGGCAGCTGTGCTGCCACCCATTCCGCTGCCGCCAGGACGAACACCATGTTAAAGGCATTCTTGAGGTCCAGCATGAACTGCCAGTGACCAAGCTCATACGCGAGTTGGCCGGCCATGGCCGCCTTCTCCACTCCTGCTGAGACAGCTACCCCATACTGCCCATCTGGCTCAAGGAGCTCCGCCAGGAAGTCTTTGCGGGCTGCCACGTACACCAAAGTGCATAGTCGCTGCAGCACCTCGCCGCAAACGATGGGCCGCTGCTTAGCTGTACCATCTTTCTGCCAGTGCTGTTCTGCAAGTGGCGTCAGGCGCCCCGTGCCATGCAACTGCCAGAAGGCATCCGGCAGCCGCGCAGCCTCCCGCATAAGGGTCTGAAGCCACCGTGTGAGGACGGCAGCAAACTCATGCCGTCCCCAGCTTGTGCGGTAGCGCGTCCTCTACAGTAGGTGGCTGTAGCGCAGCCCCGATGGGGCTCAGCAGGCTGCTCCACTGTAAGGGCTTGCTCGCTGGATGAGCTTGGCAACCGTCTCTGGCTCAATGCCCTCCCCCAGGGCCTGTAACAGGCTGAGTTCTGCTGGCATATTGGCTGCGTTCGCCACAAGCTGATTGACCATGGTGGATAGTTCATGTAGTTGTCCTGCTGGCGCAGGGGGGGGGTGTTTGGACTGCATGGCGGCAAAGCAGTCATCATCGGGTACCGCCACCGTTTTGGGCTGAAGGAATCGCGCTGCCTGCTGCAGCCCCCCTCGTGTGCCCATGCACTGTAGGACTTAGGCGTTGATCGCTGCCTCTGTTTGCTGGCGCGCGCGCCAGCGCCGGTGCGCACGCGCATGTGCGAGGAGCGCTGGCACCAACCGATCAAGCTCACCGCATGCCAACATTCTGATTCTGTCGGAGCGAGTGATGCCAGGTGCGCCATCGGTGGAGGTGATGAGTGATGGCGTGAGGTGGTGTAAATTGTGGCTCGTTGCAGTCGCTGCACCCACCCTGCGGAATCTGGCTCACGCGCCGCATTGACGAACATGGTGATTGTGTGTGCAAACAGATGTGTTGCTGCGTTCTCTAGTGCAGCTCCCACATAGCGGCGATTGCGTCGTCTGCTGCTCCCGCGTTCCGGCCTCGTTGAGCTGACGGAGGAGCTGCTGCCCCCAGCCTAAGCAGCAGGTGCCTGCTGCGCATGCGTTGACCCCTTTGCATAAGGGTTGCCGATGGGTGTGCACGCCGGTTGCGGTTGTGGCAGCGACGTGGTCTCCGGTGCAGTCGATGCATCGGGTGCAGGCGGCGCTGCTGATGCTGGCGTTGACAAAGTTGACGCTGCTGCAGCGGATGAGGCGATAGGCCTGCAGTTGCGACAGACTTGCCCGCGCTGGGATGTCCAGTCTGAATGTCTTGTTTGCATGAAACAGGTCTTTGCACAAAGCACACTCTGTGTAGGTGGTTTGCAAGTGCGAGGTGCTGAGGTCGGAGCGCTCCAGGAACATTGTTGCTGTCCCACTGTGGTGTGTACTCAGTACTACTCACGCCTGCACAAGCCTGAAGGTTGCTTGCCCGCCTGGTAGTGGAGCTCGCTGAGGCCTCTTCACTGAGTTTTCTGCATGCCAACTGGCTTCTGACAGTGTGCACACGTGCGCACCTCAAAATATTCAAAGGCGCGGTCGCGTCATACGGTGCCTGCGTGCGCAGCACAGCTGCCGCCTGCACGCGCTTTGACGTCCTCGATCTCATTCTCCTCGCTCTCCACCGCAGCGACATCAGATAATGCCGTGGCTGGTTGAACTGGCAATGGCGTCGGTCTCTGGGGGAGCGCATCTGTGTAAGCGACGTTGCACGCGGCCAGGAACTTTGCTGTAGAGGGAAGGTTTGAGTTCGGTACGCAGCGCCGCGTCCACTCACTCATCTGCTTGCTGGTGGTCTTGGCGCTGCCGTACAGAGCAAGGGTGAGCCCCACATAGAGAGCACTGACGTCAGAGAAGGCACTGGAGGCCACCCCCAACACAGTCTTGGCCGCAGTGTTTGCGCTCTTGCAGAAGCGCGAGTTAATGTTCTTGCACGACGCCGCTGACGCCACCTGTTTCATGCTCCGTAGCCGTTTGAGCCCGTTGAGAAAGCTGTGGGATCCGCACAGCAGTAGAATCACATCCGTCTTGCTGCTTGGGCTGGCCTGGAAGAGTACCCACGGGTATGGCGCACGCTCGCGCTCCCTCTCCGCAGCGCTGAACTGGCCCGTTGCCATCAATTCGGCCAAGCTGCGGCCGCTCATGAACGCCAGCGCGCACACCAGCTCAAACACCTTGGGGCGAGAGTAGTCTACTGTTGCCAGCATGTCGTCCATCAGAGCTCGCGCCGTGGCACTCAATCTGTCGGCGGCACAACCATTACCCTGCGTGTGAAGCTGCTGTGTCGTAGCCCGGCCATCAACTGTCGGCGCTGATGCTGACGCTGCCGCCGCGGTGCCTGCCGGCGGACCAGGCAGCTCTGCCGACTCGGGCACCCGCACGAGGTCCGCCAACATGCGGTCCACGACAACGCTGCCGGTGTAAGACCTTGCCGCAGTCTGCTCAAGGCGTCCTCTCGCCTTGAGGTTGCGTTGATTGCATATGCTTAGCTCGTCGAAGCCAATGACGCGCTCCTTGACCCGACTTGCCCATGCTCTCTCCTCACGGCCTGTGGCGCTGCGCGCCATCTGCTCTGCGCGCTCGACAGCCTCGTTCAGTCCTGCCTTGTACATGCTACTGTTCTTGACCACGTCATCGCCACAGGTCTTGCGCCATGTGCGCCTCGCGCACAGCGTGTCAGCGTGACAGATGTCGGGGCGGTGCTGCTGCAGGCAGCCGGCCACTAACTTGGGGTCTCTTAGACTATCCTTCTGCAGCAACTCGGCGTGCGCTAGTGAAGTCATGTGCCGTGTTGATCGCATACCAACATTTTTTTGAGGATGGAAGTGGTGATCGCACCACTGGTCCGGTGCGCTGCAGCACAGGTGTGCTTGCCCTGCACGGCACAGATGCAGTAGCCTTTCTGAAGGACCAGGCGCAGTACAACGGGGCCTGTGAGGGCATCAACAAAGCCGACAGTGTTTTACCGTCATGTTCCCATGTGCACCTGCCAGACTGAGTGAGGTTGCTTGTGCACGGCCATGCAATAAGGCTGCTACTGCTGCTGTTGGGCATCAGCGGGCTCTGCGTTAAGCATCAGCCTGGACGGGCGAGAAGATGCGGCTACCAGCAGTGGGGCGTTACTCGCCTTGTGAGAGCGACAACTATGCATGCCACGCAGTGCGGCACTGATCAGCGTTGGCCATCCCCGTCGGGAAGAAGGGGCGCCAGATGAGAAGCACCATCTCGCCCTGTCAATGACCAGGGCAAAAGCCGTGGAGAGGGCACCCGCCGAGACCGTGCCAGCTGCGGCGCTCCACAGTGGCTCTTCAGGAGCAGCTCATGCGCAGCACTTGGTGCAGCATCATAAACAGCAGCAGCAGTGTGATGTGTGCGCTGGGGCCGTGGCGTCACCTGCGACCGTGCTGAGCTCAGCAGTCTCTGTGTCCGTTTTGCAGGCACGGCTGTCACACACTGGCAGTGTATCTAGTCCGCTCGAACTTTCCGATGATGCACATACTGAATGACTTATACTCGTAAAGGCACCTACAGAGGCATGGTGTCCTATGCATTATCTGGTTCACTTCTATGCAGCAGCCTAGCCTGCACATTGTTCTGCATTACCAGACTGTAAGTGAGTTCATTGAAGACGTCCCACAAACCGGGCCCACCCTGGTCGCTATAAATACTAGACCGTCAGTTCATCAAACACACTCAGCCTCGTGCAACCAGCTAAACTAGTCGTCCACAGTGACCGTTCCGCACTCAGCGGCGCACAACCAGCCTGAGTGACAGTGTGAAGTTAGAGACAACTTGCAGGCAAACAACATAACAGCAGTAGTATAGCAAAACATGGATGTGGCGCCCCACAAGAGTGATCACCTCACAGGCGTGCACTGCGCAAGAAGCAGCTGCAGAAACTGATGAAGAATGTTTACACCAGTACACAAAATAAGTCAGGCGCACTGCATTTATTGCCACAATTGCCATCATGGCTTCGGAGGCTCTACCCAGCCGGTACTGGGCTGAGCCCTGACGGGCCAGTGTCATCCGTATGGGCAAGCAACAGCACGAAGAGAGTGACTATAACGGTGCGAGTGCCAGCCCGAATAGACACATCGTGCTCGTCGTGTCAAGCAGCAGCAGCTGCTGCAGCAGAAGCAGCGGCGGCAGCGGCGCACCAGGACGACCCGCCCTGCACAGGCAACCTGACAGACTCGACATTAGGTACTTGATGTGTCTCAGCGGTTCAGCAAGGTTGCCGTGCGGATTGCTTCCTCCATGAGGTCCTGGTCGCGCTTCCAGTAGGTGTTCTCAGCGAATACCTTGCCCCGAAAAGGAACATTTCACTTCGGGATCGCCGCCGCCGCCGCCGTGCCGCACTTGATGGCATACAAAGCCTTCACCTTCTTCCCGATCAAACACTCGGTGCCTGCCTAGATGCGGACACCCATCTCGGCTGCGACCGAGTGCATGCTTATTTCGGGGCCTCGGTGCGCAACCTGCGCCAAGGGCGTCGCCACGCTCAGGTCATCCTCGCTCATCGGCCGTGCGACAATGAGTGCGCCGTCATCATGTGCAGGGGTGTGTACAACACGGCGCACCAGGTCTCCGAAGGCGATCCTGTCACGCGCGTCAGCAACACCAAAACTGCCGAGGAGGTCAAAACCATTCTTGATCAAAGCCAGCTGCTGAGTCTTCTCACGGCCAATCAGCGCCAGTCTGCGCTTATGCATCCAACTCGCAACAAACAAGGTCCGCTGCTCGGGAGTGGCCAACTGTAGCTCCGCAGGCAGCTCCCTCGACACTTGGACGCTTCCGTCACCGATCAGGAAGTCTTGCGCTGCGCGACCCACTTCTGTCGCCTGCAGCGCACGGCACCGCCCCTCAATCTCATCGACCAAGCTGACATCCCCGCCAAGAACGCGGCACACAGTCGTCGCCGAAGTACGCCGAAATGCACGTGCTGGCTTGCCAGGCAGCGACCAAACAATTTCCACCAGCGTTCGTGCATCAGCGCACGGAGTGAGTTTGCCATTGCCGTTGATTCGGAGTTGGCGGCAGGACGACGCCACGTCTGGCAACTCTGTTGCCAGCCTCTTGAAGGTGGAAGACGCCTGGTTTGAGGGTATCTCAGGATTCACGAGGCGTATGACATCAAGCACGCTGCCCATCCCCGAAGCGAGATCGATGCGAATGGCGGCGGGGATATCAGCCAGTTCCATTGTCAGCCCGTGGACTCTCAGACTGTCAGTGATGCCAGCAGCAACATATAATATTTCACGCTGACCGATGGTGGTTTTGAGCTGCCTGCCGCACCGCTAACCGCTAGTGGCACGAAGCTACACTTTGGTGAGGTCGCCGGCTGCGTCGCCGCTTGCGGCGCAGCTTGCGTCACCACCGGATGGCAATTAGGTGCACATTGACCATTGCCGCACAGACGGCCGTTGCGCGAGGCCGATGCACGTACTCAGGCTGCAGCAGCTGCAGAGTGGACAGCCGGCGCCGCCAAGGTGCAATGCTGGCGGTTTCACACAGCCGTGTGAGGCGCAACATGGCCATCGCGTCCGTTGTGCAGCGCTGAGCGGGCTGCAGTGGCACAGCTCACACGCTGGTTGCCGTCCCCAGCGGCTGCAGGGACTTGAGCAAGGAGGGTGCTGCATGGCTAGTGCGCTAACAAAGCATGCCATCATTATGCCATCATGGTAGCGTCCGCTCCGCCCATCCGCCACCCTGAAAGTTTAAGCCAAAAGCAACCGTCTCGGAGACCCTAAGGCTTGTCCAGTAGTAAGTGTCCAGGGCAGAAGTGGTATTGAAGTTGGGTTATGTCATGTTGTAGCCCTATGTCACTATAGCATAGATGCTCGGTTGCTTTTTGGCTTCAGGGTCGCGGATGAGCGGAGTGGATCCCATTGGGACACAATAGAAGTGACTGCAGGGCTGCAAACCTGAACTGGCCAGGTTGCCGCAGCAACGCTTGGAGCGCTGCGCCGCCGGGTTGCATTGCACACTCAGTCTGGCAGCT
Organism: Tribonema minus; assembly: GCA_017506865.1. NCBI lineage: Eukaryota > Xanthophyceae > Tribonematales > Tribonemataceae > Tribonema > Tribonema minus. The sequence continues at coordinate 46,265 of JAFCMP010000049.1, read as the reverse complement.
CATGGTCGCGCGAGGCATCTTGCAAATTATTTTGTTGTGACAATGTGCAAGTCACGACAGATCCATGGCTGACGAACTCATAGCAAAAGCGCAAGACCTGAGCGGAGACAGGCCGTCTGCGGACCCGGAGCAGCAGCGCAGAGACCTTCACGCTGGCGCGATTCAAATTTCAGGACCTCGCCGACATTGAAGCTCGTTTTCCATTCGACGGACTGCGGATCGAGGACAGCATCACCCTGTACAGGGGTAGAGACGTCGTGGAACAGCCATTGGTTTTCGATGTGCTGGAGAGAGAATTCGACGCCATGCCAGCATCACTGGGGCGCCAACGGCTGCTGTCGTACATGCGCACGAAATACTGGGGGGTCAGCGCGTCTCAGGTAGCTCGGTTTTTGGCGACGCATCAAGTGCACCAGGAATATCGACACCGCAAGCGAACTCAAAGGCCAAGCCGTCCGTCTCCACGGGCCCATTCAAGGTGTTTGTATGTGACCTGACCCAGATCGACCGTGCCGGGCAGGCCAAGTTCTTGCTGGTGGTCGCAGACATGTTCACAAAGGTAATTTACGCGAGGGCACTGGCCCGCAAATCGGGACCGCTTGTGGCCGCTGCTATGGAATCGATACTCTCTTCGCTACCAGCTGGTGTGCGTGTAGGCGCCATTCGCAGCGACAATGGCAAGGAATTCACTGGGCGAGAGTTCACAGCTGTGCGAGGACGGTATGGGCACATCAAGCAGATTCTATCTACAGCAGCGAACCCGTTGAGCAACGGGCTGGCCGAGGTCTCCAACAAAACGATCGTCACCATGCTGTTTTCCATCCTAGACAACAGACAGAAATCAGTGCAGCAAGCGCTGAACGCAGTCTTGAGGGTGTACAACAGCAGCGTCCACAGCCGCTGCGCCACTGGCAAGAGACCGAGAGACCTCGCCGACACATCTTGCCCCGCGTCAGTACTAGCTGCAGTGCGAGAGCGCCTGCGACGGCTGGCCGCAGGGAGAGACGTAAATCGCAGGTTCAACCCGAAGCTGGAGCCACTCAGTACTGTGCGTGTAGACAGAGTGGCGCTCGACAACACCAAGAAGGCGCTGAAAAAAATGGGGCAGTTCAAATCTAGTCACAAAGCTGTGTTTTCGAGGGAAATCTATACGGTGAAGCAGGAGCGCCGGGATGGCCTTGTGGAGTTACACGAGTTTCCGCACAAGTTGTGGCTACGGGGCGATCTTCTGAAAGTGACATTGGTGGCGGACCGACAAAAGTACGTGACGGATTGGCAAGGCAACAACGAGTGGGTGATGAAGGTAGCGGCCCGCAGGGCGTCGGTGACCTAGGACACGGCGTGCACGCACGGCAGCCGACACATGTTCAGACGACAATACAGCGAGCACGCCGGATATGCCCTGCGAGACCATTGACGACGGTCCCTTGCCGTGGCCGCTCCAGAGCGACAAGGGTTTGGCAACGGCAAGATGCTGCAGGTGACAGACCACCCGGTGGGTACACTCAATAGAGCAAGCAAACCGTTCTTTTCAATGTTTGAGCGCAATTGGAAAGTGCCGCACACTGTGGCATGTGTTGGTAGCTTATAAGCTGTGTCATTGTAGCGCTTCGAGCGCAGTGCACCTCACACACTGACCATGCGTCCGTACGCCTAGCCAGCACGACTGAGTCGGCAGTTGAGAGCCGATGGCACTGCCTGCAGTACTTGGCGCTACCTGTCGGGCCAAGCGCCAGTGCCTACCGTGCGCTGAATGCGCGCAGCTCCCGGGCGGCGTTGGGCACAGACTTGATATGATGCTCAGCAGCAACGAGCGCCTGCAAATACCTTTTCACCTTCTTCCTGTGGCGGAATGTCACCCCGAGCCTCAGGCTCCACGGTGTTCCGGCGCTCAGTGAGGGTTCGTACCGTGTGAGCAGCCACAGTGACTGCCCGTCTGGATGTCCCTGGTGGCCGCTAAGGCGCTCTTAAAGCCGTAGTAGGCGCATGATGGACATGTCCGACGGAGTCCGTCTCGATGTGCTGAACACCATCACTGCCCCCCTTCAAGTTGAGGGCCTGCCAGTGGGAATGGTCCGAGTGGCAACCACATCCTACACTCAGCCATCTCGCTCACCGCCCGCACAGCCAGGGTGGTGGCCCAGGGTCACCTCTGTATGTGCTGCCTTTTCTGCTGGCTCCACTTCCCCCTCCTATTGACATCTGCCGCTGCTGCCAGAAGAGCGCTGGCTTACCCTGCTGCTTATGCAGGGCTTGATGCTGCTGCGTTTGCTGTGCGGATCAGGCCATTCGGAGCACTCTACATGTAGTGCACTAGCTGCCAGCTTGCTCACCGTCATTGCGTGCTGATTCTGCCCAGGCCTCCCGATGTGCTTGCAACTTTACACGAACCCAGCACTCTTTAGCGGTGTGCAGGCTCGCGTTATACTCTGCACGCGGCCACACTCAGTCTGGCGAAGCAAAGGCGCAGCTGCTCCGCAATATCGCCGTGGTGATGGACGCGCGCCACAGTTCATCCCAGCTCGCAGTGCTGACGGTCGTCGACTGCTGGCGCGGTGCTGCAGCTTGTGATGGCATGGCCTGTTGGATTCTCAAGTATGCGTAGCGCACTCTCGAAGTGGACGCGAGGCCGGGGTGCGTGAACAGCCACCGTGCCGGCAGCAGCTGTGCGCACACAGCGCTGCGCAATGCCTCGACGTTTGGATGTCTCGTGCTCTGTAGCACCTAGCAGTCGCCAGCTGTGATGCACTCGCGCTGGAGCAGCGTCACCGCCATGGCAGACGAGTACCAGGGAGCATGGTGAGCGTGGCACGTAGTACAACTCAGCGCGATGGGGGGCTGAGGTAGAGTGTGGGGACTCAATTTGCTTACATGAGCGGCTTTGGCACGCGCGCGCCATTCATGGTCAGAGTGCTGTAATGCGCTGAACTTTCACCAGCTGCAGTTGCAGGAGCAGGCGGGAGCACGTTCTTGCATGCGAAGGTACTCGGTCACTAGACTGCGGTGTGGGAGAGCTTCAACTTGAAGGCAGACAACGACAAGCGTAGGGCGCAAAAGCAGCGAAGAATGGTGAGTGGTATCACAAATATATTCAGACACTGATTGACGGGCCTTGGCGCATCACACGCATGTGACGCGAGACTGGCATATGCCACAGTGACTGTGGCTTGCTTCGCACACTGTGCGTGATGACACTTAGAGTCGAGACAGCAGCTGACGGCGAAAGTGTTCAGCGTTCGTCCTCCAGCTCGCGCTGGTGGTCGTCGTTCCGGAGGCCCTCAAGTGCCTGCCTTATGGTGCAGCCCTGGTAGAAAGACGCTTTGGATCCTGCCACGGACCATGTGCGCTCCCAGCGGATCCAGTGCAACAGCATACCCAGCTGCGACTGTGCCGTGCGCAGGCCCCGAATGTTTGGGGACATGTCTGCATAGCGCTCACGGTGGTATTCGGAATTCAGGTGCTCACTGATCTGGTGTCCCTCGCGCCGAATGCGCCTTACCAAATCATCGCACAAGAGAGGCAGCGGCGCCTTGTGCCTCGGCCGCTTGGATGGTGCTCCCGCTTCAAGCCTGCGCTGGCAAGCAACCTCATGTCCGACTGGGCTCGGCATGACCTGTTCAAGTTGCATTAGGCGGCAGGCACGGTTTCAGATGACTTGTACACGATATTTTTTTGTGGCGGCATTTGCCGCGCAGGTGTGCTTCGCAGCCCCTCCACTCCAGTGACACGGCAGCAGCCACTTCGCCGGCGCACTTCATAAGCCGCTCGGCTGATATGTCAGTGCGGCGGCAGCTGGGTTTTGGTGTGACCGTTGTTCTTCAGCGCAGCCACAGCGGCGCAGAGGATGACAACGGTGACGGCGTCTTCGATACGCATGGAGGGTGCTGTCTTCTGGCGCTTGACGGCCCTGGTCGGTACGTTTTCGTCCTGGACCGCATCTGGAAGTGTGTCTGCGACGGACCGGGTGTCGTCCTGTGCGGTGGCCAACGTTGCGCAGGGCGAGTAGACCGGCTCCGGCTCGGCGGCCAACGTAGCGCAGGGCGAGCAGACTGGCTCCAGCTCGGCGGCTGCGGGCTCATAGGTGTCCGCCTCCACCGCCCGAATCAGATCGTAGTGTCTCGCGGCGTGCCTGACAGGGCGATGACAGAGCACCCTTGCGGTGTCGATGAGCGATTGCTGAGATCCCTTTGTCATCTCCGTGGCGTACAGTGTCCTCATGAGGTTGACGCCCGCCCTCTGGCGGTGTTTGAAGTGATCAAGGAACGCGGACTTGAACTTGCGCAGCAGAGGGGTGCTCTCCATACGGTTGAGCATCCGTGCTTCCGCGCGGTTGACGTCGGCGACAGTCTCACAAGGGATGCGGCTGCGCACGAAGGCGACGGCGTGCAAGTAAAGATCGGCCGCGATGATTGTGTCAAACTCCTCCTCCGAAGCTTCGCGCTTTCGGCCCTTTACGCAGAGCACGGCGGCAACGCGGTGTTCGCCGACCTTGCGCATCGGATGCTCGCTGCCGTACAGCACCTCCTTGGCGCGTCTACCGCCGAGCGCCCCAAGTGCCAGCGCGACCTTCTCAGCATCTGGGTGATCAGCGCGTTCCGCCTGCTCAGTCGCCCACCTAATTATCTCGCCGGTGCAATATTCAAGACGGCTCGGGGAGGCACAGTCGACCCTGGCGGCGCTCGCATCATTCACCATGGTTGTTAGCGCCGGCGCATAGCAATGGCGCGCCCATGCGCTGCCCTCAGGCAGCGTGCGGCGTGCCTTGGTGATGACGGACTCTAGCGTTGCGGCGCCGTTGACGAAGCCGCCGTTATCAGCCCTTACTTGAGCTGCGTCTCCTTGCCTACCCTCCGCTAGCAGGGCCTTGTACCGGGCATGCAACTGCACCTGCTCAGAGGCCCAATGGAAAATGAAGGCGTTGACCGCGTTTCGATCGGCAGGGTCGAGAGTGGGGTCGCTCGTCATGTGTGCAACGAGAGCGGCGGCAGCGGTGGCATTCTTGTCGGCGGACATGTTCTTTGAGTGTGAGCCACATAATAAACCATCAACATTAGACGCGATTGTCTTGTGTACGGCATGCCACGTGCAAGCACATTTCAGATTCCATACGGGTGCACTGAACGCGCAACCGCCCGAAGATCTTGTCGTTCGCAGACTTGAAGTCTCCACAATCAACATGCCCTATCTGCAGACATACTCGGCACATTTCAAACCCTCGTGTAAGAAGTCCGCACAAACAGGCGCTTGGTCGCAACGTGATTGTCGTTGAGCTGCTATAATGCGTGTTACGGCCTCACGCCATTCCGCACCTTGGCGTTCTTCGATTGGGCTACAGTCATACGTAAGGCTAGCCTTTAATACAGGCATAAAAGGAGTCAAGCTGGTAAGAAACAAGCTAGCCTGCATGTGCCTGAGACACGCACTGAAACTGAGCATTGCAGCAGCTGGTGGCGGGTGCTGTTGGCTCAGCTGAACGCATGTCTCGTCTGGCACTTCAACACGCGAGCTGTCATGATTGGCGGTCGCCGCTGTGAACGCGCAGCCTGCGCAAGCGCCATGATGGTAATTTGTGAAGCCTACATGTGCCTGTAGCCTGTGTGGCAGCTAGCGGTGGCGCATGCGCTTAGCTCAGCGCTTGTCCTGTCTGGCCCTTTAATCCTCGGGCTGTCATGAACGGTGGTCGCCACTGGTGAACACGCAGCCTGCGCAAGCGCCAAGCTGGGAGTGCATACGTCCTACATGTGTCTGTAACTTGCGGGTAGGTGGCGACCTCACGGACGCTCTGGGCGGGTGCTTGTCTTGTCCGACACTTCAAGTTCAATCCGGCGAGCTGTGAAGACCGCCGGTCGTCGCTGGTGAACGCGCAGCCTGCGCAAGCGACAAGCTATACATACACATATACCGACTAGTTCATTAACTGTGCCAGATTCGTACATTGTCACGTGCCCTAGGGACAGGCGCGCTTTAGTGACTGCAAGTGTTCGTGGGCGCCCGGTGGATGTTACCTAGGGCTTGACCCCCGCGCTAACCCAACTGTTTTGGCCCGGGGCTGAAATGCGGGGTTCAGCAGGCAGGGTCATGCTTAGGGCAAGGATCTCCGACCGCAGTCACTGCGAACGCTAAGAGCAAGAAACCATGCTCGCAGCAACGGACGCGTGGCCTATTGAGGAGGCGTCCGCACGACGCAGCGCGACTCGCTCGCCGCCATCATGGAGCGGCGCAACCGCGCGGCTGAGTAGTTGCGCCAGCTTAGGCAGCGATGCTGCCACCATTAAGATGTACAGCGAAAGGCCGAAGCTGCCATGACGAGGCCGCGAGATGCGCGAAGGTCGGACGCCAATAGGCGCAAGCGCGCGGCCAGAGAGTTTGCATATGACAACAAGCAGTCGGATGCAAACAGTCGTACAAACGCTGAAGAGCCAGCCAGACTGGCGTCGTTCAAACGAAAGCAGCTCACCGCAATGCGTGCCATGCTGAACTCCGAGCATGTAGACTTTCTTGAGAAATGAACGCTGACTTCTCTCTGCCAAAAGCCGACTTCCACAATGCGTGCCATGCTGAACTCCGAGCATGTAGACTTTCTTGAGAAATGAACGCTGACTTCTCTCTGCCAAAAGCCGACTTCCACATTCAGAATCAACGTACTCATCACATGTATGCGCATTGGTCCATGTGACGCTTTGAGGGTGCATGGGGCAGGGCATTTGGGGCAGGATCGGGGCAGGCTAGTCCCAGTAGTTGGTGTCATCAAAAATTCACTCGTCGATGAATCTCCAAGTACTCCAACAGACATTCTGGGACAAGGGGATAACAGATTTTACCTGATTACAGAGATGAGAAACCTACGTAAAACACCAACTGTCTCTTGAAGAAAGACAACATGGCTGTCTCACTGTATCAAAACGTGAAACCTGCACATCTGATCTCAGCAAGCCAAGGGCCAGTTGGCAATTACCGGTTGTTTAGGGCCGGTGCACGCTTGGCCTAACCGTGTCCCACGCGTCCCGATCCTGTCTAGGTCCCCGCCACCCACCGGCTGTCACCGTCCATCTGTAGTGAGGCAACCCTAGGTGGAGCAGTAGTTGAAGTAGGGCTTGCCTTGCGAATGTCTTTTGTGCAGTAATCAGACACGACTTTAACCTTCAACATGGCACAGCTTCTTCTGCTCCTACCTGTTTAGCCACGCTTGCATATCAGGGTGATATTGCACTTGGGGAGGGCGCTCCGGTCCACCTCCCACGGCACCAGGCAGTGGGCATTTCCGGCTGTTTCAAGTCAAGGTTGAGACTGAGTCTCACATACTTTCACCCTCTGTGGTTAGCACACCACAACAATGTGGGAGGCGTTGCCTGGGCGCACAACCTGCAGAGAGGGAACAGCAGCACGATGTTATGTGTGCGCACCTTCGCCGTAGTTTAACTGCCTAATCGCAAATCGCATATCGCCAACGACTGCAGTGCTACCATTGAAATACACATTGCAGTACGGAGGTCTAACAGGAAATCGCAAACCGCAAACGACGTGTAGTGCTTTGTTGTCCACACACAATTTTGCAAGACGTGTCTGATTGCCTATCGCAACCCGCAAACGACGTGCAGTCTAAGTACAGATTGCAGTACGGAAGTCGAATCGCAAATCGCAAACCGCAAACGACGTTTAGCGCTTTGCTGTCTCCGCAGGTTTCAGAACTCAGGTCTAATCGCATATCGCAAACCGCAAACAACGTAATACTATAGCGCTTTGCTGTCCTGCTGCAGATGGTCAGGACTCAGGTCTAATCGCAAATTGCAAACCGCAAACGACGCATAGCAATTTGCATCGCAAACGACGTAATACTATAGCGCTTTGCTGTCCTGCTGCAGATGTTCAAGACTCAGGTCTAATCGCAAATCGCAAACCGCAAACGACGTATAACGCTTTGCTGTCTCCGCAGGGTGAAGGATTCAGGTCTAATCGTCAATCGCAAACCGCAAACGACGTGATACTATAGCGCTTTGCTGTCCTGCTGCAGATGTTCAGGACTCAGGACTAATCCCAAACCGCAAACAGCAAACGACGTATAGCGCTTTGCTGTCTCGGCAGGTTGCAGGACTCAGGACTAATCGCAAATCGCAAACCGCAACGACGTATAGCGCTATGCTGTCCTGCCGCAGATGTTCAGGACTCAGGTGTGATCCCAAACCGCAAACCGCAAACGACGTTAAGCGCTATGCTGTCTATGCTGTCCACGTTCAGGACTCAGGTGTAATCGCAAATCGCAAACCGCAAACGATGTATAGCGCTGTGCTGTCCTGCCGCAGGTGTAATCGCCTTGATGACAGCAACGGTACGCTGCGGCGGTAACATCGCTTCACGGTGCAGGCTTAATCAGCGGCAAACAAACAGCGGCCGGGAACAGCGGTAATCAGTTCAACAAGGGCGCCCTGACCTGTGCTTGGAACAGGGTGCGCGTTTTGATTATTGAGCGCCTGGCGCAATATAATCAAGGCCCAGGCAAAAAACGGAAATGGCGCAATTGACTGGCGCAACTGGCGCAATTGGTTTGCGGCCCAGGAGCATTCAACGTACATTGTAGTTCAGTTTTGTACCCTATTTGGACGTAGTACCGTATCAGCGCAACGCTGCCAAGAACAAAGCTTCTAGGTGGGCAGGTGCGCGTTCAAGGTGGCCTCAATGTCCACAGGCCCGCTCGCAGTCGCCAGGGGAAGGTCCTTGGTGCACTCGCTCTGAAGCTCCTCCCTCAAGTCTGCTGGTACCTTGGTGCACTGGTGCAGGATGTGCTGCTCCAACGTTTGCACCCTGGATGGACTCTTGGTAAACTTGGCGCGGCAGTGCAGGCACTGACAGGCCCCTCGCTTGCTGCTGACCTTGCCACCGGTGGCTTCGAAGAAGCGTCGCACTGGCACCTGTGGCCTGCTGGCATGCCTGCTGCTTTGGCCTGAGTGCCTGGCGCATTGCCATCACTATCCTGGTCCAAATCAACAATTCCAGCATCGTCCATGACCTCTATTGCACTACGATGCACTGCGAAACACTGCCTATCCCAAGATATTTGCGCCAATTGCGCCACCCCCTCTATTGCGCCTCGGTTGGCGCAATTGGCGCAATCTAATGGCGCAATAGGGTTGGCGCAATGTATTTAGTTTACTCGCGCACCCTGGCTTGGAATGTGTGGCTGGATGGAGACAGCTTTAATGGCAGCGCCGAGATGATTATGTGCGCTCTGCAGCAGCATCAAGATGACCACGGTATCGCCAAATTCTCATTAGCGAGTGTCTGGTCTCAGCTGATCGAGAGAGGTGCAGCTCAGCTCAGCTTCACCAGGCCCTGCGATCGCTTCAGCACAGTGCAGGTGCGTGGTGCATGGTGCATCGGAGGATAGAGGTGCCATGTGGCGCACGGTCATCAAAGTGTTGGTTGCAGCGGACACCTTTTTCTGGTCAATTGCCGCTTCCTGCGTGTCTACAAGCCGCCCGCTACAGCAAGCGATCCAGGCTGCACGCTTTGCAGGAAGGAGAGAGGCCAGACCGTGGGCACACCACCACCACCACCACCACAACCCTCCCCGTCCGACAGACTCATCAACGTGAACGTGCACGGATTTAACGACTTCGAGGTAAGTGGCGGCGTCTTGTCAGATGCGTACGAGTGCGTACAACCCATGCACCCTTCCCCGTAGGAACTGCTCCGTCCACTGGTATGAAACATACAGCGTTTGACGAGTGGGAAGGAGACGACAAGGCACAGCTCAACACCATCATTTTGCGCCTGTGTAAGGTCGTGCAAAGGAATAAAGACGAAATGGGGATCCTGGCGATCACGCTCAGTCGCATTCACGACGCCATGTACGCGGAGGCGCAGGTGCGTACATGCTGGGTTGCCAAATGGAGTACATGCAACGGAATTACCACTTTCTGTGGCATTACGACCCGCTTGTGAAGGACGTCAATAAGTTGTGTGAGCTCACACTGCCCACCACCTGCTACCATGGAGATGAGAACGCACAAGTGCACAAACTCAAGGTCGTTCTTGAGCGGGTGATCATTGACATCACCGCCGGGTGTGACCCTCGTGCTGCTGAAATAATCGCAGCGATGCGCAGTCTTGCACTCACCGTGGCGATGGTCGCCGGCTGGCCAGAGGCGTAAGCAACGATCGAGCAGGAGGAACGGGAGCTACGTTGTAACAGTCTTGAAGCGCAAGCAGCACAGTATGTGCTATGATCTCCAACTCATTCATGTCTTTGCCTTCATGTCATCCACGGTATATATAAGCAAGTGTAACGCTAGCGGCGCTTTGCAGGAGTGTACGTTTCGCCTTGATTCAGAGTAACTGTTGTGGAGTGATGAGTTGGTGCAAACGGCAAAGGCAGCTACAACTTGTTTTGTTCTGTACACAGACAGGGTGTTTAATATCTGTACCTAGTTTCACAAACCTCACCATCACGATCCAGGTTCTGGTTTGTTGTCTACAAGCGCGACAAGCAGCTGCACTCGCAGATGCTGGCGGTGGTGTCGGTGTTGGTGAGATGCATGTGGATCTGCCTGGAGGCACTGGAGAGTGTACAGTGATTGGACGGAGGCTGAGCATGTGCTACATATTGCTAACTGCCGCGCTCTTGATGTGACACAGTCATTTCGGCACCCATAAGCTGTGCAGGGCGTGGGCAGAATTGTTCTGTGAAGTGCAGGTAGACGAAGCTTAGGATTAGAGCACATAGTTCTTGCAGTGGTTGCACCGATGGAGCAACTATATTTAAGGAGGATATTAAGTGCAGGCATTGAGTCCATGGAATTGAGCTCTACGTACATTGACATGGTTCTTTTTTGAAACTGAAGCTTGGTCGTCTTGCACTGCGTCATTCCGTGCGTTTGTGGCTGCTGATCCTGTTGCTCACATTGTAACAGTTGTAAGCTTAGTCTATTTGAGTTGTCGGTACTGTTCACGCTGGCACCTTCGCACATGTGCTTTGGTTGCTGTTACTTGCCCGATTTTTTGGCGCCGTCGTTCAGGTGCTTGTTACTGGTACACTGACATGCACGCCTGAACTACTATTGCCGTCGTTCGTGGATGCTGACTATACAAAGTGAATGGTGAGAGATGTACTTTCAGATCTCCTTCTGCAATTGCTTGCTTTGCGTGTGTCGCACTCTCCAGTCGCTCCATGCCAGTAATGGCCCTGGCAGATTCCGCCGTGAGAGCCAGGTATTAGGCACATGAAGGTTAATGAAGCGGGGGCATGGGCATGACTGGTCACTTTACAGTATTGAGAGCATGGATCAGGTGCATAAACTTAAACCCTATGGGGATGTGTGGGCCTGATGAACTGGGGAGCCACCCTTCCGTAGTACCAGACATCGCTAGAAAATTAGACTAAGTGAAAGCTCAGCTTGTGTAAGCGACAAATCGGTAGTTTGAGAAGCCTCCATGCATGTACCTGTAACTTGTGCCGCAACTGGTGGCGTCGCAAACGCTCGGGTCTGGTGTCATTGGCTTAGCTAACGCTTCCCTGCCATGGCATAGCAATCCAAATCAGGAAGCTGTGATGACTGGTGGCCGCCGACTGTGAATTGCGCAGCTTGTGCCAGCGATGATGTGTATGAAACCTGCATGTGTCTGTAACTTGAGTGGCCACCGGCGACATCGCAGCAGCTCCTGCTCGAACGCCACTGGCTCCGCTGAGCGCTTGTCTCACGCTGGAGTAGCACTTCAACACTTGAGCTGTCATGACCAGCGGTAACCGGAAGTGAACGCGCAGTTTGTGCAAGCGACGAGATGGTCATTCATGGGACATGATTGTCCCTGTAACATGTGCGGCAACTTCCGGCGGCGCAGAGGCTCTGGCGCCGGGTGCAATTGGCTCAGCTGAGCGCTTGTCTGCCATACCACTTCAACCTCGCAAGCTGTCGTGATCGGCGGATGCCACTGGTGAACACGCCACCTAAGCAACCAATGAGCACTGCCAGCGATCGTACTCCAGTCTTACAAAGCAATGCTAATGTAGTGGGGCGTGCAGCATCATCACATGCATCATCTGTCAGATGCTGGCAACCTGGATGGAGGCGATTGTTGTCATGCACAGGTAACATTGTACTCCAGTCTTACAAAGCAATGCTAATGTAGTGGGGCGCGCAGCATCATCACATCATCTGTCAGATGACTAAATCATCCATCGCTTGTGTACACACGCACTCAACAGGCACATCGACGACACGAGCAAGAAAACGCGCGCCAGGCACACTCGCGACCCAAAGTGCTGCCTGAAGGACATAAAGTACAAGAACGGCGACACCGCGCCGATGGAGAGGACTGGCGGCCTGGCACAAGCTGCGCTGTAACACATGCGCTGCAAGGACCTCCTCTGGTCTAGCCAGCGCTATGCTGGAGCTGACGACGAGCTCTTCATGGACTACTGCTGGCCGATGTTTGACTGGGAGACCTTCAACAGCTACGAGCTCATGGCGCACCCTGAGAAAACCATCAACCCAGGCAACAACAATGGCGCGTCGGACGTGATCAAGATGCTTCTCACTGCGTCGGCCATTGGCCGCCTGCCTACCTGCAGCACGCTCTTCATCCCTCTTGCTGCATCGGAGCTCATCGTCGCGACAGGCCGCATCAACCCCACCTTGGAATGCCCCGACGTGAAGACCACACCCTCGCGTCTGCCCAGCCAAAGTCAGAGGTGAGCTCCGTCATGCAGAACTGAATCTGTCGTACCAGCTCATGCTTTGACTCAACAAGTACTTGTGTCAGACGCTAAGGGGCATGTGCTGCGCTGCCATGATCGCTGCAGGTTCTCCAAGTCCTTCCGAAGGCACAGGGCGCTCTGCTGAGAGACAAAGTCATCCTCATGTGCCCGATGAGCCGGCTGGAACTGCTGGTCAAGGCCAACGACACGGGCAAGTCTGGCGACGGCGTCATGTGCGGCTACAGCGAGGGTGACGTCAACAACATCAACAGCAAGGCAACGCACGGCATGGGCACTGTCAGCTTCCATCTCGATGACGAGGCCGCCAGAGATTACCTTCTGCTACTCAAGAGGTACTGTTCACAGTTCACCAAGGACGTTCGCCTCTTGCAGGCGCAGGCGAGCGCGGAGGCTCAGGCCTTCGACAAGAAGGAAAAGCTCGGGCGCCTGCCCGTGGCGACCGACGCGCCGCAGCTCTACAAGCTGATGTACACTGCGATGGAGGAGGGCGTGGTGGCGCCATTCATGTACACCATTACCGCCTTCATGGCGGACCTGCCGCACGAGTCCATCCTTCTCTTAGCAGGCAAGAGACCCTTCGCCGACTTGGTGCCTGACTTCGTCGACATCCTCGCTACCAACAAGGCCGCCAACCTGGACAACACCAACACAGGCGGCCAGCACCTCATCACCGACGTCGGCGGTGCACTGGCTCAGCACCTCAAGAACCAAGGCCTCAACACGTACGACGCAGCGGCCCTCGAGACCTACCTGTCACTGCGCTGGGCGTTTGTGGTCACAGTGAGAGGCCAATCGTTCTGGGACAACCAGGCCAGCAAGGTGTATGCCAAGAAGACGCCTCGTGGCTACGAGATCAAGCAGGTCAGAGACACCAAACAGTATCCTGTCATGACCTGCTACCGTTGTGATGTCTGTCTGTGTATACTTCAAGCATGTAGACTTACCATGCCATTATGTTGTGTGCGTGATCCACAGGTCATTGACAAGCCGCTCGACAAGAAGCAGGCATCTTCTCACACCGGCAAGAACTCTGTGGGGAATGGCCCCCTGCCCATCGACATCACGGCGCCACCGGAGCTGCATGCCATCATCTGCCTGAGCTTCTGTGTGGTCAGGCGCTTGCGCGCCCTCTGCGGCAAGGAGCCGCTTGACCTTCTGTGCGGCCTCGGCGCCAAGGGAGGCCAAGTCGACAGGACCACCTACGCCAACCTCATCAACGAGATCGGCCGCATTCACCTCGGCATCGACCGGTTGGCTGGTACTCAGTCCGTAACTCTTCCATTACAGCGGTCTGCGACGCGGCGCGCGACATGGAGGCTGCTGGACATCACCAGCTCGCTCGTACGATGCGAACGCGCGCTGTCAATATATGGCAAACGTCCGAGGCCAGGTTCAATGTCAACTACGACCAGAACGCCGGGCAGGACACGCGCATGATGCCCACAGTCGACATGACGCCGGCGGATCGGCAGGCGTTCATCCAACGGCTGGCGAACGGCCGTCCTTCATCGGCGGCATCCACGGCATCAACAGCATCCACGGCATCGGCGGCGTCAACGGTGGATGGTGTGTCGGCTGACATGATGGCAATGCTGGCCGTGATGCGTGCAGAGCGCGCGGAGCTGATGAAGCTGCTGATGCAGCCTCGGGGAGACCCGGAGCAGCCAGCACCAAAGCGCGCCCGAGCCGAATCCCCATCACTGCCTGTAGCGACACCTGCTGCTGCACGTTCCATGCAGCCCCCCACGCGGGCCGTTCTGCCGCTGCACATGACTCACTTTGTTTACACATTTGCGTTGCAGCAGCAGCTCGCACACTACCAGATGCTGCAGGCGCAAGTGTATGGCGCCCAGGCACCAGTGCCAGCTCACCAGTACCATACGCAAGTCATCCCAGCGCCACAGGGCGCCACTCGTAACACGCCTCGTGGCGCCTTCTTCTTCCAGCCGCCTGCGTTCATGTGAGGCATGCACACGTATGTGCCGGCTTTGAGTCCATTGACATAAGTGTGCCCAGCAACGCCCAGCGCCACCGCTCTCCTTTTGCACTTTGACCATTGCGAGTAGCATGGTAGAGCCAGTGGGTGAGATCCCCACCATTGCAGGAGAAAGATGACTGCAGGCCACAACTTTTTGCACAAGCACCACAAGGCACAGTACATGCAGGCTAGCAAGGGTGGGACAGTAACAATAGCACAACAGCACTACGCCTTGCTTGGACTGGGGGCATGGTAGTATAGAACACCAGAGCATGAGCTGCACGGACAAGTACTCTAGTTGATCACTGCACCGTTTACAATACACACATCTCGTTTGACAAGGACGCTCTCATAAGGCTATGTGTGCGTGCTTTGCTTTACATGCGCTTTTGCGATCGTGTTTAATGACTGTCAATTATTACCTAGCTTACGATCAAAAAGCAAATGAAGCCAACTATACAGAATAGTGTGAAATGCAAATCTAAAGTCAGCTAACCAAAGAAGAAGTGCCCACACGGTCACTACAAAAACAACTGTACTCAGTGTGGACGTGCACTCTTCTGTGAGCACAATCGCAAACGGTACTTTTGTATACCCTGTAAAGGAGCTGGTATATCTGAACACAACAAGAGACGAAATGAATGCGCTTTGTGCGGAGGCAGCCAGGTATGTCCACATGGAAGAAGGTACACAGCATGCAAAGAGTGTGGGGGATCAATGTATTGTGAGCACGGCAAACAGCGCAATACTTGCAAGACTTGTGGAGGATGCGGAATCTGTGAACACGGAAGAGTCAGATCCACATGTGTACCGTGTGGCGGCTCGCGGACGTGTGAACACGGACGGCTACGTTCCCAGTGTGCGCCATGTGGGGGCGCAAGAAGATGTGAACACGGTCGTATGCGCAGCTACTGTGTAGACTGTGGGGGTTCTCGGATGTGCGAGCACGATAGAATGCGTGCTCAGTGTAGAGAGTGTAATGGTTCGCAGATATGTGACCATGGGTTACTTCGCGGTCGGTGCAGAGACTGTGGTGGTTCTCAGATCTGTGAGCACAATGCTCGTAGAGACAAGTGCAGGATTTGCAAGCCTCATATCACATGTCACGGTGAAGCATGTCAGATTTATGATGCTGAAGAGCGTCGTCTGGCCATCATCGATGGACTTTGCATCACGTGCTGGAATGGTCTCAACCCTGACAAAGCTAAGAGCAAGGTGCGGACGGAACACCTTGTCTTAACTGAAGTTGAGAGAAGACTGTCCTTTTTGCAGCGCGAGTCCAGTGTCTACATCTGGGACTGCGCACTCGGCGACATGCAGAACTGCACTCTCAAGCCAGATCTCCTGTGTGTCTTTCAAAACTCCAACTGCAGTCTGCACTTGGAGGTTGATGAGACCGGTCAACAGCACGAGGACGATGATACACGAGTTGCTGGCATTCAGAAGGCTGCCGGCACCACATATCATTATCTCGTGCGTGTTAGCACCACAAGATGCGTGCGCCCAGGCCGCCTCAGCAATGGAGAGAAGTGTGTGCGCGCTGTTCAGCCTGATTTTGATGTGGTCATGGACGAGCTTTGTGACCCTCTGAGTAGGTGTGGAGTTGGGTCAAGTCGGGGGTAGCGCCAACATCTGAAACATGGAAGACGAAGATTGGCTTCGACTGATGCGATGCTACTCTCAATGCAAAGTCAGCACGATCGTGCCAGAGTCAGACTATGAATGACACCATTGTTTTAATTCATGTGTGCACTCGAGCAGTCATTGTTGCTAGATTTTCTTGCTTAAACAAAAGTGAACCTACTCCACTCTCTTGAATGACACCTGCCAGCTCTGTCAATGCTGTGACAGTCACTTCGGTGTCAGGCAGGTCGAGGTAACGAACCATCGGCTTGCCGAGCTGCTCGTCTTCCTGCATTGCAGTCGCTGGCACAGGGCCTAACACCCCTTCCAGGCACGGATTTGGCGCCAGAGACGCTGGCAGCCATGCGATGTTGGGATTGGCAGTGTCTGCACACGGTGGCAGTGCGAAGGTTGCCAGCGATGGGCACAGGTGCAAGCAGATGAAGCAGTTGAAGCCGTTGAAGCCGTTGAAGCCGTTGAAGCCGTTGAAGCCGTTGAAACAGCTGAGCTGAAGCAGTTGAAGGAGCGGTTGAAGCGGTTGAAGCGGTTGAAGCGGTTGAAGCGGTTGAAGCGGTTGAAGCGAATGTAGCAGTCAATGCAATTGGATCATTTGAAACAGTTGAAGCGGTTGAAGCAATGAACATGGAGAGCAAAATCAGCAATTGGATGAATTGACACAATCGAAGCGCTTGAAGCAATGGAGCAATTGAAACAATTGGATCATTTGAAACAGTTGAAGCGATTGAATCAATGGAAGCAATTGAAGCAATTGAATCATCTGAAAACTGTTGAAGCGGTTGAAGCAATGGACGCAATTGAAGCAATGGGATGAGTTGACACAATTTAAGCGCTTGAGGCCATGGAAGGGTGGAGCAAGGCCACGTCCACGTGTGAAGCAATAGAAGCAGTTCAATAGCGTGTCACCGTTGGTAATCCTGCAACTATCCCTTTAATTACTTCCATTGCTTCATTTGCTTGACAGTTGCGGAACAACACAAGACACACATAGTCAGGTAGACACACAGACACGTATAGGCGCACACAGACACGCATCGACGCACACAGGCACACAGACCTACGTAGGCACACATAGACACACAGACATACATAGACACGCATAGACACACATAGACAGGCATAGACACACAAGACATGCATAGACACACATAGACACTTATAGACACACCTAGGCACACATAGACACACCTAGACACACATAGACACACAGACATACATAGACACACATAGAAACACAAAGACACGCAGACACACATAGACACGCATAGACACACCTAGACACACAAAGACACACAGACACACATACATGCGTTCATACATACTCATACATACATACTCTTACAGAAATGCTAAGGGAACTAGGTCTAGATACACTAGCTATAGAACACAGTTGCAAGCGTTACTTATGAGCTTTTGTTCACATAAAATATAATTTGTGTATAGTAAGATAAGAGATCTATATGTGTATTATGTATGTATGTGAATGCATAAACTTGGTGTACAGGACATAAAACTTGGCGTACAGGACATGGGGGACTCTGCTGCTTTACCCGCCGTGACGCCAGTTCATGCGTTTATACATACATAATACGTACATAATACATACATAAATGCAATGAGTAACCAGGTCTAGATATACTAGCTATAGAATACAGTTGCAAGCGTTACTCATGACCTTTTGTTCACGTAAAATATAATTTGTATTTAAGATCATATAGATCTATGTATGTATTATGTATGTGTTATGTATGTATGTGAATGCATAAACTTGGTGTACAGGACATGGGGGCTCTGCTGCTTTACCCGCCGTGACGCCAGTTCATGCGTTTATACATACATAATACATACATAATACATACATAATACATACATAAATGCAATGAGTAACCAGGTCTAGATATACTAGCTATAGAACACAGTTGCAAGCGTTACTCATGAGCTTTTGTTCACGTAAAGTATAGTTTGTATTTAAGATAATATAGATCTATGTATGTATTATGTATGTATTATGTATGTATGTAAATGCATAAACTTGGTGTACAGGGCATGGGGGCTCTGCTGCTTTACCCGTCGTGACGCCAGTTCATGCGTTTATACATACATAATACATACATAATACATACATAAATGCAATGAGTAACCAGGTCTAGATATACTAGCTATAGAACACAGTTGCAAGCGTTACTCATGAGCTTTTGTCCACGTAAAATACAATTTGTACTTAAGATAATATAGATCTATGTATGTATGTATCATGTATGTATTATGTATGTATGTGAACGCTGAAACTAGGATCACGACGGGTAACAGAGACAGACAGAAAACACAACGACACAACCGTGGCGGCGGCCCGCAGGCAGGGAACCGCCTACTGGTTTCAAGCCCTCAAACAGGATAACAGCTTTCCCACCATGGAGGTGTACACACGCATCACCACTGCGGCTAGAGAAGCAGCGAGCCATCATTGCTAGGGTTGGCACATTGCGTATATTTGGATTTTGCATACCCGCATATATACGTATTTTTGGCGTACAATACGTATATACTGCGTATATTAGCGTATCTGACAAAGCCAAATCTCGCTACGACGACTTGTCGTCTTTAGATTTCTCTGAAACCAGGCGCATTCGAACGGGCTCAGGGTGCTGATTACAGACATGCAGACACTAGAAATAATTGCCTTCATAAAGTGTCATCAGAGCAACACTTGAAGTGTGGGATTTTCTTGAACTTGGCCGAAATGCCAAAAGAAGCTTGGTTACGGCCTGAGTGCGCCGACCGCATGGTGCCGCTGAGAAGCTGCGCCTCGTCAGAGGGCAGCGTGTCTGTCAGCATGTGCAGCGACTCCCTTCCCATCGTCCTCTTCCACATCACCGACAGAACAAGCCGTGAAGGCTCATGCAGGCTCTGCTGGCCAGGTGCGAAGCTGCCTGAGCCACTGAATTGCCAAGTTCAGGCTGTGCAGGCGCCTTCTGTGGCTTGAGACCACCGCTCAGCCCTGCCTTTCTGCTTCTGGCCCCCAGATAGCCCTAGCCACCTTACCCTTGGCATGCGCTGGGCCACGGGCAGCGCTCGTGAGCACCACAGCGGTGCAAAAGCGTATACGCGAATATACGCCCCGTTTCGGCGTCTACGCGTATATATACGCGTATGTACCAATATACCGTATATATACTATCTACGCACGTGCCAACCCTAATCATTGCTCATCAAACAAAGGTTCTAAAGCGGTTTCAGAGCTCTTGCCGCGATGACACCGCTATCAGGTTCACACGTCCAGTGCTACTGGCACCAACGGACTTTGACGCCATGGCTAAGGCTCCTGCACGAGGGGCACCATCGCTACTGGGCCCAGCTCGTGCTGGCAACCAGGTAACAACCTCTGCCGGCATGGATCGCCATCGCACATCAGGGTCAGCCAAGGTCAGTAAGGTAGTTGTTGATGGTGTGTTGGACAAAGGTGTGCTGCTTTTGTGCTTGTGCTCGTTCACATCCGCCTTTACCCCTACCATTGCAGGGGCATTGGAATGGCTATGTCCTGCTCATCAAATTCCTGCTGCACCGCAAGCTGAGGGAAGAGCACGACCAGATGTTTCAGCGCGCGCTGGCCAGCGGCGAATCCGGGCTATCGTCCATGTCCCCTTACTGCATGAACTCGCCCCTCAACGACGTCGCTGCCGTCAGCTCTGGTCTGCGCAATTCAGTTTTCCTGATCGGGGACATCGTCGACGCCGCTGTCGTGCCGGAGCAGAACAGCTACGGAATACCATGCTACATTCTGTACATTGAGACCAGGACACCCGCCAACAGCAACAACATCAAGAAGTACTTGACCAATCTTGAGCTGCCAAAGTCACCACACCACCGTTTCGTCATCGAGGACGCCGATGTGTACCTCGACAACAACGGCAAGCGCCCTGCACCCATATACACAGGTTCATGGACGGATGCGTTTAACGATATTACAGCTTTTCTGTACGTCGTCACCACCACCGACATCATCGTGCCTTGGCCCACTGTCACCGACATTCTTCAACCATCGGTGCCACAGTGCGTGCACTCAACGGCGTTGCAGCAAGCCCAAAGCTGATGGACGCTATGCAGCGTGAGGAGCAGGCGCATCAGCAGCTGTTCATGATTGAAGCGGCGGAGGCCGTAGGCGACCGGGCTTCTGCTGGCTCCGTGCTCTCTATCGAGGACGTGTCGCATGAGCTGGGTTTCACTCAGGCGGAGCTGGCTGCTGGGTTGCAGAACATTGCGCTGCAGCGCGCGCAGGAGGGAGTTGACGAGCAGCGGCGCAAGCTGGAGGCGTACCAATCTGAGCATCTTCGCCTGATCAACCAGATCAAGGAGCTAGAGCCAGAGGTGCACCGTCAGCGTGGGATCATGGCGGGGCTCAAGGCGGAGCTGGCTAGCAATGTAGCAGCGTACAACGAGATTCAGGCGCAGCTGAAGACGTCCAGGCGCACGCTCTGGCGAGCGTGCAGGGCGCACGACTTCACGCACGAGTATGACTACGACACTGAAACCGCAATCCTCACTCCAGTAGTGGAAGGAGAGGACGCCTACACACGGCAGCAGCGTATTCACGCCGGCAATTTGTCCCTTGATGTTGACGCTATAATAGTAGAGCGTCAGCAGGCCGCACGGGAGGCCATCGATGCAGAGTTTGAGGCTCGGCGCATCCAGGCTGAAAATGTAGGTGAAAGTGCAGAGGAGGCGGAGCAGAACGGCGACTACTGATGCAGTAGTCACTCAGCATACTGAAGCGGTGAGGTGTACTTAGCCACACCGACACACCCACTCACACGCATGTAATTATACAGCAAGCATGCATTCATTGGCGTCCACATGATCAACAGCATGCCGAATGTCAGCACTTGTATGCGGATTCAATTTGCCTTCGATCTGCTTCATAGACACACAAAGACACACGTAGACAAGATCGGACATGTAGACCGCATAATAAGAAATTTTGCATTACACGCATTACACGCACATCTCAAGCGGTCTTCTGCCGCTTGGCTTTCTTGTTCTTCCGTGAAACCACCTACAGAGATTGCTTTGATCCGAGTCTCTGAAGAAAGACACATATTCCTGAAACCACTGTTGGTCTGCGCTCAAAGTACCTGCCTTGCGCTTGGCCACAAGTGAATCGAACGCTTCCTTGGCATCGTGCTTGTGAGCCTCCACTGCAATGACTGCGAGCGGCCTGAACGGCTCCCTGATCCTTGATAGCACCAGGCCGTATGGTCTCTCCTTCGCAGCACTTAGCTCTTCTGCTTCCACGCCTTCATCTGCGTCCAGGTCGTCCATGCCACCGTCGCAAATGCGCCGCGCCAGCTTGCAGGTCGGGTTGTTGTAGGTAGGCGCCACGTAAGCTTCGACCATCATGATGGTGCGACGAGAGACCTGGACCGTTGCGGCGAGCAGCTCTAACTCGTTGTCGGTGTTGATCAGGCCAGATCCGATAAACTTGGAGATCCAGGCCGAGCGGAAAGGATGTGAAGAGAGCTCAGGGACGCCGAGCCAGTGTTCGCCAAGAACCTTGCAAATAATATAATAATTCATATCCTTGATGTCGCGCTGGTTGATGCATGTAGAGCCGGTCTTGTTGAGAAACATTTGCTCCGTTGATTTCCCGGTGCCAGTTGTGAGGATGGGCCGCAAAAGAATTAGGGCGTGGACAAGGCAGCTCTCATACTGGCTGAGGTCCCATGATGTCAGGTGAGGCAAAGAGTCGCGGTTGCTGGAGCTGGCAGTCTTGAACGAGTGCGTCATATCCAGCTTGTAGTAGGCCGTCCCGCCGCGGTGCTCTAGTGTGTACTCGCTCAGCAGTGAATTGCGGTAGACTTGCTGCCGAAACATTGCCAGATGAACGATGAGTGCGGCCTGCATGCGAACATAATCAGCCTTGGTGAAGCCCATGCTGCCGGCGAACGACACGAGCGATGCTGCCTGGTCCGGACCGACGGTGTTACATCGAGCCAGGCTTGCGTCGTCTGCGGGAGGTTGATAGGAGACATCGACGGCGCAATTACGTTGTTGAAGACTTGGAGCCACACCTGGAGTCGCAGTTCACAATCATGATGTCCAGTGGTTGCTCAACCTCCGCAGACTGGCAAATTGCCCTTGGCCGTCTTGGACTTGATGCCTCCCCGGTCCAGTGCTCGCGACTCTGTGATGTTGGCGCGGATTTTTCTCTTTACGTTTGTCAGTTCGTCTTCAAAATACGAGAGGAATTTGTTGACGGTGTACGCCAGCACGGAGCCGGATGCTTCGATGGTTGTCAGGTCAGCGCCAGGCAGGTAAGTCCTGATGGCGAGGATGTCGTTCGCGTCGGGCATGAGGCGATCCTGTGACATGCGCAGCGCTGGGAACGCCAGTGAAATGGCATTAACGAAATTAGCTCTGCCGTTGTCAGATGTAGCCTTGTAGATTCGGCTTACGGTGTCATGAAGATCGCCTGTCGTGGATGCCTTTGACGCCAGTCGTGTCGCGCGGTAGACGTCGTACACATCGGACACATTGATGTCCACGTAGAAGGCTTGGCTGGTCAGGTCACAGAGGCTGGAGTACTCCTTGGTAGAGACGAACGTGTCATCCGACACCAGTGAAGCGTACGAGAGCGGTGGGACGACCCTGTTGCTGACGAGCAGGTCCTCCGGGCAACCATGGCCTTTGTGCAAGAGATGGAACTCCGAAGTCTGCAGCAGGCAGATCACGCTGATGGGATGAGGTCGACGACCGAGCAGAATGCAGGCGGTCCACATGGCGTGTACAAAGTGGCTGGCGACACCGCTTGATGAGCTAGACGCTGTCTTGCTTTCGGATGCTTGTTCCGCTTGCTTCGCAAATTCCCTCTCCAGCAGGTAGCGTATGGCTTCATCATCGGCGTCAAGGTTGAAGTCGTAGAACTCGAGGAGCGCGGTGCCCGAAGGCGCTCTCGGTACGTGCTCGTCGGCAGCGATGGTTTTCACCAGGTCGTACACGGCCAGGCGCTGTGCCTTGGCAAACGTGTTCTTGATCGCAGACCAGTGCACGCTGCGCTCGCCGCCAGTCGCTCTTTCGCTGATGTAGAACGGCACGATCAGGGTCCAAGTGAAGTAGATTATGATGGCATGGAGCTTGGCAGTGCTGAGGGTGTGCTGATCTTTAGTCTCGCCACTCAGAGCCTCAAAGCGCTGCTCCGCTGTGGCGTAGGACGGAGGGTCAGCATCGGCAGCAACGGCATCCCTCAGGCTGATTGACTTGAAGCAAAAGTACTCCTTCACGAACTCCTAGGGCGCCTTGCCTTGTGCGGCGTAGTGGAAAAAGGGCGCGCCGCTCCACTCGGACAAGTTCGCTACAGAGCAAGTCGTGTACCGCTGACTTCTGCTGATACTCGAGGCGATCTCAGCAGCCTTGGCCCGGTTTTCTTCACCAGCTTCGGTGTCATTGACGATAGAAGTAAGACCCTCTGAGAGCAAGAGTTGCTTGGCCATACTGCTGGTGCTATGAGAAGTGATAAGTGCCAATAAGGGCCCGCATTGAAAGCTAAATAAATAATATTGAAGTGAGATATTCACTTGATTTTCTCATGTAATTTACAGTCGGCATTTGATTATGACCGATCGGCCTTTAGCGAGGGCAGCAGTGGAAGCGATCGCAGGAGGTGGGCGAAGCCCACCTTCTATAATTCGCTCTGCGAATTGCATCTAGTGTGTCTGCGGCAAGTCTGCGACGGCACATATGCACACCATTCATGTGATAGCTTCTTGTCGACAAGCACGAGCAATTGCTTCAGTGCTTCAAGGACACAATGGCCACAAGTAGAAGCGATCGCATCCAGTGTGTCCGTTGTGTGCAGCGCACCAAGCGTGCTCCTGACAGATCTGCAACGGCACACAAGCACACTATTGATGCCATAGCTTCTTGTTGATGAGCACGAGCAATTGCTTCAGTGCTTCAAGGACACGATTGCCACAAATAGAAGCGAATTGCATCCAGTGTGTCCATTGTGTGCAGCGCAGCAAGCATACACCTGGCAAGTCCGCAAGTGCACACATGCACACTATTGATGCCATAGCTTCCTGTTGATGAGCGCGAGCGATTGCTTCAGTGCTTCAAGGAAACAATTGCAACCGATGCACAAGGACACAATGGCCACAAGTAGAAGCGATCGCATCCAGTGTGTCCGTTGTGTGCAGCGCAGCAAGCGTGCAACTGGCAAGTCTACAACCGCACACATGGCTGCGAGGTGCCCGAGCGCAATCAGTACTGCCAACGTTTCATTGCGTCAAAGGCGTCCTCAACATCACACGACTCATTGAGGCAATGACACGTCACGCATGTCTGCACTGCAATCAGATTCTGCAGGTCTTTCATCTTGCGAAGGACCGCATCATCACCTTGCTGGTGCCAAGCTGCCTTGCCTAGATCTCGTTGACATTTCGTGAGCTCGTGTAACAGAGCGTTGCACGCAACTTCAGGCATCTCAATGCTCTTGGCGATCTCAGACATGATGTACATGATCTCAAACATGATGATCTCAGACATGTGCTCTCAGACATGATTTACATGGTGTGCTCAGACATCAGGACGTAATGCACATGGTGTTCCCAGACATCAGGACTTGATACGCATGGTGATCTCAGACATGTTGCTAGACTGGATTTGAACAGCTAAGGATGTACTCCAGGTACATCGCCCGCTAACGTCCGTCAACTGACGACCTAATATCTCACCCAGTGTCATGTAGTTCTACGCGGGTCATATGAGTGCTCACTCGGAGAGCCCCAAATCGGCCAACTTTATTTTTCCAGGATTGGGCAAGGATTTGGGATGTACAACAGTGCGAGACACAAGTGTGCGCGCACCCACAGCGAGCTCGTACCTGACAGGCAAAACGAATGCCTCGAACACGAACGGCTATGCTGCTGGGGTGGGGGAGGACGCGAAGGTCAAGCACCACACCGGCACCTTGACGTCATCTTGGGCCTTTGTGCCATTCGTGCAGGAGCCGTACGGACGGCTGGGCAAGCAGACAAGACTTTTCGTCGAGGAGTTGGCAATGCACTCAGCACTGTGCTCAGGGGGGGGGAAGGCAGATGTGTTGCGCACGGCCGGGCTAGCTAAGCGTCAGATCCTCATTGAGCTGAGCATGTCGTTGGCACGGGAGTTGGCGGAGCGCATCATGGCGTACACACGCGGAGCTCGAATGTTAGGCTGTGTTGCAGCGCCGGTATCCAAGCTCCTAGGGCGCAGTGCAGACTAGGCTGCTGCGTGACGCAAACTTTTCGATTGCATAGGCAACCCGGCCTCCCTTGGGCCTTTATAAATACAAGTCCATAAGTACAACAATACTGACAGTTGTTTAATTCAAATATATTATATTATTCTAATATTATTAGGAAAAAGTCTGAGCGACTTTCAGTCAGCTGAACAGCAAACCTTGTGGTCGCTTTCTGTGAGACTAATACCGACAAGTCCGATTGGGGGTGTGCAGTCGGGAATTTTATTTGAGTCATCATGAGTGCAGGCGTTGTTTTCTGCAGTATTGTGTGACGCGTAACTGCACTTGACTGCTGGAGTTGTGTAGTGTTCGACATACATGATGATCTCAGACATGATGTGCTCTCAGACATGATGCACATGGTGTTCTCAGACTTCAGGACATGATACGAATGATGATCTCAGATGAGATGTGCATGGCGATCTCAGACATGATATGCATGATGAGCTATACGTCGTACTACCTCAGAATCTGAAGTACGCACGCTATGGCTTACACAGCATTCATGCTTATCCTGCCGAGTGCCAAGTACACAGCATGTCGTTGGCACGGGAGTTGGCGGAGCGCATCATGGCGTACACACGCGGAGCTGGAATGTTAGGCTGTGTTGCAGCGCCGGTTTACAAGCTCCTAGGGCGCAGTGCAGACTAGGCTGCTGCGTTGACGCAAACTTTTCGATTGCATAGGCAACCCGGCCTCCCTTGGGCCTTTATAAATACAAGTCCATAAGTACACAGCAACATGACATTCGGTCACTCCAGCAGACACAGTTGACCCAATAACCACCTTGTAGTTGATTGACATACTAAACACAAACGACGCAATGTACACAATTTGACACCTTGGAACTACTGCAGCAGCCAGGTCTCACAAGTATCACTGCGTGGGTTTGCCCACGTCGCCGGATGAGACATATGCAATGGACTCAGTTGAAGCTCTTGATATTATTGCGTGTAAGTGAACCAAGAAATTCTTGTTGCTCACTTGTGTCCGACAATGCCTGCATGTCAGTCAAGCACTTACAGCATTGGGCTTAACTGCTACCACCCCAAAGCTGTTTTGATGGCAAATCCATCATCAGGTGGTGATATTTTGCGAAAAGGATGCGCGTGAGTCTCGCATGTCTGCTGGAGCACGGCGACATGCTCGTCAGTGAGAAATTGTGTCAGCCAGATGTAGAACTTCAAGCCACCATCACGCAAGACACCGAAGGCGCTTGTGATGACAGGCGCCTTGGTCCTCACGGGAAGGTTCAAGGCGCCAGAGCTCGCTTTGTCTCCAAGATCAGCCTCGTAGTCTGGCACTACGTCGTTCGCATTGATGTTGCGGCCCCACATACGTTGAAAGCTACTCGTGAGCCACTTTGCGAAACTGATCCCAATTGTATTGGTGAGGGACTCGTTCTGTATCCTCTTGGACAGAATTCGAGTGCGAAGGGTAGAATTGTTTCTAAAAATCACACAGCTACACTCCATCAAAGGAGAATCTGGCAATTTACGTGGCCTTTCTCCAGGTCTTCTTTCTGTACGTCCTGACAGCATCAGGTTCGCCATGATCAAGAGACTTGGGGAATGGCAACACTCCCACTGCCACCTCGCAGAAGTGAGCTACGTCGCAATTCACAAAGCCCTCCTCCACTTGAATGCCTTCGGGGAACTTGGTCCACACACCAGGCGCCGTACCTTGCTTCGGTGTGGGTCGCGTGTACATGGCGACATTGAAGCCGGCATTGTCGCACACGGGAAACCGCAGTTTGAGTGGGGCATCCCCTTCCGCGACTCTTGCACCATCTGGCCTACGTACGGCCGGTGCGAGCATGTACGCCCCATCTTCAGCAATGCAGCCGTATAAGTTTGGGTCGAATATGATGGCGACAGGCTCCGGGAGGGCGATGGGCTGGTTGCCAAGGGGAACGCTCAGAGTGATGCCTTCGATGAGCTCGTGCGTGTAGGTGATGCCGGGCTCCAGCACCCCACAGGCCAGGACAAATTGCCGTCGTCCGGTGAGTCCGGTACCTGAGGCGGAGAGCAGACATGTGAGTGCGTGAAATGAATGAGTGACCCGGATAGACAGAAATAAATATGTTACAGTTGCACCCTCTTTGAAGCTGCGGAGCAGCTTAAGACTCATCGCCTTGCAAAAGGACCAACACGGATGATGTCACCATCAATCACATCAGCAACAGCAATAAGACTCATCGCCTTGCAAAAGGACCAACACGGATGATGTCACCATCAATCACATCAGCAACAGCAATACAGTGACGTCTGAACGCAGAACACGCTGCAACGCAAACTACTTATGCTTGCGCGTTAGCCTATGTCTGATTAGTTGCACAGACATATCACCACATTTCATACTATACGTCTCTGACGGCATGCGCGTGAAGCGTGCATGTTATGCCGCCACTTCGTACCGTTTTCAACGTCGCCATGACCGTGGCTGTAGAGTGCTTCTGGTCCGATACATCTTCGGAGGACTCCGTTGAGCTCAGTTTCTCTGCAGCCGCCTTTGTGCCCGACGCCAACTGGCGAATCAAAGTCACCTGCAAAAGTTGCCATGTGCAAGATGTCAAAGAAATCAGTCACGCAGGACATCAGCATCACAAACCCAACCTGCTTGGTGAAAGCGGCGAACAAATGCAAACGTATCTGTCACATATGCGTGGTTGTACTCCCTCGTCACCTGTGATCCTGTGAACGTGCTCTGGTCACGCTCGAGTTGTTCTGCTCCGCCCCTGCCTTGTTGCTTGACATATTGTTGGCGCAGTGAGAATTCAAAAGCCGTGCACCCAGAGAGCTCGAGCCACGTGAGTGACGTCAAGCCGCTGATGCCCGAGACGTCCGTGAGCGCCCAGCACCCAGACAAGTTGAGCCGCGTCAGTGACGTCAAGCCGCTGACGCCTGAGACGTCCTTGAGCGCTGAGCACCTGCTCAAAATGAGCTCCTTGAGTGCAGGCAAGCCGCTGATGCCAGAGACGTCCTTGAGCGCATGGCACTCGGTCAAAGTGAGCGTATGGAGTGCAGGCAAGCCGCCGATGCCGGAGACGTCCTTGAGCGCACGGCACTCCACCAACCTGAGCGTATGTAGTTTAGGCAAGCCGCTGATGGCCAAGACGTCCTTGAGTGCATCGCACCCGCTCAAAGTGAGCGTATGTAATTTAGGCAAGCCGCTGATGGCCGAGACGTCCTTGAGCGCATCGCACCCGCTCAACGTGAGCATACGGAGTGCAGGCAAGCCGCTGATGCCAGAGACGTCCTTGAGCGCACGGCACCACTCCAAAGTGAGGTCCCTGAGTGCAGGCAAGCCGCTGATGCCGGAGACGTCCTTGAGCGCATCGCACCTGCCCAAAGTGAGCTCCTCCAGTGCAGGCAAGCCGCTGATGCCGGAGACGTCCTTGAGCGCGTCGCACGACTCCAAAGTGAGCATATGGAGTGCAGGCAAGCCGCTGATGCCGGAGACGTCCTCGACCGCGTTGCACAAGTCCAAAGTGAGCGTATGGAGGGAAGGCAAGTCGCTGATGCCAGAGACGTCCTTGAGCGCACGGCACCTGTCCAAAGTGAGAGTATGGAGTGCAGGCAAGGCGCTGATGGCCGAGACGTCCTTGAGCGCATGGCAACCAGCCAATTTGAGCGTATGGAGTGCAGGCAAGCCGCTGATGCTAGAGACGTCCTTGAGCGCACGACACTCGCTCAAAGTGAGCTCCTCGAGTGCAGGCAAGCCGCCGATGCCAGAGACGTCCGTGAGCGCATGGCACGACTCCAAAGTGAGCGTTTGGAGTGCAGGCAAGCCGCTGATGCCAGAGATGCCCTTGAGCGCACCGCACCAGCGCAAAGTGAGCGCATGGAGTGCAGGCAAGCTGCTGATGCCAGAGATGTCCTCGAGCGCGTTGCACTCGCTCAAAGTGAGCGTATGGAGTGCAGGCAAGCCGCTGATGCCAGAGACGTCCTTGAGCGCACGGCACCCGCCCAAAATAAGCTTCTCGAGTGCAGGCAAGCCGCTGATGCCGGAGACGTCCTCGAGCGCACGACACTCGCTCAAAGTGAGCGTCTGACAAGCCCTTTAGCGACGGCAGCTTCTCCAGCGACGAGACATAAACCTTGTGGTACTCCAAGCGATCTCCATCCATCTCATCGCATCTGCTCCTGGTAGCATCTCGCGGCACGAGCTGGGTGCACGTCGTCCACTCTTGCAAGGAACGATAGAGTCCGAACGCTGTATTCAAAGCGCCCACGTCCTCCTTTGTCAGCACCGGTCCTGCGAGCAAGACAGTCGTAAGTGGCGTCGCACAAGAGCACGTTAAGCTACGCCAGCAGAACGAGGTGCAAACTGTGCTGGCAAAACGCGCGCACAGGCAAGTGAAGCTAATAGGCTTGATACTGCAATCGATCCACCCAAGGCAATCGGAAGATGCACACCATCGCCCACTGAAAAGAGGCGTCAAGTCCGATCTATGTCCTAGGCACAGATTGTGTCATGAACCCGCTAAAAAGCGTACCTTCCGGTGCTTTTGGCTGCGAAGATGCCACATCAGTCGTGCCCTTCCGATCGCTTGCATCTTCCAGAGCTGCTACTGTTGGTCCTGCGAATTTTAGGTCAAAAGTGGCGTCGCCTGAGAGCACATTCAAGCGGAAGCCAGCTGCGAGCTGTGCTGGCAAAATTCAATTTCATGCCAAGCTGAAGCCAGATGGCTCGATGACTGCGACCGCTTGAGGCAAGCGGAGGGTGCAGCATCATGTTGCTGTCGATGGCCGAGTGCACAGGTGTCAACAGCTGGTGAAGAGCGCACCTTCAGCTGCTTTTGAGTGCGGAGATGCCACATCAGCAGTGCTTTTCCGATCGCTCGCATCTGCTTCGGTTGCTGCTGCTGCGTCGCTGCTGTCTTTCGCATCCATCTCCGACAAGGCCTTGCATGTGCAGCAGCTGCTGCGCGCCACTCAGACTCGACTGCAGTCGCACTGCTGCGCTGCCTGCCTGCAGGAGCGTCGCCTGCGCTTCAATGCTGTCCCTGCTCGCTCTCGCCGATTGTGCCCCTCCAGACCCAAGTTCTGCACTGTTGCTGCGATGGCGCACACGTTGAGGAAAATCCCTAGCGTGCTGAGCGCTGCGCACGCGCTGAGAAAACACTGTGGCTTGTTGAGTCATAGTCGTCAGAGTCAGAATCAGAGTCCGGTTTGCGCCTGGAGGAGGATGAAATCTAATAATGACACGGCTGATGAGCACAGGGCGTGGTAGGTGTGCGCACGGACTTGGAGCACATGTTGAACTCAGAAGCCGTTGCGAGAGCGTGCACGGTGCACACAATTGATGCCGTCGCTTCTAGGTGCCTGAGCGCAGTCAGTCGCTTCGGTGCTTCAAGGACACAATTGACACAAGTATCACAACTGGAAGCGATCGCGAAAGGTGGGCTTTGCCTACCTTTTAAAATTCGCTCTGCGAATTGCATATAGTGTGTCTGGCAAGTCTGCGACGGCACACATGCACATCATTGATGTTATAGCTTCTTGTTGATGAGCACGAGCAATTGCTTCAGTGCTTCAAGGACACAATGGCCACAAGTAGAAGCGATCGCATCCAGTGTGTCCGTTGTGTGCAGCGCACCAAGCGTGCACCTGACAGATCTGCGACGGCACACATGCACACTACTGATGCCATAGCTTCCTGTTGATGAGCGCGAGCAATTGCTTCAGTGCTTCAAGGACACAAGTGAAAACGATATGCAAGGACACAATGGCCACAAGTAGAAGCGATCGCATCCAGGGTGTCGGTTGGTGTGCAGCGCAGCACCTGGCAAGTCTGCGACGGCACACATGCACAATATTGATGTCATTGACAAAGCTTCTTGTTGCTGAACACGAGCAATTGCTTCAGTGCTTCAATTGCAACCGTTGCACAAGGACACAATGGCCACAAATTGAAGCGATCACATCCAGTGTGTCCGTTGTGTGCAGCGCAGCAAGCATGCACCTGGCAAGTCTGCGACAGCACACAAGCACACTGTTGATGTGATAGCTTCTGGTTGATAATCACAAGCAGTTGTTTGAGTGCTTCAAGGACACAAAGGCCACACATTGAAGCGATCGCATCCAGTGTGTCCGTTGTGTGCAGCGCAGCAAGCGTGCACGAGGCAAGTCTGCAACGGCACACAGGCACACTATTGATGGCATAGCTTCTTGTTGATGAGCACGAGCAGTTGCTTCATCGCTTCAAGGACACAATTGCAACCGATGCGCAGCAGCACAATTGCCACTAATAGAAGCGATTTGCATCTAGTGTGTCCGTTGCGTGCAGCGCAGCAAGCATGCACGTAGCAAGTCTGCAACGGCACACAGCCACACCATTGATGGCATGGCTTCTTGTCGGTCATCGCAATCAGTCGCTTCAGTGCTTCAAGGACACAATTGCAAGAGATACGCAAGGACACAATGGCTGCAAGTAGAAGCGATTTGCATCCAGTGTGTCCGTCGTGTGCAGCGCAGCAAGCGCGCACCTGGCAGGTCTGTGACGGCACGCATGCACACTATTGATGCCATAGCTTCCTGTTGATGAGCGCGAGCAATTGCTTCAGTGCTTCAAGGACACAATAGCAGCAAATACGCAAGGACACAATGGCCACAAGCAGAAGCGAATTGCATCCAGTATGTCCGTTGTGTGCAGCGCAGCAAGCGTGCACCTAGCAAGTAACGGCACACAGGCACACTATCGATGACATGGCTTCATGTTGATAAGCGCAATCAGTCGCTTCAGTGCTTCAAGGACGCAATGGACACAAGCGCCATAAATGGAAGCGACTGCATCGATGGTGTCAATTGTGCGCCGCGCTGTGTCCGAGTGCACACAATTGATGCAAATCGCTCCGCGATTTATAGGACCGAAGGTCCTGCTCTCGCTTCTAGGTGCCTCAGCGCAAGCAAGTGCTTCAGGGCTTCCTTGCGTCAATGACACATTTGACGCAAGTGCCACAAATGCAAGCAATCGCATCCAGTGTGTCAAACGCCGACTTTAAGATAGCTCTACAGCAATCCTTGTGATCGTAATCTGTGGAATAAGCAACCAGGGAGGGCTTAGAGTCTGAGTGTCATCAATAAAATCCACAGAGTTGACAAGAGTGTAGACACTGCAGTTTGCGACACGACGTGACATCTGGTATAGTACGTGTGCTAGTGTGTGTGCACTCGATCACAACATACATTGCGCGTTGTGAATTCCGGGCGTGTTGCCATCTTGTGCGCCTTTGGACGTGTTGCTTTCTTGTGTGCCTTTGGACGTGTTGCCGTCTCGTGTGCCTTTGGACGTGTTGCCTTCTTGTGTGCCTTTGGTGCACTTTGGCATGTGCACGCAATTGTACGACAACAATGTAAATGCCACTCTGGTTCGTGCTTCTAGGCTTCGCAGCATTTGTGCACTGCCGCCTTCAGTCACTCCAACTTGCAAGCAGGCTGGCAGCGCTCATAATTTCCCCGCTTACCCAATGTGGCAGCGCCCAGATCTTGTTGACATCTCATGAGCTCGCGCGATCGAGCATTGTATGCAACTTCGGCGCATTCCAAATGTACTGATGACAACAAAGGCATCAAGTGCAACGCAACTCACATGATGCAAAAGGCATCAAGTGCAACACAACTCACATGATGCAAGGCACTAACAAGAATGCTGTATGCACGCGCTTCGAATGGTGCAAACGGATGATGATGGCATGATGACCATGGAGGCACATGCAGCATAAGGTGCACATGACGCATAGCCCACCGTGAAGTTGGTATCTTGTGCTGGTGTGGGGGCATAAATTGACAACAGAAGAGCGCATTGAAGGCAAAGACACAACACTGAAGCCTTCTTTGCTAGAGCCGCTATTCTCTCCTCCCCGGGCTCCATTTGCTTGAAGCCGCGTACTGTGCCATACATGTCAAGGTGTTCTGTAAAGACCTTCTCTTGAACCACCAGCACCGTGCTTCTGCGCAGTTCGCCAACGTCCCATGTGGGCGCAACGTTATGATCTTCTGTGTAGACTGCATATGAGACGGCGCAGTCAGCCTTCAATCCCCTACAGCGAAATTTGTTCTTGCTGCTTGTGTCGGGAGAAATTTTAACTTCATAAATGGGGCCTTTGTCGAGGGGTTTTGTGGTTCGACTAAACGTGAATCCGCCAAGAGCAATGGCGAGTATCGCAGGCATCAACGATGCGCCGCTGGCTCTTGTGACTTCCTCAGATCTTTGATAGTGTGCGCCCAGGTGGTCAATGCAACGCATTTCGACCTGTACGACAATGGTGGCTGCTGCTGCCTCTGCTGCTGCTGCTGCTGCTGCGGCGGCGGCGGCGGCTGCTGCTGCTGCTGCTGCGGCTGCTGCTGCGGCTGCTGCTGCTGCTGCTGCAGCGGCAAACCCTGTTGCTGCAGCTGCAACTGGTGAGGCTGCTCGCGCCACGTATGCAGCTCGTTCACAGCTATGGGGTCATTGAGGTTACCCCTCATTTGGCGGACGAGCTGAGCAAGAGTGCGGTCTACACAGCGGTCAGTTATGGCATCTCTTGGCATAGTGAACTCAAGGCCTGCGATTGGCACCGAGGGAGGCACTGTCAGTACAGGGCCCTTGTCAGGATCAAGGCAGTCAGCAGCCAATGGGCCCTCTACGCGCGCCCAGTTGGCAGCGTCAGCCAGCGGCTCCGCAGGGGCCAACGGCTGCACCCAGTAGGGTCTAGCAACTTGCAATCTGGTGCACGACGCAGGCAAATAAAAGTCTTCGCCCGTGTCATCGCCCCGCACAAGAAACAAGGGGTCAAACACATTCCTGTCAAGCACATGAGTGTCAGTGCCCACAAAATCCTGCACCATGACACATGTGCGCCATGCCCTGCCTATTTTGGCCCTCATAGGGGTACCCTGTGGGAGAATGCAAGGAGTCAGAGTGTGCGCCGCGACCTGCATCGCTGTAGGGTTCACGAGTGTCCGTACAACAATGTGGTCAGTGATGGCATGAGCTCTAGGGAAACGGCCCAACGGCTGGCACCAGGCCGGCGCAACCTGCACAATCACGGCTTGGTCCGGTCGTCCTTCCCTCATTCACACCTGCACCCTTCGGATTCACTGGGTGTAGAATGGCCAACTCATACCCAGACGGCCTCCACCTCACATAGTTTGGCTCTATACCCCCCACCAACTCAACTTCCCATTGCGCGGGCTCATCATCTCCGCGCGCATAGTCACGCTGTAGCCGCGTCGCAAACGTTTTGTCATCATGCTTGACCACCACCCCTACACGGGCAATGCGTTTTTCATCACGCTCCAACCACACCAAAACTAGCTCACCGGTGTGGGGCTCCTCGTCTGCCCGGACTTCGGATCTCTGGTTAACCAGCCAGACATCTTCCTCGCGCATACGCTTAAGTGCGCTGCGCGCCTGCAAGAACCCCTCTGGGTAGCGGTGCCAAAGAGCTGCCACATTGCGCTTCTCAACCTGCGTCAGTGCTACCGTCAGTGGGTCACCTTCCTTATGAATGGTCCTGCCTTGCAGAGGTACTGTTTCCACCAGCGCCTCAATTTTTGCCTTACGGCTTGAATTCACAGATGTGGTGAACGAGCCCACACTCTCAGGTGCCCTATGCACTCCATGAGCCGTGCTGGTCTGAGAGCTAGTTCCGCTGTCTGACATATTGACTACTTCATGAAAATCATTTGAAAAATTAATTGAAAAATATTCAGTATCACTCCTTACTTGCTGAACCCTGCTTGTTCAGTGCCGACTGCTGTTCGAGTTCTCCCCCCCAGCGTCAATGTAATTTGACGCTAGACGAAACAGCAGAAGTAGCACACCCAAACGAAGTGAACGAGCCCGTAGAGAGTAATGTAGCAAGAACGCAAAGCTACGTGAACGTGAAGAGCAGTTTCTGTCAAACTTACGCAAATACGGAAAGATTTGCTCCGCACGCAATAAAAAGATACGGTCACGGCGTGCAGTCTGATGCACGCACACGCCGTTCACACGAGCCAGAGACTCGTGAACCAACACAGGCAATAGGTATCGCAAACAAAAGAGGTAAACAACTGCTGTGCCCTGCGCAGGCGCGGCAGCAACTTACCCAAGCAAAATATCCGCCCGAAAAACGGAGATGGCGCTGTCGCCGCTTACAGCTGCTGTCTGCCCGGCACTCCGTGTGTGACTGGCCCCCAAGTCCTGGACTCACGAGTGCTGTAAGTGCCGCTCCCGAAAGAACGCCAGTAGACAGCACAGCTTATGGTGCAGAAACCCGAACCCCAGCCGCCACCTCAGTTGCGTGCAGCAGAGGTGCCGACGGAAACAGCGAACACTCCCGTGCGTGCAGTGCCCCGAGCACTACGCGAACTTGTACGTGACAGGTCAGCACCTGCCGAGATCAGCCATTGTGGTGGTGTGCCAACCACAGAGGGTGAAGTGTGTGAGACTCAGTCTCAACCTTGACTTGAAACAGCCGGAAATGCCCACTGCCTGGTGCCGTGGGAGGTGGACCGGAGCGCCCTCCCCAAGTGCAACATCACCCTGATGTGCAAGCGTGGCTAAACAGGTAGAAGCAGAAGAAGCTGTGCCATGTTGAAGGTTAAAGTCGTGTCTGATTACTAAGCCCTACAGCGTTCCCGCACACAGTTGAAGTACGACCCAAGGGGAAACCCTCTTTTTAGGTTGAACTAGCCAGATAAGGGGGTCACTTTACGACAATAGATGCCGCGCAGTTCTCTCGTTGTCATATTGCCGATGCACGGTGGCCGAGGTATGACTAGCGTGAAGCTGAGCACCGGGCAAGCCTCCTGTAGCCGATTGGATGACCACCAAAGCATGACCGATTCGTAGTCTGAGAAGTTCTTGAGAGGGCATTCCACAATGCTGACACTGCCGAACATACTGCTCTTGCCGTCAACGCGCACCCAAGGTGCATCGCCATCCTCTCGTCGCGCTATGTCAGTGTTGAAATCTTTGTCCTTGCAGAAAGGGAACTGTAGCAACAACGGATCCTCACCGGCTACACGGAAGCTGCTAGGGCCCCGCACAAACGGCGGCAGAATGAACGCGCTATCATCCGTGATGGAGCCGAGGGGGCTGGGCTCGAAGATGATGACAATGGGGGCGCCGAGCACGGTGCGCTTCATGCTGGCTGGTACCGACAAGGTGATGCCATTCTCGTGTCGGTACTGGGCGCCTGGTACCAGGGTAGAGGTCAGGGATATATGCCTCCTCCTCCTTGCACATGCACACGCAAAAGGCGCAGAGTACAAATATAAGGACAGGTGTGTGAGAACACGGTTGTACGAAAATACACTGATGCACAAAACTCATAGTGGCAACCAAGGATGGCACACACCCAATGTCACACATGTGCAAGCACTGCGAAGAACTCACCGATGTGGAGACATGGACCCCCTCCAGTGACTTCGGAAGATCGCTGAGTCTCCCGCAACCGCTTGTATCGAGCTTCTTCAGGTTCGTCAATCCATCGAGCATCGCAAGTTTGTCTCCGAGCATTGTGCAGCCACTCAGGCTCAATGACTCAAGTTGCGTCACGGTGTTAAAGTACATCACCTGCGTGAGCTCTTCGCACCCCGACAAGTCGAGCTGCGTGATAAACGTGCTCTTCCGCAAGTTGAGTCTATTGAGTGCAGGCAAGCCGCTGATGCCGGAGACGTCATTGAGCGCACCACACCCCAACAAATCGAGCGTCTTGAGTGCAGGCAAGCCGCTGACGCCAGAGACGGCCTCGAGCGCATCGCACCCGCACAAAGTGAGCGTATGGAGTGCAGGCAAGCCGCTGATGCCAGAGACGTCCTTGAGTGCTCGGCAAACGGTCAAAGTGAGCGTCTTGAGTGCAGGCAAGCCGCTGATGCCAGAGACGGCCTCGAGCGCATCGCACCCGCACAAAGTGAGCGTATGGAGTGCAGGCAAGCCGCGGATGCCAGAGATGTCCTTGAGTGCTCGGCAATTGGTCAAAGTGAGCTCCTTGAGTGCAGGCAAGCCGCTGATGCCGGAGACGTCCTTGAGTGCTCGGCACCTGTCTAAAGTGAGCTCCTTGAGTGCAGGCAAGCCGCTGATGCTAGAGACGTCCTTGAGCGCATCGCACGACTCCAAAATGAGCTTCTCGAGTGCCGACAAGCCCTTGAGCGACGGTAGCTTCTCCAGCTTCGAGACAACCATGTCGTACTTTAAGCGACCTCCATCCATCTTGTCGCGTTTTCTCCTGCCTCCGAGCGGCCCTTCGTCGTCCCGAGTAGCATCTGGCGGCACGAGCTGGGTGCACCTCAGCCATGCTCGCAAGTCATGGCTGAGTCCGCACGCTGCATTCAAAGCGCGCACGTCCTCCTCCGTCAGCGCCGGTCCTGCGAGCCAAGACAGTCGTAAGTGACGTCGCGTGAGAGCACATTGAGCTACGCCAGCAGCAACGAGTTGCGAACTGTGATGGCGAAACGAGCGCACATGCCAGTAAAGCTAAGTGGCACGGCTACTGCAGTCGATTCACCTCAAGGCAAGCGGAAGATGCACACTCACACGCTGAAAGAGCGTCAATTTTCTATAAATGTCCCAGGCACAGCTTGTGTCATGAAAACGCTGAAACGCGTACCTTCCGGTGCTTTTGACCGCGAAGATGCCACATCAGTCGTGCCCTTCAGATCACTCGCATTTTCCAGAGCTGCTGCTGTTGGTCCTGCGGATTGTGGAAGGTCAAAAGTGGCGTCGCTGAGAGCATATACAAGCGGAAGCCAGCTGCAAACTGTGCTGGCGAAATGGCATGAGACTGAAGCCAGAGGGCACGATGACTGCGACCGCTTGAGGCATGCGGAAGATGCACCATCATGTCCCTCGTGATGGCCAAGTGCACAGCTTGTGTCAAAATTTGGTAAAGAGCGCACCTTTGACTGCTTTTGAGTGCGGAGATGCCAAATCGGCAGTGCCCTTCCGATCGCTCACATCTGCTTCGGCCGCTGCTGCTGCGTCGCTGCTGTCTTTTGCATCCATCTCCGACGATGCCTTGTATGCGCAGCTGCTGCACGCCACTCAGACTCGACTGCAGTCGCACTGCTGCGCTGCCTGCCTGCAGAAGCGTCGCCTGCGTTTCAACGCTGTCCCTGCTCGCTCTCGCCAATGATGCCACTCCAGACCGATTCCTGCACTGCTGCTGCGTAGGGGCACACGTTGAGGAAAATCCCTAGCGTGCTGAGCACTGCGCACGCACTGAGAAAATACTGTGGCCTAATTCGTCAGTCGTCAGAGTCTGAGTCTGAGTCTGAGTCTGGGTTTGGACGCAGAGGCCTCCGGAGTATGCTACAAGCAATACGGCTGATGAGCACAGCGCGGTCGTGTTGTGCGCAAAGACTTGGAGTACATCTTGGAGTCAAAAGCCGTCAATTGAGAAGTCGTTGCGAGAGCGCGCACGTTGCGCTTGGAGGAGCATGAAACCACAAAATAACACGGCTTGTGAGCACAGGGCGGTCGTGTTAGGTGTGCGCACGGACTTGGAGCACATGTTGAACTCAGAAGCCGTTGCGAGAGCGCGCACGCTGCAAACAACAGATAATGTTGCTTCTAGGTGCCTGAGCGCAATCAGTCGCTTCAGTGCTTCAAGGACACATGACACAAGGACCACAACTGGAAGCACTTGCAAAAGGTGGGCTATGCGATTTGCATCCAGGGTTTCAAATGTGCGCAGCAGCACAATTGCCGCAACTAGAAGCGATTTGCATCCAGTGTGACACACTGTCCATTGAGTGTAGCGCAGCAAGCACGCACTGGCAAGTCTGCGACGGCACCTGGGCACACTATTGATGTCATGGCTTCAAAGTGCCTGAGTGCAAACACAGCACCAAAGTCCAGTCAAACTGGCTCAGTGCTTCAATGACACAATTGACACCAGGACCACAATTGCAAGCAAGTGCAATGCAATTATTTAAGTTGCCTATAGCTTAAGTTGCATCATCGGTGCCGCCTGAGCATGGCGACACTGCACTACGACCAAATCGAGCCGCCCGATGGGCCGTGGGGGAATGTGTCGACGACAATCGTCGTAGCGGGCGTCGTGTACAACGTGTTCATGTACACTGGAGGCTGGCGCATCATGGCATCAGGATCGTAGACGATGTGACCGTCGCTGATGATGTCGCGACGCTCCCCATCAACGTGCGCGCGCCACGCCTCGAGGATCTGGCGTGCGCTCTCATGCGCGTCCATTCGCCCGATGCCCGTGCACAATCCGGGCACGAGCATGCGATCGTGCGGGATGCGCTCGAGCAGCTCCAGCGTCATCTTGAACGCCACACAGGCGTTGTCAGTGTCGGGCACAGGCAGCGGCAGTATCATCGTCGGCGCAGCGATCAGCGTCCGATCGCCGAACGTGTGCGCCATCGCCGCGCCGACGGGAAGGTGCGTCACGTCTGAGCGAAATATGCCGGGATTCAGGTCCATGAACCGACGGACGTCGGCGCACATAACATCGTGCGGGTCACCGAACGCTGTAATGTAGTCCACGTCTGAACCGCCGTCAAAGCACAGACGCGAGTTTGACGCTGACACGAATATGTCGCAGCCGTCGGTGTTGTCGACAATGGTGCCGTGAACGAATTCCGACGGAATGTGGTCGGCCAACACATCGCGGTATGCCGCGAGTGCAGTTGCTGCTGGTGTGGGGGAGGACGCGAAGGTCAAGCACC
Source organism: Tribonema minus (assembly GCA_017506865.1). Classification (NCBI taxonomy): domain Eukaryota; class Xanthophyceae; order Tribonematales; family Tribonemataceae; genus Tribonema; species Tribonema minus. Next base: position 5,997 of record JAFCMP010000049.1, on the reverse strand, counting down.
ACACCGGCACCTTGACGTCATCTTGGGCTTTCGTGCCATTCGTGCAGGAGTCGTACGGACGGCTGAGCAAGCAGACAAGCCTTTTTGTTAAGGAGTTGGCAATGCACTCAGCACTGTGCTCAGGGGGGGGGAAGGCAGATGTGTTCCGCAAGGCCGGGTTAGCTAAGCGTCAGATCCACATTGAGCTGAGCATATCGCTGGCGCGGGAGTTGGCGGAGCGCGTCATGGCATACACACGTGGAGCGCGAATGCTGGGCTGTGTTGCGGCGCCGGTATCCAAACTCCTAGGGCACAGCGCAGACTAGGCTGCTGCGTTGACGCAAGCTTTTCGATTGCATAGGCAACCCGGCCTCCCTTAGGCCTTTATAAATACAAGTCCATACGTGCAGTTGCGTCGGTATTGACAAAACGGAACATGTTTGAAGGACATACAACATTAACAAAACCGACCAACAAACACTAGATGGAAACGTGATCTATGTCAATTTGTCACAACACCAGCAATCAACGCAGGCATGCACCAGAGCCGCATTGCATGCAGACACGGATTGATCCACATGCTGAAGCAACAGTAAGAGTAGGTGTGTTGATAGCGCGCGCAGTGTAAACAATAGATGATATTGCTTCTAGGTACCTGAGCGAAATCAATTGCTCCGGTGCTTCAAGACACCATTGACACAAGCGCCACAAACTGGAAGCGATCGCAAAAGGTGGGCTTCACATCGATGGTGTCAGTTGTGCGCAGCGCTAGTGTGTCCGTTGAGTGCAGCGCAGCCTGCATGCACCTGGCAAGTCTGCGACGGCACCTGGGCACACTATTGATGCGAATCGTGCGGCTTTGGCCGCGTCGCCGAATTATACTGAACCTCTTGTGTTCAAGAGACTTTAAAAAGACTTTGGGGTGTCAACTCTCGGCGAGTCAGCTGCGACACACTGACCTGCGCGGAATATAGCGGTTGATGCCAGTGCATTCCTGAGAGTTGACGCGTGCTGCGTTGCACTCCTTGCAATACAGCGCTGCATCGTACACTGCTGGGAGATCAAAGCCGGCGGTGTGCTAACCTCCGGGGACTACAGGCGAGGGTGCGCGTTGTGTTGCCATGATTATAGCCACACCGTTGCATCACCCGCAATGCAAGCCGTGCCTCGGTTGCTGACCTGCCGCTGTCGTCACGCTTCATCAACCCTCCTGCAGCCATCGGTGATCGTGCGCCAAGACGCAACGCTCGACACGTTGACAGCAGAGCGTCAGGAACACAGGGTGAGTACAAGACCAATTTTTTCTTTCTTTGTCCTCATGCCATGCTCTCGCTGTGATGCTTGTCGAGCTGAAGTGCGTTGCGGCAAACCCGTCAGGCAGCACTACTGCAGCGTGCGACCCATGTTGAAGAGTGCCCGTTGCTACCTGCTCCAGGTGGCGTCAAACGATGGTGGCTGCTGGTGCTGGCGTCGGTGCAGCTGCTGCTGCAGTGTCTGTCTCTCAGCTGTAGAGCAAGTGATCTCGAGCTACCCATGCATCGTTTGCCCACCTGCTGTCGACAAGCATGTTCAGTGCTCTTTGCTGCTCAACTATCCACAGCGCTGCAGATGGTGTCTGGATCTGGCTGGAGCAATGCAGCAGACACCACGGTGGCCTTCCTGCGAGATGTATACGCCTTACCCCGACTTCTGGAGTCTGTACTGTTCATCATTCTGGCAACCCCACTCGCGCTGTGTGAGATGACTCGTTGGCTTTCAAGCCCCACATCTGTGGCTCAGGTGAGTCTGAGCGTGTTGAAATAACATGAAATAATATAGTGTTGTCGATGCAAAGAAGTGGACTGTAACATACATTGGTTACCATGACCGTCAATTCGAAGCCCATGTGTGATAATGCTCATGAAGTGATGAATGTCATCGCTGATATAGCACAGCAGCAGCTCAAGCGTGAAAGGAGCTCTGTTGAATCGTCTCCAACAGCCAATGCCGGCACTGCCAAGAAAACAAGGGCTGCAAAGAATCAGGACAACAAGGCCAGGTATGATTCAAGGAGAATTGAGGGAGTTTGCAAGGGTGAAAATGCCAAAGATTACCTTGAGTGGTTCAAAAAGAACTATGAGAGGAAGCCTCTACTTGATGATGAGGCAAAACAACTCGAGTACTTCTTATCACCGAGCAAGCACATGCACAACAACACGTTTCTCCACGCAGACCTTACTCCGACGCCTACATATGGTAACCTGAAAAGAGGTGTCATAGCCGCTATAAACAAATCTGACACCGAGAAAGCATTGACCAACCAGAGGCGCAACACTACCCGGATGGCGCGGAACTCAGGCCAGATGAACTTGGATGAGGCCATGTCAGTCATGGCCCTCATCGCACTTCCGCAATTTGCAGCCCTCGAGTTTGACTTTGCATGTGACGGCAACACTGTAGACATTCTCGTCCGACCCAAGGCACTGCATCACCTAGGTAAATGGACCCCAGTGCAGATCAAAACAGCTGAGTGGGTGCGTGAATGCTACATTGATTTTCACCTCAAGAGTAGCGATGGTGGTGTGGAACAGAGGTATTATGGTCACTATGTGCTGTGCATCGCATACATCCGTCCAGATACATCCACACACATACCGCTCCACGTATTTGATGTACCACGGTGCGATGTGGATGCTGTGAAGGAGGTATTTTTCGTGGGGGATGTGTCATGTATCAAGACCAAGGTTTTCACACCAATTGCAGGCAATAGTGACGACTCATTCAAAGGATATCGTGCTGTGCCGGGCAGCGGTGACTTCGATGATATGGCTGAACTGGTAGGTATATACCTACCAGTTCATGCTACCGTGTCATGTCACCAGCTCATACTTGGAAGTCGTACTTGTGGGTCATATTTGGGGGTCATACTTAGGGGGTCATACTTGGTGGTCATACTCAGGGGGTTGTACTTGGGGGTCGTTCTTAGGGGTCGTACTTAGGGGTTATACCCGCCGGCGGGGTCACACTCATCGTGTGAGGGGTTGTATGCTCAAGTTGGGTGACTATTTTGTCTCTCTTTCTTATACTTCCAAAGCATGCATATAATGTCCTCATATGCAGTCCATCATCAGGAAAAAGGGGTGGTCTCATTTCCTTGTGAGACGCCACGTTTTGCCAGCAAACCATCCGCCGTTGCCGTCGCCCGTCGGTTTGCCGGCGATTTGCCAGAATGTTCTGCGGCAAGTGTGCGGCGAGCGTATTGAAAGCCGCTTGAGCCGGTGAATGCTGGCTGACTGCCGAGGTGTCGCCATTTGCATTTGCCGGCTGACGGGTATGAGAAATTGCCAGATCATTGCTAATAAAGGGCTGACGGATGTTGAGCACCTGACAGCTGTGACTTGAGCTGAATTGTACACACAGCAAGAGTGCGCCTGGGCTGGAGCGATGCAGTGTTGCTGGCGTACGTGGCCTTGAGCTTTCCAAAGTGCTGCATGCATGCAGTTCGCCAATTGCTGGACTCCACAGCTGAAGCTCTCCAACGGCCAGTCGATTGCCACCTTCTAGGGTACTGCAGCACAACTCCAACGGCCGGTCGATTGCCACCTTCAAGGGTACTGCAGCACAACACACGAGCAGAAATCGCGCTTAATCTCAGAGGCTACTAAGTGGGCAACTTGAAGTGGAGGCCAGGGACGCTGGCGTGCAGATTGTTCTTGTTTCATATGCAGCACTTGTCTTTTGCAGCAGCTTTTGAGAGCACAACTGCAACAAGCCTTAGGGTGTTGAACAAAGTTCAGAAGCAGTTAAGAAAATGAAGCGTGCTGCGACTTGAACAAAACACAGTTGACATGATGGGTTTGAGCCAGACCCACTTGTGTGGTACTGGCGAGTAAAGCCTCGCAGACCTGAAACCGTCACAGGGTCGACACTAGGAGATTCACAGCATTCCGGTCCATCTCGTGTTCTGTCACATTCTGGCAAGTGCATCCATTCTAGTGCAGTTCATTCCTGCATCTGTACCCATTCTGGGCTACTGTGCCCTGGCACCAGAACAGACCCAAACTACACAGAACAGATACTCTGGAGGACAAGAGTCTCAGCACCATTGTCGGCAAGTTCTGGTGCTAAGAAACAGCCTGGTGTCACTGGCCACTGCCAGAGTGTTATGGCAGTCATTGCTTCATGGTGATTGCATTCCCGTGGCAGTCATTGCTTTATGATGAATGCTGTAGAGGGTTTGCAATGGCCGTGAACTGCTTAGCTGTGGCATTCACTGCAGTGCATGGCAAGCAAATCCGTTACACCGTATATCCTCATCTAGTAGCATACTTGAAGCAGAAGAGTGGAGGTGATGGCCACTGCAGCCTCGATTGTCAAATTGTCTACTGAGTTGAGGATAACCATTGTCCTTCTTGCTCTTCTGTGTGTGACCAAATTGAATGCGGTGCGCTTCAACTCTGAGAACGGCAAGCTTGTCAGTGAAAACTGAGCATATGCAAAGTATACTTAAACCAAATGTGTTTTAAATGACCTACTAGTATGCAGACCCGATCTGGCCGCTCAAGGGCAACATCAGCTTATGTTAAACACACTGTGCCAGTTGCAGTATCCAGCGCTGGCATCTTTCACACCTAGGCATTGATCCTCTTAAATGACACCATCGTCAGGGTGACAAATCTTCAGCAAAGTGTGAGTACAATACGAAAACCTTAAGGTCCATAGTGATGACTCTTGTTTATAGCCTGAGCATCCGCTGCATTCTTCACGGTCACCTGGGACACCCTTGCCCATCAAGTGCGCAGCTGCGTGGTACTTTGTTTTTGTTGCAAACGCGAGCTTGGCATCAGCCATCCTGACTCCTTCGCTCTGACACACGGAACTGTCACGTTTGGTGCGCACACTAGTTAAACTGTTGCTGAGAGCATGCAACCTGCGCAGGCGTCAACTCGCTAGAAATGACTAATTAGTACCGTCGGTTCAAGATTCGCTGATTGTCTGCAGAGCTGGCGACATTAGCGCACGGCAAATCCTGATTCTACCCCTTAGTATGATAATGAAAACTCTGAGGCTAGGCGCAGTCCTGTCCTGACCCTGACCTGTGCTAGTAGTACTCCTAATCCTAACCCTAACTTCGACGACGCAGCGCGCGCATACACCACCAGCCGAGATGAGCAAGGCAGGATGAGGGCTCGGGGTTGGCAACAGACAGCAGCGCTCCTCCAGATCCAGAACACATATGTCATGACAGCTTGCAGGGTTGAAGTGTTATGCCGCTCAAGCGCTCAGCTGAGCCAGTGGCACCTGACTTGAAGCTGCTGCGACGCCGCCAGCTGCCCTGCAAGTTACGACACATGCAGCCTTCACAAGCTACCAGCTCATCGCTTGCACAAGCTGTGCGTTCACCATCGGGGACCGCCACTCATGACAAATGGAATAGACAAAGTGAAGTGCCAGGCAAGGCGGCACTCGACTGAGCCAGCGGCACCCGCCCTGATCTGCTGCAACGTCGCCAGCTGCCACTGGCACTCAAGTTACAAACGCGTATTGGCGTCATACCTTGCTAGCTCATCGCTTGCGCAGGCTGCACATTCACCAGCGGCGACCGCCAATGATGAAAATTTGTGAGTTGAAGTGGTGCGTCAGACAAGCGCCTGAGCCAGCCTGTGGCATCCGGACCGAGCGGCCGCGCGGCCGCTAGTTGCTGCACATGTCACAAACGCACAAAGGTTTTCAAACCTACCTACTCGTTGCTTGCAACAAGCTGCGCTATCACCACTGGCATCCACCGGTCATGACAGCTCGCGGGATTGAGTGTCCGGCAAGATGAGTCTTCGGCTGAGCCAGTGGCATCTGGCGTTGAGCTGTTGCAACTCCGCCAGCTGCCACGCAAGTTACGACGCATATAGGCTTCAAACTACCGGCTCCTCGCTTGCACAAGCTGCGCGTTCACCATCTGCCCCCACCAATCATGACAGCCCGTGAGATTGAATGGCTATGCCAAACAGGCACCCAGCTGGGCCAATGGCGTCCGCCCCACTG